>JAQGAK010000043.1:0-215687 GCA_034696945.1 Lipothrix lubbocki | reverse complement strand
CATTGAAGCAATAATTTATAAAATAAGATTCCCAATTATGTATAAAATAACGTTATGAACAAAAGTGCATAACAGTAGCATAGATAGTATCAAAAGTCTGGTCATAGAAATGTAATAAGTAGGGTGAGTATCTAGTTAAACCTTGAGTTTGTGCGCTGAACAAGTTAATGAAGTAGATATAGTATTGCAGACTAGTAGCTGAGTATTCTATTACAGGAGAAGCAAAGAAAGAGAAGTTCAAAAATTTATCGGATCATCAAAGATTTAGGAGGGGGAGGGTGTTTAAAACCATTTACAAACCAGCTAATTGTCATATTACATTGGATAGTATGGTGCTTGCTAAATGATGTGATTCATGTTGGTTGATGGGGATAAGAGAGATACTAAAATATGAGCCGGAGTGAGTGGAATAACCTGAAAATTTAATGCGAAGTAATCCTCATGTGTCCATGGCTCATTGCATACATTATGGAGTTGTTTTGGCAGGTTTTCATGCCTAGCCTGCGATGCAATTTCAGTCTTATAAACACAAGGGGAATGCCCAAAACTAAGAGCTTCAATAGATGTTGTGCTTTCCACAGTGAGTATACAAGGAGAGAAGAATATGGTAGGAGGGAAAGGAACACCAGCAAACTGAAGTACTGCTAAGAGTAAACTAGTAAGTGAAAGCAAGCTACTGCGTGCTGTATATTTGCAGTAAGTAAGTACGTGGCACGTTTGTGAATACTCCGGATGGGAAAGAGCGAATCCCGTGTAAACTCTAGACACCTCGGGTATAACGTGGTGGGGTCTGAACGTCTTGCTCACCACATTCGTTTCCATTCTGTGACTGTCAAGCCAGTTAGTTGTTCGCTCCCGTTGTCTCTCCTGGTTCTTGTAGCTTCAATCATGAATCGAATTCCTTAGTTTCTAGTTTCTATACCTGCTCCAAAAACTTATTCCTCACCTTTGCTACAAAGGTTTGGTTGATGGAAGACTCCTTCAAATAGCCTGATTAATTATTACTAGCAACTTGCTTCTTAATACCTCGACTGTTTCAAGACTGAGCAATAGCCTCAGCCATATATTTTGACTGTCTATTTTCACTGAAAAGTAATTCAATTTTCACAATTTATAATTCCGAAAAGAGTTCTTTACTTTCCACCATTTTTGCTATTTTTTCTTAACATTTCTTCCATTCTTAATTAAAATCGTTGACCTTACTGAAGGAGCAAAGTCTTGATTGCATTCTGAACATCTACCTTTTCAGCAAGCTTCAAAGCAGCTACCTTTTTAGTAATCTTCTAAGAAGCCAAATAGTATATATACAAATAATCAGTTACTTCAAACTTTAAATTGAATTGGTAGTTTGACGCTTCACTACTCTGTTGTACAAAGGAAACTTGGTGGGGACAACTCAGCACTGTTACGCATTCGAATCGCTTGTAATTCCTTGGACTTACTCTGTCGCTTGAGGATCACTCAGTAAGGTAAGCCTTTATTTTTTTACAAGGTTTTCCTTTTGTTTTTTTTTTCGGAATTGTGTTTTTACCTGCTGAAGCCATGGTTGTTGTCACTGATAAAAATTTATTTGCTCATTCTTCGTGAACGCTTTGCTGTCCCGCTAGCTTACAACCAACATTACACAAGTGTGCGAAAACCTTTTCATGTCTAAATTTTTACATTCAACTTGTTTTAGAGGTGCAATAATTTAGAAAACCGTTTTGCCGTCTTATACTGTCTTGTGCTTATAAGATTTGCAAGTTATTGTAAAGGCTGAGACCTCATTTATCGCCCAAATAATTTCGTATTCGTGCAAGTGGCTGAAGTAGCATGGTTTTGGAAGTTTTAAAAGTTCATGCCTGACAGGAAAAGGCCAAAAGAGGCTTAATAACCTACAATAGAATACTTTCAAGCTATATGAAAGCAATTACATTGCAATGGATTATAAGCACCTACTGATTATCGTGCATACATATGCAACATACAAAATAAAATGTAGTGTGTTATTTGTGTGCTTTCGACAGTGTTTATGTAGAAACTTAAGCCGGATAACAAGGAAGGATCAGCAGGAAGGTAGAAAATATGTTGACAGATGCGGCAGTTGTATTATGAAATATAATTTCCGCTGCTCTTTCTCGTATATGAGAGCTTTCAATACCGTATTGAACTCATATCCATCCCCTGATCTCCACTTGAAGAATCCTTGCTCTCAAAAATCTGGAAAGCCTTGAATTATTATCATTTTTAAGTCTCGAAAGCTCTTTTAGAACGAATGTAATCATGGCTGGAAGCACTAAAAGACTCTAAATAGATTTATCATCTTATTTTTTGAAGCACTACAAGATGAGCAAATTTCGTAGATTCTTTTATTATTTGAGTGAATTATCCTGTGCGCATACGCTTACTTATTTCAAGCACCTGCATCTAAACATGTTTCTGAGAGTAAAATTTCAAGTCAATTTATCTCTTACAAGCTGAATTTTAAAATGTAGTCTTAAGGTCTTTGCTTTAATAGTATAATCACAAAGGTGTGCGTTGTGGGCACTTTCGGAAGGTTTTTGGTATGATACTATCTTTCCATGTTTTTCTAACATGCAACTTTAATTAGATTTTTGCCACATGAAAGCGTGAGGACTTTGGCACCTTATCAGGTGCCTGAATATAAGCTGAGATTAACGCAGTCCTTCCTTTTGGCATCTAATAACGCTCATTTTCATCGCAATATTTTGGTAGCATCTAGAATACAAAATTGAAAAATAAGTTCCGCATTAAATTTTAATTACCGAGCGATGCACTTGAAAACTTGCAAGGATCTTAGATGACAGTGACGACAAGACGACGTTTACATCACAGCAAACCTATTCTCATATTAACTCTAACGATGAGACAAGCTTGCTGTAGGGGGTCTTTAATGCACGGAACATTTCATTTAATACAGCCAAGCTTAAGAGGCTAGAAGGGCATGAATGAATTTGCATATTATTAACACGGCATGACTTTCCCCATAATTTCCATTCTTGTCCCACGTAAATATAACTACACATAGGTAATTATAGGAAAAATATATTCATATGTACTACATGTAAAAAAGCTTTTGTTTGCAGGAGTAGCTGCAATCAGAAATATGTCAGAAAATGTTCGTAAGTACAGGTTTGGTAGCTAAATAAGAGTAAAAAATTGAATTGAAAGATATTCGTGTGTAACTCCGAAGTGTCCTTCAACGGTCGCCTTTCTGTGGCTGCCAGGTAGTATTATGTTGAGCGTCAAGAAAAGAAAATTATTAGGAAGAAACCAAAACCTAACCTTGGGAACAGCGAGGTGAACTCGAGAAGAGTAAGATGACACTTAGAGAAGGACGTAAATGTAAAAATGGCTGTAGGTACATCGTGATTGCAAGAGAAAATATTATCTCTTCATATTCCTTTTTTCCACATAATATGAATTCATTTCGATATTACTATTAGCCTATAGCAATAATTCAGAAAGTCGTACAGACACAAGGCGAGTCTATTTATTGCGGGAATGTCCTATTAAACGGACATTAAGTCCTGGAGTACACACAAAAAGCATCTTTTTATACATAAACGGATAGAAGCATCTTATGAACTGTGAAAGTTTGTCTTTTGAGACCCTAAATGTAATGGCAGTAACCATAAGCTATAGATATTATTCATCTTTCCATCTTTGTTCCACCCACGCGCTCCAGTCCTTAATCTTCTGACAAAACCTCAAATCTTGATTGTACAATGGCGCATGTACATTAAGTTCTAACATATAATAAAACATCTAATAATAAGTTGGTATCACAAAAGTGCGAGCAATCACAAAAAGGGAAGCATTCGTAACTGCTTCTAGGGATATTATCCTTTGCTCATATATACATACAACAAATATCAATAACCCAGGACTGCTATTATGTACTGATAAATAGATGTCGTCTATACATATAGAAATTGTCTCACATAAACATTTTCGCTATGTGTAACACTCCCTGGATTTGATACATAAATTTTAGGTAATGCATTTTATGTAGACATCAGTAATTATTACGAGCTGTTTAAGTATCCCGAAGCACCTAGTAATTTGTTACGATTCGGAAATTCTTTGGTGCAAGCTTTTTTAACTGCTGATGCACAACGGTACTGACACCTGACACTACAATACATTGCGTACATGTGCACTCTACCGCACTGTCAGAGTCCCTCAAGTGTCACAAGACATTATCAGGAACTGATGGTTTAGGAAGGAAGACTGGAAAATTATCTGGAAATGTCTCGTGATATTTTCGAGACGATACGAGCATTTCCAAGACGATACCAGAATTTTTCAAGATGTTGCGAGCATTTCCAAGATGACTCAGTATTTTTTCCAGATGATACGAGTATTTTCAAGACCATAGCAGAAAATTTTCAAATCGATACGACATTTCCGCTTTAATTTTATTCTTTCGCAAAGAGAAATTTATGATCATGGAGATATGATTTGCAAACCCGCCTACCCTCAAGCATAACTACCAAGGGACATGCCGCCAGAACGCTGTGTTGTCGATAAGATAAAAACTGAAACTCGTAAAATTTTAAGTTATAAGCTTCATGATAAACCCAACGGACGGTGGGTGGAACCCGCTCTTGGACAGTATATTTTTTAAAAGTGGGTTACTGTATATTTTGCAACGCAATTTTAATTCCGTGTCTGCGGCTTTCCGGCACTTGCCACCCACGGATCAACCATTGATTTGAAAATTATATTTTTTGTAAAGTGTTTTATATTTATAACGTGTAGTATACATCGACATATATTTATACAATTTAGTATACAAAGTTATAAAGTATATAATACATGGAATAGAATGTCCAACAAACGGAGCTACTTCAAAATGAAATTCTGACATCCCGCGGTGTCTTCAATCATTCCGGCATTGTAGTTTCTCTTATTTCTACGTAAGTCATCAGTTTTAGTGCCGGAATTTTTCACGCCCGAGTGGCCTCTGAGTGTAAAATTCCCTTTGTATTACTTGTCAAAAGCACTGACAGTCCTGCTGGGATAAACACGCGTGTACATACAGCGAAGAGCTTTGACGCACGACCAAGTAAATCAAGTGTTTATCATCTCTACATTGTGCCGACAGTTTGTAAAACATTAAGATGAATATTACGTATCACTTTATTTATCTTACAAGACATATGTTTTTCTTTTATTTTATTGAAAACATTTCTTTGTATCTGCTTAGTATGCTTTGTACCGACTGTTTTGAGAACAGGGATTCACTCTCCCAAACAAATAATCCGGTAGTCTTAGGCGCTCAGGCGAATTAAGAAAATGCCGGGAGACGACAGCTGCAAGTCAAATCTCCTTAGCGGTCCTGTGTTCCACAGTTGTCGCCAGTAAACTCCACTGTAGTTGGGGCTAAACATACGAATTTAGGTGTTGTACGAAGTAACTTGAAAATCTTGATGTTCAAATTGTAGGCTAGTATGTCGTTAGTATAAGAGACTTGGTTAGGAACAGCAAAGACATTACACTAAACAGTTACTACTATGTTACGAGCACTCAATAGCGATAATGTTATATGGGCTGTGCGGTAGAAAAGTAATAAATTTTTATAATGTAACACTATGTGTGAACTACAAACAACGTGACTGTAGTGAAGCTTCATTTCACAAAAATTATGTATCGTTCAGCATATGTTCCATCCTTGATTGATCATCTTATCCAGTTTTATGCCGTCGCACGAACTCCTAATGATGAACAAAGACTTAAAATAAACGAGTTAATTTCTACATGTGGATGAGAATTAAGTAATCTCGGAAATGATAATCGAGGGAAGCTGGTGGATCGTGAGTAGTAATAGTAAAAGGGTGTGAAATGTTGGAGGAGAGCTTGAAGAGAGGAAGGCCTAAGAAGAAAGGTTTTATTTGCTAGGGAAGAAGTCCCATAAAAAAAGCGGCAGAGTTGACAAAAATGCTCCTAAAGGACGTGCCAGGTTGATAAAAATTAAAGTGAAAGCTTCACAGAAGGAAATCTTTGTGCAACTTCGTAATGCTACTCACGTTTGTTCAAACCAAGCATGTTAGTATTACTAACTTCGTACAATTTTTGTTTCGGACCTTACAATTCAAAGAATAGGTGTTTGGGTATACTCGAAGGTAGCCGGACATACCTAGAGAGAAGCTTGTTATATTCTTGAGGTAGTAAGACCTAGTCGGATGGTATTAGGTATGACTAGAGGGTTGTTAGGTCAGTATATTTAAATGCTATGTATGTTTGGAAGGTAGTCATATATATTCAGAAAGTTTAGAACGTAGTCAGTTGTATTCAGAATGTTGTCAGCTAAATTCTAAAGGTACTTCCTTTAGTATAATTGAGTCCACCAGTGAGCTATAATACATTTCTCTGATGAAATTAAGTTTTCATTTGGACGATATAGGTTGCAAAGGACAAATTTAAGGACCTTTCCTTTTTCTTCAATGACCATACATGTAGTTACGAAAAGCAGTGTCGTAGTTCTTGCATATGAATCGGTAATTATAAGTAGCCCCTGCCTGTGTGGATGACTCAATCAGAGTCGGAGATTCTTCAGAGACCTTGTATGTAGGTGTCCTAGTAGGACGAGTCTTTATATGTACATGTAATTACAGTGGTTATCAAGGAAGACACTTTCACACGCTTGCTGAATGGCTAAACCATGGAGAGAAAGAAATAGTAGCAGCACCATTCCCAAACACTCCATATTTCAGGATTCACACCTCTCCGGCAGTCTTTTAAACCAAAACTTTTCTTTGACAATCCAATTAGTTGCTTTCGTTTATTGAACTTGCTTCTTTGTATTGGAGAAATCAAAAGATTGGCACGAGGAGATTTGCTTTGCTTGAGTGCAAAAGCCATCTCTTGTAACATGAAGTTTATGAATTCGTCGATGATTGAAGCCATAGAATCTCATCTCTGACGCAATCTCTTATCGTGCAGAATCCCGCTTTATTTACTTTTACTCCTGATAAAATTGTCAATATAATGGAATTACTTTAACGTATGACAGATGACTTCGTGGACTTTGCCTAGAAAATGTTCAAAACATCACTATGTTCTAGAGTGTCTTCACATCTAAAATTTCAATGAAAATCCTTGGAGTACAATGAGATTTATTTCACACGTGTCATGATTAAATTATGAAGAGAAGATTCTCAACAGTTGTTTTATGCATGTCATACGTCGATGGTAAACTAAGATTTGTAATATTCAATTCCTTTAGATAGTCAGTTAACAGGTTCCTTTTATATCAATTATTTTAAATGTCCAGAAGAATCCAGCAGAAGTCTAAATTAATTCGTCGAAGTGGTTCAATCAAGAATGGCTTTATATCAAAGCATCAGCAATTCTAATTTAACCCCTTTAATTTGATCAAATTATTACTCTTAAATTTAAAGTCAAAAGTATAACTACCAACTGGAGCAGAATTATCAAATAAAGTGGAACTTTTATTAAATATTTAGGAAAAAGTTTCATATTCCATTTCATCCATTAATCAAAATACCTATGGATCTATCTTAATAAAATTATTTCGATATCATTGAATTTTCCACAGTAAAAGCTATTCCCTCGATTTAAAAAAACCCTCTCAAGCAAATCCTTTTAAGACAATATAAGCTTTAGTAAAGCTGAAAGTATTAAGCTCTAAAATGGATTTTTTCATAAAAAGTAAAAAGCATGCCAATTAGGTTAAGCCGTGAGATTTAAAAGCCCGTGCATACTATCCGAGCATCATGGATGGAGTCGTGGCATTAATGTAGTTAATATTGTTCAGGTAGATGGATGAAATCAGGAGGTATAATGCCAAGAGAGTAGTTTATTGGAATAAAAGAGGATTTTCCCTCTGTAATACGGAATTGATTCTACTTACACAGGAAAAAGTTACTACGCACACATGTTCAAATATAATTTTGTTAGGGAATGGAGGTCATAGAACTTAGTCATATAAAAGAGGCTGTGACAAAATTAAAGGGGAAAGTTCATGATAATAATGAAGTCGAGGATGATGGAAAAAAGACGGAAAAATCAACTTTAGTGACTTTTGGATTTAATGCGCTAATACTAAAGAGTAGTGAATTTATGCGAGGATTACGCAACGAATAGAAAATAAATAAAACCTGGGCCGATCTACGTTTGTACCTTCCCAAAGAAGCCTAAGGTACACATATAGATATGCATAAAGTAATAATTAGGTAAGAAACTTTTCCCTTTTGGGAGACTTTTCCTCTTGGCAACCCAAATGACGTTGTGTTGTGAATTATGTGTAATGTACATACGTATAGTAGAACATGATAGGTAAGTTTTGCAGACGTGTTCCTCCACCTCCACGCTCATTTATTTTGACCTGAAAAAATTCCATGTTTTGCAGGAGCATAGATTTAGGAGACTGTCCTACCTCCTGAACATGTTGCTCCCATTTCTGCACCGGTGTATATAATCATTATAATAAAGTATTCTGTCTTTCATGTGACTTGGTTTGAGTTTCTATAAAGTTTACATGCTAATGCTCGAATACTCGTGTAGCTCAATACCAGAATCTTCTACAGGAGTAATGCGCATACAAATGGGAATTAACTTTTGTTGGTTAACTATTAACAGACAAACAAGGTGAATTCACTGTAGTGAACTATCTCATTACTATCAAATATTGAACACAAATATTATACACGTACTCGGCTTGTAATGATTTCTAGAAAATGTTTCTAAAGTATGCATTATTAAACTCTAGGCAGTATGTAAATCGATGACACTTATAGGAATAAAAGGATATTTGGAGCCGTGGGATTTCGGACAACTTGTAGAGAGTTTCAAGAGTTCATTTTTCTCCCTAGTACAAATAGGATATACACTTGGATTGTTGACAATGAATTAGCAGAATGTCCTGTGAGTGTATCGTACTGCCGGAATTTCTAACCGGGCCAGTAACTTAATGGCGTTTGAATTAGCTCATGGATGACAACACATGTATCCCTAGGTTAGATTTAACAACGGGTGAACGTTAGCAAAGGGAAATTTGTCTGTAAGCATACGTATTCGTGAGATTAGTGTGCGTCAATTAATTTCAGATTTGTTGTGACTAAACAGCAAACCACCTCAGGCAATGAGCAGGACTGATTGATCTATTTCAAATGCGTTGTAACATTGGACTTGGATGGGACGTAAATTTGAATTTAATTCCACTACGTCAAATTCACATGTCAATAATTGAATTGTGCTAAAATGTATTTATTCGGCTGTCAACGCGTATTTTAATTAAATTCTACATCAAAAACAAAATAAATATTCATTTTGAAAAAGACAGTTGAGTTATACATACAGATTCTGAGGACATTGCGGATCGATCGTAATGAAGCCATATACATACGTGAGTAGTAGGCAAACATTATATCAACTATATTAAATAGCGCCGAAATAATTATATTTCTCACCAAAAACACTTTGGCATGTCGATTCTACATTCAAAAAGCACAACTTTTTCCAGTTCAAACAAAATTCATTTACGCATTCTCCGTCCGCTGTAGTGAAATGTTTGCTGAGGACAATAACGTGCCACATCCAAGCTGCTCAAAATTTGTGACAATTTTAAGCACTTCAGCTGTGCAGAAACACATACATAGTATTCCTGTCATAATAAGAATGAAAGAAGTTGAGAACAATGTCGGCTTTAGTTTGCACACACATAGCCCCGCATAATATTTCCATATGGTGTTTTATGCTGTCTTTGTAGTTTAGTTAAGTTGAAGGCCATCCATCAGATCCAATTTCAAAACTCAAGAACAAGACATAGCTAGTAGGTCCCTGAGTTTTTTCAATTTAACTAAATAACGACCCAAGCCGCCTGTCAAAGTCCTGACAGTAGTATTGTCTCTGAGTGCAAACGTAATAGGACTTGATAACAAACATAGAGAGTACATAATGAAAGTGAGGTGTCGCTTAGCCAGGAATTGTGCATAACTGGATATTGATTGACTGAATTGTTACCATGTAATAAAGCCAGGCACCCAAGGTATACCTCCGTGCTGGACAAAAGCAGTGGGATTTCCTAAATGTTGACAGTGGACTCACGTTGAGCTGACTGGAGATTATAACTGTTCTTGCTTACATGTAGGCGACATGTCACATGCAATAATGGATTTGTGGCTATCAATTGTCCTTGCAAAAAGAAATCTTTTATCTTGGACAGCGGCTATTTCTGTTGTAGAGTGATAAGACTCATAATAACAAAAAATAGTAGGAATTGCTGTGAGAAATACATTTATACAGGTATAACGACGTTATATATAAAAGAATATAAACCAATGTCTCCCCTGGGCCCGGAGTACTCTGAATGCTATAGATGACACGGAATGATGAAGCCCAACGGGATGATTGTAATGAAAAAAAAGTTATGTTAGGCGACGTGCAACTACATCACAATGCTCAACTATTGGATCGGTATCATTCACTTGGAAATTAGTGAACGGAAATGCGGGTCTATGTCTACTATTACATGCTCCACTCTTGAATTTAACCTACACAAGTCCCGTATGATCGCACAAAGATTCGTTTTGCTTTCCGGGAAGAAAGAAATGCGTATGTAATCACGTGTCATTTCAGGTTGGAATTATTCGGAAATAATTAACACATGAGGAGAAACCTAATTTTTAAGCCTTCTGTGTAGTTTCATCAACTATAGTCTCTTATATGACCATGTACATATGTGTTAGAGTTTTCCATTAATCCCTTCACCAGTTTCAAGCCTATTTCTCTATAATAGTTGTCTGAATTTTTTCAACAATTCTCAGAAGTTTATTGTTTGTATTTATCTAAAACGTGACCGTACATCTCTATAATAGTTCTCCATGTATTCCCCCATAATAGTGTTTCTCCTTTGTAGGCCTCAACATCAACTGACTCATATTTTCCATCTATGCCCCTCACTAAACTACTTGTATTTCCCCGTTCCTTTGTTCAAAGTTATGAACGAGGAAGCACGAAGCAATGACGATCGCAAATTGAAGAACAATTCATGCAAGGGAGTCTTTAATAAAGGTGATTATTCACAAAGGTTCAACAAGGACTGTGTAGAGCATGCTACATAGTGGGGTTAATCTACGTGAGAAAGTCTTATTTATTCCCCATCATGCCATGCTTTTTGTTCCCCTTTCTTTCCAAAGACAAAGTAAAATCAATGGGGAATGAAGGTTTTCAATAGAAAAAGGGCTAATAAAAACATAAAAAATAAAGTTGACGTTTCCTTTGAAATCATAAAATTGTAGAGAATTGTTTATCTTACCTATAAATACACATATAGGTACGAGACCTTCGACGATGCTCGCATACATATATATGTATATGTTCTAATACATAAACCTTCCGGAAATATAGGAAGTTATTTCTATACAGGATAGTGAAACCTGTCTGATAGATACTATAGTACAAACGAGCTTAGTGACTTGACGTTTGCAATTTGTATATGAATAACCTATGTATAGGTAACTTATAAGTATTGATGCTGTATGTGTATCCCAAGCTTAAAGCTAGTGACGTTTCTTGTTGTATATGAACTCAGCTTATGTCAAATATTTAGAGCAGAGCTATACATATGAACAAGCTTAGATGAAAGCATTGATGCAGACATTTATATACGAAGACTATTGATGTTCGCTGGATGAACAACTGTTGATGTACGCCGTAAACGTATAAATAACCAGAACACCTACGTTCAATCATCATGGACAAAAGGTACAAAAGACATGTATGATGTGTGGCCCTGTGTAAAAGAAATGTAGAGAGAGGGAGAAGCGAGGCGAAAAAACAAGACCAGCAGCCCCACCACTTCTCCTTCCAAAAGCGGTAATAATATAATATACCTGTTGTGTGGGAAGTTTCCACGGAAGAGCTGAAAGGAGAAAATTCCTTCATTCTTTTGCACTGTTGCTAGGGCTTCATCCTCTTTTTCTTTTTATTTTGTTCCGCGACCGAAAGAATAAAATTATTGTTGACTTGAATACATGCATACATATAGTATACAGTCTGCCCATGTATTATATACATACATTCAGGACGAGATGAATGAAGGACACAAGTGGATTGCACAAAGTAAATAGGAAAGCGAAGAGAATACGAATAGTTTAGGAAACGGCATATCAAATCAAAGGAGGAATGTATAGCTCTTAGCATTTTCCCTGCTTCCACAGAACCACCAACCCTCTTTCCTGGTTTTCACCATCCGTATAATACAGGCACGCTCACAATTTTTCCCATCTCTCCACGTTAATCCAACTTACTTTTCATCTGGGATTTGGATTCATTTACATTTCCCCAGTTTCCGCCAGCATCTACGTATTCTGACCAAAAGAGTCGACAAGTGTCTGCAGACGAGTTACAGCCACAAAGTAGGCTAGTATTATATCATAGTGATCCATAACAAGTGAAGACTTGAATATTTTTTCTTATGACATGATGTGGGATACAGTGTTACGACTCTGCAAAATTTGTTAGGCCTCGTCCCATCAACCGTTTTGCCCACTCCGCTTTTACTCCATTTGCATTCATCCACTCTGTTGGCTTGGAGATGGAAAAAGCATGGGTAGGTTGCACACGGCATAACTACAACGACGGTAATTCAATTTTCCCTTATGAATACTCATCGCGTGTCAGTGTTCTCGCTACTAACAAGTATGTTAGCACCCGCAATCAAATGATTCCAAAATGGCCCTATCGTTTGCACCCGAGGAGATGTAATCTTCCAGAGCATAGAGAAGCCATGTCTTCTTTGTCACATTACACTTTCAGCGACGCTGCTTGTAGGTTAAGTGAAAGGGCTGGACACGTGCAAACATACAGTTTCAAAGAACGTCAATATAAATAGCGGGGCAAATATGAACCAAAATATTAAGTAACTGCAAAAGTAGATGAAATAAAAGTGTAAACATTGACCGTATTTCTGAGTAAAGTGGAACAAATATTAACTTAACTCCTACACTATATTAACTGCAGCAGGCAATTCCCAAACCCATCGTTCTATGTACTTCTGGTGTAAGTAGCAGAACCGAATTGTTTAATTTTGTGACATGAAATGTCATACGTTATTTCTACAACAGGTAGATGCATAGATGTTAAAAATATTATTTATCTTTGGTTTACAATATTTACCTATCTACAGGTTATAAGAATTATTATGTAAAGATTATTACATCCATAACTTGTTAAGATGTCAGTAAGTTTACACTGCTGGGAGTATTTCCGAAAGGAAGAAGTGTTTTCGCCATGTTGAAGTAATTATAACAAGCAGAAGGGGAAAGGATCTTCATCAGGCTATAAATACAGGAGGGAGAATAAATCTTGGAAAAGAGACAACGGAGTAACCTTGATTCTAGTTCTTGCAACTGGGACTTTGTACAGGAAATAAATTACTAAATTCAATGGTCCATTCCATTTCAACTGACCTTCACGTTCACAACCCTGAGCTGGGTGGAAAAACCTGTACACCCAAAATTGATGAGGTAGTGGACTTTATAGAAGTTTATAGGTATGGGCTGATGTGTATTTCTATCATCTACTATTGATATGTATATAATATTTTACAGATACCACCTTTATTTGTATGTACTGCACATGTATCTTGTCTGAGCCCACATCCACCATGTTAACACACAAACGCGTGGGGCTGGTGTCGAACCTTGTTACTACCCGACATGCATGTGTGCCTCAAAGTAGATACAGTTACAAGTTGAACGTACGATAGGTGTCCGCCTGGTTGTGTACTGAAGACGTTTTAGTGGGGCAGCTTTCTATTCGTACCAAAAAAATATGTACGTAAATTATTCTATCCGTTTTCCCTTGGCCCAGAGAGTAGAGGAAATTAATAATGCAGGACCATAGTAGTGATGGGTGTAGTATATAAGTTCAAGTCTAAAAATCTTGTAGTCCTCCATACTTCTGTGCAGAAAATTCACATACATGTTGCATACGAAAATTTTCGGGCTAGATACATACATTTTCCCCCGCAAAATTTACTCCTGAAAACACGCAAAATGTTTTCTGAAATATGAAATAAACAGAAGCTGCATGGAATGCGAATGACAAAAAACCTGTGTATCTCCGACTTATCACGGCAGAAGTTGGGATCCAATCATCAAAGCAGATATACCTATGTGTACTTTTAGCATTATCGCATTATGGTATCTTAAGTCTGAATAGATGGCTTTCCACGTTTCGCAGCCGTGAATAATTTGTTTAGGTAGCATCTCATAAGTCCGTAATGGTAAAAACAACTTTTGTGTTCACGTCTATGCATTATAAATGTGCAATGACCTTCTCATACTGCATTTCTTAGACTTTGCCAATATTTGGGCCAGTAATATTTTGGGAAATAAACAAACAAGCTTCCTCAGACTTGTTGAGATTTGAGATTGGATATGGATTTGAAGGAATTTTTATTTTATTTTTGGGCAAGATCCACCCATACCCTCGAGCAATCTATTCAAAAGATATTGGATTTTGTACTGAATCTGTTTTTGAATTTATAAATTTCCTTAGGTTTCCTCAACTTCACTAAACTTGAGGTTATGTAACAACCTTTTTATAAATCGGAAACAGGCAGAGAGGAAAATAGAGAGGGTGAATTGGCTCTGGTTTATTTTCTGTAGATGCCTGTATGAGAGTGAAAAAGACATGGTTGAAATCGAAAAGAAATACTATGATGGTATGTACGGCTTTTGTCAATTGGTAAATACTTTCTTTACACAGTCGTGGTCTTACACAATACATAGTCGGATGGCTTTTTTTATTTTCTGTCAACTAAACTCTTCTAGCACTTCTTGAAATGTGTTCTTGAAAAATAAATGTGACTTGAAGTTTTATGGCTTCTTTGATTTTCTTCGGATCACATTAAGCTCTTTGTTGGAATGATGTAGGGTTCGGCAGCTAGTTTTTGTCATAGATAGGCTAAGGGATGAAAGGATGAAATCAAGTATACCAAACGTTCTGGGTTGGTTTGATATATCGGCATTTTCCTCCACGGTCTTAATAAGGTCCTTTAGGTTAACAACAAGCACGATCAAATCTCATTCCGATCCAACATCAGTTTGCAAGTTGGTTGACTGCACGGATGTTTGGACAGTATCCCACATACCTAGTTGGACTTACTATGTATGTATGTGATGCATGGGAGTCATTTGATGTCTAGGTTAATCTTGTTTTGTATGTGACTTCTATCATGTTCGTCAGTATGTCTTCCCTTCAACAAAATCTTGTATGTTTATATAGCCGAATGCTCACTACAGGACATGTTTCTATAGACTGGATTTAATGCATACCAATGAAAATAATGCTTACTATAAGGCATATCACAGTATTGAGGGGATTGCATGTCCATACAGTTCTCAATGGATGACTTGTCTACATATAACATTATATTTGCACAGTTACTGGAGACGACTTGAACTGTAATACAAGGAAATAATAGCTTTGTTGCATATTGACTGCTCACGTTCAGTTTGTTGAATTGCCTCTTATTCGGGTGACTACATCACATTCGATAAATTTTAAGGTATTTGGCTTGCAAGGAGTGTATGGATATGTGTAATCAGTTTTTGGTTCGTTTTGCGTTAAGCATAACCAAATAACTACATGTATTGGAAATCTCGGCATAACGGTAAAAAATACATGTAGGAATTGAAAGAAGTAAAGTGGATACAAAAGAAAGCGGAGGAATGTTGTGTGACTCTCGTATCCATGAGATTGTACACAGCTGGTCAAAATTGGAAATGGCTCCATTGGGATCGGCTGAGCTTCTTACGTGCTCTGCACACACATCTTACTCACTCAGAGTCAGCTTCAGTAAGATACTACGAGAATACAGAATGCTATATTTTGCTCTTTCAGCTTTACAAACAGATACCTAAGCAATTTAGCTTCTTTCTGATGCCATTCAGTTATTTTTCAATATCCGAAGTAGATAGCATCGGAGATCGGAGTAAGTAACTTTCAAGTTTAAAATTCCCGGGGAAAATCAATATTAATTTTTAGCCGGATACATACTCTGCAATAAAGCATTTATCATTTTTCACAATTTACCCTTGTAAGCTTTCAAAATTAACAAATTATTGACTTTGCACAGTGGCTCCCTTCACCCCGCCTAGCATATGTTCACACATTACTTGCAATACACTTATGCGATTATGTTATGTAGGCTTGTTGTGTGGGAGACAGTAAATTGGATTCGACAAACATTAGGATTCAGTATTCGAAACACTTTGTTTCCTCGTGTACTCCGTCAAATTCATATTTTTTATCGCTTGATGTAATAAATGTGTTATACACCTACTTACATGCCCCATGCACCTTCTGTAGGATTAAATTTATTTTGGAAATGATTTATGTGCCAATAGAACGCTAGTAGGAAAATGCTACACATGGTACTGCCAAGTAGAAAATCGAAGACACTTTCGACGCTGCTCTTTTTTAGAGAAAGTTACGCCAGGAACCACACTACTGTAGAAAGCGTGATTTTTTGTTTAATAGGAGGATCCACAGCGTGCATATTTCGTCAAGAGTAAAATTTCATGAGAGGAAAGTGTACACTGTACGTTATATATGTCCAGTGAACACGCAGAGCATCGAAAATGATTCCATATCTACATATTTGACACGCTTCATTATGACGGTTGCGAAAAATAAATATACACGTTTATAAATATCTGATGACTTATCATTGCCGGTTTGTACACACGTCGTCACATGTAGAAATAATTTACTTTATATAAAGTTGCAAGTACTTGTTGACACGCGAACAAAACTACTATGCAAACATGTTGAACACTACATTCACAACGCAACAAAGCACATACAACAAAAGTTTGTAAATTTCATTATGTTATACAATAGTGAATGAAACACTTGAAACAAGCATATGACTGTCAGGTGAGGATTGCAAATCTAAAAATATAATTCATTTTTCATGGTGGACGAAAACGAATCCTTATAAAGCTATGTACATTTATTTATAGGTATACGCAATAACATGAATCAATAGGAAGGTTCATTTTGTCAAGCTTAATATTATTTTTGGAATGAAATTGATCTACCTGGTGCAACTTCATGGGCAGCTATTTATGTATCAAGGCTTTTGAACCTGGATCTAAGATTCTTTGAACACGAAAACATGGAACCAACTACAATTATGTACAATTTTCCGGTAGCCGTCCATGTTATGTAAATTGTAGTACCATTCTGACAAAAGGAGCTAGATTAAGATAAAACAAAATATTAGTTTTCAATGAATACATACCTATGTAAGTTCCAACGAATTGACTCGATTGAATCTAGCTGTAGCTGAATGAGACTCTAAATTAGAAGAAGGAAACCCAAAAGAAGGAAAAGTACACAGAGTAGAATGTAGACAATGGTGAAGTATATTTACGAGATGGAATAATGGACAATTTAGTCAGAAAGGTAATATAAAACGACGTTTCATATGTTGAAGATATCGGATTGAAATCCAAATCCAACTTTCACCATGAATGTGGTTTTATTTAACCCTGAATGCATAATAATCTTCACATGGACATCAACGTGATTTCGTCATGTTTACTACACAGCGGGTAGAAGCCTTGTAATCAATACCCTAATGTGTTTTGTGAATGAAAGGGAGTACCGAGTATTTTTAGAGCACAATGGAAGCTAATAAAGAGCTGTGCTTAAAAGAAAACGGTGCGAAAACTCCAAAAGTATCATAGGTATATATATTTTAAACTACAAAGTTGAAAACTTTTGCTAATTAGGAGTTTCATGTCCAACGGTTGCTTTAGTCAAAGATCTTTTTGTTGTTCTAGAAGCACGGCTCGGGCATGTACTAGCAATTGAAAAAGTTAATGATATTCACAAACTTATATTACATATTCATGCTTTGCTATCCCAGTAACAATGCATGTGCCTTCGGAACAATAATACTTCTTCACAAGTACCTTCGATATCACATTATATCACATTCACGATAGAAAATAAATCTTTGTTCCGGCTTTTCTAGTGATGAGCGCGCGATTTCAAGTGGTTGTTCAACTACCTCAATCGTCTTGATATTCCTTTCATCTTGGTTGTAAAGGCTCAGGCCACTCGAATCGACCTAATAAATTCTTATTATTATATTCCTTTAATCATCAAATTAACATCGTAAAAAGAGAATTAATCTGCAATAGGATGTTACCGAAGTTGGAGTAGGGCATTCTGGGACTCATGCCCAATTTGTTTTTTGTCAGAGTTAGTGGGAGCAGAAACGCAGGAGCATATAATACAATAAAAACTTGCCTGACTCCCAAAAACTAACACGGAATCACGCAATATTTCCACCTACACTCTCCACTCTGTCGGAACTACTTACTTGAAAATAACACCGAGTTCCTGCGTTTTCATGATGTTAGCAAGTATCGGAGATGTGGTTACGATTTAGAAAAATAGCATTTCCTCAATAATAGCCACTATTTTCATGTTCCTTCCGCCTCTTATATTAGTTGTATGTGTTCTTGCAAAAGTGAATGTTATGTGTGTACCATTTAACTGTGTCCATCTAAAGGGAAAACATGGTCATTTAAAGGGAAATGCGTCATTTAGGTACAGAATTGCAAATCCCTATAACTAGCGACTTACTTGGAGTAGGCATGCCTTGCCACAATTAAATAGTCCGAGTAAATGTAAGCGCCGCCTCTGTGTGTGCTCACTTATTTACTATAAAAACTTTCCTTTTTACATAAATCCTTATAAAGAATAAGATGTGTCGGTTATATACTTACGTAATGTGTCACGTGTATACAAACACGCTAAGTTCAAGTCGTGTGTGTATGCAATACCATTGAAATACCATCTAGGAATTATAATTTATAAACGCTTTCGTGATTCCAGCGTAATTGCTATAACAATTTGTTCCGGAGCAGATTGGAAGAACAGTTATGGCGAGAATGACGAACTCAAATTGGCATCCATAAATTTAATAAGAGTACAAACGACGAAGTTTCCGTTGTTTTAATGAATTTTTTGAAATTACCATAGTACAATATAGCTGGCCTTGAACTCCCGATCAGCCTAAATGTAATCAAGCACATATGCTGAATTTTTTGTTACTATGGATTTCAATACTAAGCAAACTTCACCAAAGCAATGTCAAGCTGTAGAAAATGTTAAAACGCCTTCATTTGGGATTCTTGCTATTGTGGCTGTGTGTAACGTGGTAGTAAAAGTAAGTCCAACGTACGCCGGTGCTGATGACTTTTTCTTATGCGGGGCAGGTTTTGTTCTTCATGTACGTCATGCCGATGTTTATAGAAGTGAGCTATTGTCATCCATTTCTTTATTGTTTGCTGTGTGTGTGTACAGTGTTGTTGTATCGTTCACATTTAATTTATTCCTTCTTCACATTTCTGCCCATATTATGGTTACTTTTCAGTAGTGCTCATAATAATGTTCTTGTACTTTCTGAACTGATGCTTCATTAATGCAGCAACCAAAACTATGTGCAAGCTAACCTTTCTTTAAACAAACATATTGAATCTTGAAAGAATACATTGGTAGTCTCCTTATAATGATAGGTATAATCTTATCCCCGTAAGGAAATTCAAAATACCAAAAGTTATAACTTGAACTAGAGAATGCTTCTACTTAGCTATATTGGATACAGAGAGTTCCAAGTAGAAAGTTAAGTCCATCAATTTAAGAGACTTTCCACAATGGACTCATGCAAAGCAACATACCCTGTATTTCCAATGTGATCTCAAGAGAACTTTCCATGTGTGCAAATACGTACATATGAAGTGCTGGGAAATTTCTTCCTGTCATACTTAACTTCAAAGGTATTTATGTATGTACAAATGCATAAATAGACCAGGTGAAAACACGAGCTTCCAATTTGCCTTTTCTGTGGAAGAAAGTTAAGCTTGTTTAATATTGAGTCGGAACAATGATTTCAAGGGGAAAGTGATGCTAACCTGCTTTTATCCTGTGTAAATCAACTTGAGGCTATCCACCTGTTATTTTGAAACTATGAGTTGCTGGAGAGAAACTCGCTTATTAGTTTACAATAGGAACGAAGAAATAAACTTTCGTGTTTTGGCTTCGAGCAGTGCTTACTAGTCATGCTCTTACCCAAAGTTATACACCAACGTTACAGTGTCATTGAAATATTCAGGGGGATACCTGAGAAAATCTGGAATAAACTAGGTTTTACAAAACAATTGAAATGTAAAATGACATATGTCCCGATATTAACAAAATTCTAACTGATGAAGCTTGCAGGAATGTAAGCTATAGGTTTACTAATAATGTTAATTAATAATATTTTAAAACGTTTAGTTAATAAGGTTTAAAAATTTGTAATCAATTAAACCAAATATAATAATTAGTAAGCTCAAAAATATCAATTAATTCTTAAACAATTTGGCCTAATTATGTTTAAAAATGTTAACTAATTCGGATTAAAAGATGTCAACAAGTTAGCTTCTAATATTAACAAATCCTAGCAACATACAAAGGTTTGATAGACACTGCAACGAAATCAGTTCAACAAGCCCACAGGGAAATTTCAACGCTCAAGGAACTTGTTCATAAGAACACAAGTTTGAAAAAGTTTCTTGTCAACGGTGAAAATGAAATACCTGGTAGTTCAATATTTGAGGAAGATTATAGTAAAGGAATATTTCCGTATTTTCATTTTGGCGGAGTATTACACATAAGTGTTTTTATCACCCTACTGTTATTATTTGAGTTTCTTTCGCGCGTTCCCTTTACTTTTATGTATCAAAACCATTAAAAGTTGTTAGCCCTTTGTGTGAGTAAAGTTGTTCATGAGGGTAGAGAATTTGCTAACGTTTGCGTGACCCAATTACTGCGATGAGTGAGAACATCATGACATGCGAAAACCATTGTGTTGATAATAACCGGACAGTATACCAGCTATGTTTGCATTTGTGCCTATAAAGTTCTTTACCTTTTTGTTACTTTAATTAGCTCGCAATTAGAAAGCTTCCGCAATACACTTTCTTTGATTATTATTGCTTTGTCTTACTGTGTATGGCCTACAGCTCCTGATTTTGTTTGAATCTGTAAATTGCTTTCTTCCCATTTCTATTATTTCTAAGCTTTCTCATTTACAACAGAAATTGCAAAGAGCCCCAGATTTTCTTTAGGGTTACCATCTGCGACTTATACAAGTGTGTCATTAGGATTTGACTCTCTCAATAGAAACGAAATTGAGGAAGCTTCGCGCATAATCTCATTTTGGAGGTGCTGGTAACCTATACTATACATGTTACGTCACGCGTACAGCTAAGGAAAGCATCATTATTACATACTATAAAATAAAATTAATACTATATCTGTCTTAATGAGACTATTGTTCTTGTTAAAATAATTGAAAATACATACATTTATACATGTCTTGTGATACTACCATGAACGCAACAACTTGATTGTGAGATTCAGATTTTACATTATTAATGAGTTATTGTCTATAGTGTTTTGTAATGCCAATACCGAAGTGGTGTCAATGAAATGAGATGTGTTCCTACCTACTAGTAGATATTTCTAAATATACGTAAACCAAAATTTGTAAAGGAATAGAATCGGGAGTCGGTAATAATATGACATGACAATAACATTCATGACATGACATCGATGCCAACTGGTTGGAAAAAGCTCATAGTTCTAAGCACTGGTTGACAAAGCAGCTCTGTATTTAATTGGAATTCTTGACTTCTCATCTTGGTATGCCAAGGATGTAATTTAGAATGGAGTTTGTATTAACCAGAATTTTCAGCCGCACAAAAGTTGATCTGGTTGTTGATTACGCGATACAGGACACTTTTAGAGGTTTTGTGTATTTTACACGCTTATGGCTTATATTTCTCATATTTTCCTTATTTTATTATAATTACTACATATATTTTCTTATATATGTTATGCTTTTCTTTGACGCAAAAAACAACCTCTGATCCCGCTTCGGCAAAAAGTTGCACATGAATAAACGACTTCATTAACTTCATGAAAGTATTATCCATTTCTCAATTGGTTTATACGTGGAACAATTTGACAAGCTCTATTTATTTCTTGCGAGCTTTCGGTAGCTAACAGTCTACCATCATCAGGCAAAACAGCAAGTGAGATAAAAACATGACTTTGAGAACAATTGTGAAAAAGAACAATTTGATTTACAATAATTTTTCAATTTTTGAAAATTTGAACTAATGTTTGTTTGTAAGATAATTTAAATCTAAATTTAGAGGTTGCCATGCAGGGTTTAATAAAAAACCCTGGTTAACGTTCATTAGGTCATCACTGGATTTCTGAATTAGCAATCCTTCTTTGATTTTGCGAAGTGTAGAATTAGACTCCTTGGTTATGACTGTCACGTTGTCCCAGTTGATGGCGTGATTTCTGTTTTGGATGACATGGCGTGCAACTGCAGAATTTGTATTTTTGTTTTCAATACATTTCTGGTGCTCGCTAATTCTTGTGGTCATTGGTCTACCACTCTCGCCATAATATATTTTCGGACAATCACCACAAGGGATTTTGTAAATTATGTTGTTATTTAACTCCTCTGGATCCTTTAATCTCGGCAAAAAACTTTTGATTTTCTTTCCTGGAAGAAACGTAATTTTCCAGTGAAATTTTCTCCTGAGAAAACCAGCGATTTGGTTTGACAGATTTCCCATAAAGGGAATAGGCATGAAAGTAGATACTAACGGTATGAAGCCTCTTATTTGTATTTTTAGGTAGAAAAGTATGTAATACAATAGTGTAGAGCTTATAGTTCTTAAAAATTTAGTATTCATTGCCCTTGACGCAAACAACTATTTGCGTATTTTACTCTTACACTATTAATTATTTATACTACAAAGCACTGTAGAGTTGAATTTATATCGTTTATGTACATTATGTATATTCTCGTTTCCAAAGTATGGCAGAGAATGAACGGCACCAAAAATTCATTTACTATGAATGATTCCAATTTTGTAGATGCAGGGAATGTAAAATTAAATGTGTATGATGCAGGTGCAGTGGTGTGCCTAGGTCAAATAGATGTATATAGGAGCGGCAAGGTCGGAAATAAATTCAGGATTCTGTAGGAGTCTTGCCACAGTGGCTCTATCACCTTTGGAACACGCCGGCTGGATACCTTTATGTTGGTTAAACGCGTGTCTGAACTACATAAATGAAATGAGAAATGTTCCTTCAATTTAGCCACCTTTGGCGACTACGGAGAAATTCCCAATGCCGTGTACATAGATATCTATGTTTGTTTTCATTTCATTCTCACAATGGTTATTCATGTCGGTCTTGCCTTGATAGTTGTCAAATACATGCTTCTAGATTACTGTTTTTGTGGACTAAAAGTGTGTGTTTGTTCATGTTTGCCACCACAGTTAAATCATATTCAGATTCAGATATGCACACTGCCAATGATCCTAAAGGGTGGCTTCCATGAAACCGCAACTGACAAAGGAAAAGACTTCTTTGCACACAATTTTCTACGTAAAATACTTATTAAACAAAATTGAGTATGTACAGCTAAATAAACGAACAGCCAAGCTCCGTATAACATGTGCTGAGAGACAACATTGAGAGCAGATTTTAATTTCATTCTTTCGATCGTCGTCGTTCTCATCATTGTAAAAATTGTGAGCCACAACAAAACAAAAATAGCATTGAAAAGGAATCCATGCATAGAAAATCATGTGAAATGAATACCTAATCAAGATTGATGTTTTTGAAAACAAAATAAACGACAAATGTACGGATTCTTCAATTTGTAAACCTGATTAAATCAACTTTCCATAGTAACGCGGCTTTTGTTTTCCTTTCTACTTCCCTAACAAAATTCTTCACAGTATAATTTATACCCATATATGCATGTGTGTAATATAATGCCTTTTAACGAAGCTACAACAAGAATTTAGCTTTCCAAAAATCGGTGCTGGATAATGTTAATTGATGTGTGCGTATGTAGCCTCATCATTGAGAGGGAGTCTTCCAAACTGTCTGCAAATTTAAGCTGTGGCGTCTTAAGTGTAGGACTGCGTTTAATTTATTCCTGGCGCAGTTTCTGGCAACATGTAGGGAAAAAGTCGGAGAGAAGTGAGATAAAGTTAGTCGACAGTACTAAAACCGGGTACCATTATAATAATGAAGAGCGAAGGTTGATAATGATGACGATTCAGAAATAAATCAGTATATACATACGTGTGTACATATGTCAACGTGCACGTTCTGTTTTATATACACGTATATTTACATGGCTAATGTGCATACACTGATTACATTGTATTGAGTTTGAAGAATTATGTACATGGATCGGGGAATGGACACTGTAGTGAACCAAGCATTACCCTGACTCAATTTGCAAAACTATAGTACCTCCCAGATATACTTCCTCCGCTTAATCTGATTCATTGACTTCTCTCCAGACTTGGTAATATTTCCTGATGGCGTATTATCAGCATCGGATTGTTTTAACGCCAGGGGCTTGTATACGTTCCTTAACGTAATTTTCGCGATCAACTCTGCATGTGTACTTATTCCACCGGATCCCGACTTGCTTTGTATTAACACCGGGAGTGCAATTTTGTTAATTGGTACCTAAAATAGGATTTGCGAAATGAATTACTACTTCCCTTCACTCGTCCTTCATTGAGGCATGTTACTCTCAACATTTCCCTTACTGATGTCTCCAACGTACGGATTGCGGGCTTAACTTCTTGTATGTATCTCTTTCCTCGATCTATTTATATTGGTATTCGATCCCGTGTGTTTGCGACTAACCAGAAAGACAAACATATGTTCATAAAGAGTTGATGTGTCCGTCTATATCACATTTCCTGGAGCAAACATTAATTTCTGTCTCTTCACTTTTACCGGAGACGATCCGTGTAGTTAGTTTTGTATATAGGGATGGATATGTATAAGCTTGTTTGTTCTCAAATATAGAAAGCTTATACGTAAGCATCTTATTTAAGAAATATATGGTTATCATGTATAAATATAGAATGATGGCTGATATGTACGTATAATAGCAAACCATTTCTGACATTAATATAGAAAACTACGGCTGACACGTTACACAAACATTTATAAGCTTACAATCAAGCATCTTGATACCTTGTACATCGAATTACATCTAGTTGCCTGTCCATATTTGAAGATAGAGACTACGAATGGGTATTACTGAGATATACATAACCTGTAGATACATTTCTAGGGGCTCTATTACAAGTAGTCAAAGTAACGGGAGGGCCTGGAGAGGGTTCTGATGCTATGAGAAGACTTGGAGATGGATGTTGGATGACGCACAAGACTTTCTTACTCGCTCTTTTTCGAACACCCACGCGTGCCATTTCATTTTATACTTCTTCCTATTCGCTCTTACTAGAGCCCCGACGCTTATCCCCTATCCTCCTCGTACTTTGGTGAAATATCCTTATTTCAAATTACCTTTCGGGATTTTTCTCCTTTCTCCGCCAGCAATGAAAGTTTTCTCAGGTTGGCACGTTCATAGATCCTATAGACAGTAGAACCAGAGAAGTAAACTTTTTGCAGGGATTTATTCATTTGCTTTATCTTCCTCCATATAACATAGTTGCTTGAGAAAGGTTTTATTCCGGGGTGACGATGGTTCTCTATAACTCCTATCTAAATGGGACCGCGGTGTGCTTTCTTTGTAGTTTTGGTGAGTGAGTAAATTGTGGCTGAGTGAGATAAAAGAAAAAAGCGTCGTCGCATCTTAGTCGAAGGGATTTGGGATGAATAATTGTGCAACAACTGGCATTTTATGTATATCTCGCCTCCTTGCATCATAATTCCTCAAAAGGTTTCAAAATATAATTCCATGAGCTTAAAAATGGCTTGCATCCGAAGTTTTTTAAATATCTTATTTTACTGCTTTAATACCAAGTAAATCTTCACAAGATTGGGTCCTCAGCTTTAAAATTGCTGCCCTCTTTGGCTCTAAATTTCTCCATCGACGTATAGGAAGTAAAGAAATAGTATGAAATTTCGTAGGATTTAATCAGCAAAGCTATATCCCTTACGGACTTTGGTAATCAGCAAGATAATTCAGAATCAGCAGGGTACATTTAAATAAAGATAAAAGCGGGGATTCTTACCTCAAATAATTTGTTTTCATGTGCATTATTTACGTATCACTGCGTAAAAATTCTCCTCGTGGAGTCACTTCGCGTGTACCCTGGTCCTCATTATTTGTCAACGGCTCATGCGAATGTAATGTATCCATATGGCTGGTTTTAATAAGCTCTTTTGAGTGCCTTTATTCCCCGTTGTATGTTCCGCTTCCTGGAAAATCCTTCGCGTTGGAAATCATAAGATACTGGCATGTATAGCCTGATTTACATACTCTCACACTCAAGGATTTAGGAAGAAGGTAATATCCAAAGGGGATTTTTGGCATACATGTGCTGCGTAGCATACATGATAGAGAAATATAGGATACGACACTTCATAAGTGTTGGCACATGTGATAAATACACAAGTACGCGTATATAGTAATGCGATTATGTAGTAAAATATGATCTATGCCAAATACTTTGTTAGTAGTTTCCTTAAAAATTAGCCTCCATCATCTTCCAACTAGCTTGGTCTAAACTCTATTCTTCTGTACTGGAGAAAAAATAGTCCATACAAAAGTATAACCGGGTTTCTCCGAAACAATTTTGAGCGGGGACATTGTTGTTGTTCATATTAATGCTATGCGTGTATACGAACGTTAATGCCATAGTTAAGGAGGCTCGTTTAAATATAGAAGAGGTACCGTGTATAAAATACACCTTTTGCATTCGGGTAAATTATTCGATGTGGGTATCTTGGATTATGTGTATATAAGGCTAGCTTGTAATATACATCAGGGCATCTTGTACCATTCATGAGGGTAGCTACATTACCGTCCAGTCTATGTAGCGCGGACTGAAGAGAGGTACTGAAGTGGATTGTAGCATGGAAACTGAATATGACTTTGGGTTCTTTTAGTCGTCTCTGTAGACCATAAGAAACACCAAATGTGCCGGATTAATGAGGTTTGAATGAATTTACGACATACAGTCTTGTCATGTCTATGTTTCCACTACACAAACCATCATGTTTGAGATGTTTTTTCTTCCTTGGTACATAATCAAGTTTAAGTTTCCTACACACAAAAGACCTATTCGTTTTAAACCAAGACAAATAAATTGCATTACAGATTCAACAAGATAACATAAGTGGTGTACACATATACAACAAGGAGGCCGCAGCATGTCCGCATTCCTCCACACGGACTTGATCCTTTTCTCTCAACATGCACATGTTAACCCTTGAATAACATGTTACTGGTTGTGTATGCGCATTTGCATATAAAATGTAGATAACGCTTCGTCCCACTAAATACATTTCCATTATTCATGCTAACCACTAGTTGCTGCAGGTTAGGGAAATGGATTCTCACACTGATGGATACCAGGGAGGCTTATAAAAAGACATATTGGCAGTGGGGTTGGATAAGGCCACAAATGGAAAGCATAATTTACATATGGTGGGTTTGGTATTTCTCTCAAAATACAGTGTAGTCCACGCATTATATTTTATGGGTTTGGAGAGCACGGTATAGAATTTTATGCTCATTCATAGAAATGTAGCATTAACTGAAGATAATAACATTAGCTTTTATCTTCGCCGATAAGCAAATTCAAACTTATATTGTGCTAACTTTGAAGCAATTAGAGGTTGTAAGATTAATCATTTTAAATAATTGGAATACATGGTTAGAAATATAGCGGTTAAAATTGTTATTCTGCCAAGCTCTCTATTACGGAGAAGCAATCATCTTCAGGGCTCTTGCAATAATATAATATGGCACACATGGAATCAAGACGAGATGATAGCACACGTACTTATGTATACTGTTATGATTATATTTATTGACGAGCTATCAGTTGAGGGTGAAACAGCTGTCTCAGTTTACCGAAGGAGAGGATAAAAATGGGAGTAGTGTAAAAACAGCATATTTATGTGGGTTGGGGAAAAGAATGAAAGTTGGCTTGTAAATAGAAAATAACTATGTATGTGCGTGCACGTAGGAGATACATATTTGCAAGGAAGAAAATTCCGGCTTCCTAGTAGTCTTGATCCTCCCCTTCCAGGCAAGGGTTTCATTCGAAGTAGTTTCACAAGTCAGTTCATCCCGTTGGTTCCAGAAGAACATACAAGGCATTTAATGCTTCCTGTTTATTATGAGATAAGGCTTAAATGGTTTTTGGATACCCCCGAGTAAAATAATACTTTAACTTCCTCCATTAACAATATCACATGGGAGGAAACACATTAAATCGGAGATACAACTTTGAACATTCTGTTTACATTCAGGTATTCTGTGTAAGTATAGAGTTTGCATGTACGTGTTTGTAATGATCACGGGATTATTTTTAAACTATAGAGTATTATTGTCGCCTGCTTTTTTACTCTTGTTGTCGCTGCTCTGTATTCGTATATATTTTGTAATTTGCTCTGCCATTTGTTCCCATTAATCCAGTTCTGTATGTATGTATTGTGCAAGGTAGTTACTGTTTTATTTTCATTTGTCTCTATACTACAGGGATGTCTGCCGCTCCCTATGCGCGCTCAAGTTTTCGCTCAGCTACTTGTAGTTGCTCGATTGTTTGATTAAGGAGAAAGTAGACAAACCTCAAGTGATGTGACTGATGATGATGGACGAGACGTTGCTCAAGTTTTAAAATATCTAATCTCTTAGAATTGTTAGACCTTCACTTAAGTAGGATTATAGGTACTGCACTTACAGACAAGAATCCCAGCTCTCTACAATACATTCGGCTAATAGTGTTACTAGTTTACTGTGCGGGGTTAATGACCATATGTTTCGTTTCTGTGTAGATTTCTACAAATAGTCAGTAACCGAAACAAAGAACCGAAGAGACGATATGGTGACATCGGCGGTGCTTGGAGCAGCCACTGGAACCGGATTGGCTTTGGTGGTGGCAATGACTATAGTCATTTACCGATACTACACCTTGAGGAAGCGCGGCAAGGACTGGGGGGATCTGGAACGCTTTGATCCTCCCCACCTGACGCGGGCAGGGGCGAAGAGCTACGGGCATGTGAAACCTTACCCGAGTACTTCAGGTGTGAAGTATCCTTATTCTGCACCGTACTCATCCAAATCTCAGATGACACGTTGGGACAGTCGTGGAAGCCGCACGAGCACTAAATCCTGCCCGCCGCTCTACACTTACCCGCAACAGGTTAGAAATATAATTTTAATCCTTTCCGGCATTATGCATTATCTCCACTTTACATACTTACTTGTCAGGCATGCTACGTTAAAATGTAGTTTATGTTTGTACGTAATATTTACAAATACTTTGCATAACGAAGTACACTTTCTACGTGCCAGATAATAAAACAAAGCAACTTTACATTTATATCATAACGTACCAAACATGAAAACTGATCAGATTCTGGAAGTCATTAACACAGGTGAAATGTTTCCCTATTGACATATTTCGAAATAACTGCAGTGTCATTTATCATCAGATTGCAGAAAAGCATATTAAATTAACCCTTGGTATAACACTTATGAGATTTCAAGACTACAGCGAGGCTTATCTCAAGGTTTGACAACGAGTAGTGAAGCACACCTGTTGGATATTTTTGCTTACACATCATCTACCATCCATAGTATGCATTCGCAAAAACAGCCTTGACGGCGCCAGTGTAAACACTTGGAAAAGTCTCATTTCTCCGCTTACGCCCGGCATCTGTACAAACCTTCAGGTTACCCTACTTTCTCCAACTTTCACCGCGATGGCGCTTGGTACTCTTTTCCTCACTGGATGCATTACACATCCCCCAATATTCTTCTGCTTCCACTACGATTTTGAACATTAAATTGCATGTACAAGATGGCTTGCTTTATTTTATAGTAGTAGTTATGAAACACATGCACAAATTTAGTATTTGCATATATACAAATACAAAGTTTATATATACACTTTTTACTCCGTTTAGTTTATTAATCTTTGTTTTGAAGTACCTTTTAGTACTATTATTGCTTAACAATTCATCATTTTAATTTAATCAATCCACTGATATTTTCAAAATATTTAAGTCCTAACGTTATCATCATTTAAAAATTGTCGACAATTTAATTTCTAAACAATAAAAATAATGTCTTTGTTTATTTTGTCAATTTCGAAAAACTGCTCCAGATGGAGTCTTCGATCAGGTAGCTTCTGTAGTCATCAGTATTAGTGCTTCCATAAATTTCTCGAGGATGCACAACCAACTTTTTTATAGACTTTCCATACTCCATGATTCTGTAAATAGCTGAGAACATTGATAGTCCTTACGAATTCTTCCAAGTTTTCTGCTCTTGACCATAACCCTTGGCGAAAGTTTTGTGCGTAAGAGCACACAACGACGCCAGCTTCCTAGACTTTGTAAATTTGTCTTGGTTTTCAACGTCAGCAAATACATAGATATATGTAAGTTGCCATTAATGAGACCCAGTCAGATTTTTATGCTTGTAATATAGTGACTTCGTGAAGATGATCCAGACAAAAGTACGTTCAATGATGGTACAGAAGTCGCCAGAAGCTCTTAGGACTCTTAGCGTATTCAAACAATTTTATGATCGAAATTAGTATGCATAATCCAACTTCCATGGAAAATTTTAGTTCTAGTCTTGTTAAGCCCACCCCTCCCTGTGAGTATTCCTGTCGAACGGAGGTCAGGGTTGCACGAGCACGGGCTTGGTTGGAGTTGTAAGGACCTCTCATTTAGGTGCAGCCAAGTTGTACACTTTCACACAGGTCGATTCCAGACAGAATTGCATCAGTCAAGGAACTGCGAGCAAATTCTTTAATCATTCGCATGAATTCAAATTAATTGAATCCAACTAAGCAATTAATGACATACGAGAACGCTTGCTAAGACATAATTACCATTCTTATTAAGAAGGCATTTCATAGTTTCTTTCAAACCTACCAAATTCCAGGTACTTATGGCTGATAGCTGTTAGGTGTAACTAGGTTTATTGGATTTTTGGTATTCAAATTGTAGACATCAATTTATCTTTATGTATTTCCCCTTTACACTACGTTCTTTAATGACTGCCATAGATACATGATTTTCTTGACACGCGTAATAATTATAAAGCTCGTGTTGTAACAACAATAATGTTACAACACGAGCTTTGAAATCTTGTCTTTTATTCTTTAAACGCCGACAACACTTGAACAAGATCGATAACATTCAGTTTTAAGTTACTAAATTGTTTTATTGCCTTCATTCACGCTAATTCCACACACGACTCAAAACGGAAAAGGCTGAATATTGTGAGCTGCGAAATTAAAATTGTTTAAATACATATTACATTCATCTATGATAGTCACGTGTAATTATTTCAAAATATACGAATGCGAACAAGTTCATAATTTGGAATTACTTTGAAAGCGTATTGAATAAACTTATTGGGTGTATGTGCAATAATTCATACAGTTACTGAACTTTCAAGATCATACTTGCTTAACACACATCATAGCCCAAAGTTTATAAATCGATTCTCAGTAAATAGCAAGTGTGTATGAAAGAGGTATTGTTAATTTTTATCTAATATGAAAAGTTGTACGTATACTCAGTGAAAGAATTGAAAAGAACAACGTAACAATGTCAGGTGTATATTTTAAAGACTATTCCACATTGCATGGTAACCCAGCGGTTACTAATTCTTTTTTTTCCATGGAATAGAGGTTGTGAGGTTTTAGAGGTTGCTTTCATCAAATAGTGGAAATATCAATAAGCGTGTAGACCATCTTCACATCTTATATTCCTTTACCACACGTAACGATACAAAAAGCTTACGATTAGCAATGCACGAGCTCCAACATTACACAACAATATGCGACGCTAGAAACACGCAAGTATTTATGAACAAGAAGTTTTGAATATTATACACACTTTAGGAATTTAAGGACTGTTTATAGTTTTTGGGAGTTGGGACATGGCATCAGCTTTTTTTCTTTCTCATCTTTCGCTTTTGCATCTCTCCGATCCATTTTTTGCCCATACCTCCATTCCTTATTCCCTTTTCTTTTCTTGTGTCGTCGGCTTCGACGAAGACGACGCGGAGCTTTTGGGTGAATGAAATTCAAAGAAGATAAATTTACTTTTATGGGTACATAATATTCAGGCTCGCTCTCGTTTCATCCTCCGCAGTTGAAATTCCCTTTCAAGGTATTTCCAGTAAATAAACCGCTTGTTGCTCCCAGGGACTGCCTTCTACACGTTTATGGCTTGTAGCCCACATAGTCTTTCCCCGACGCTCCTACCGTCTTTCATGGGCTGTATTTCAAAATTGAATACATTTCCAAGCTAGAGGTATCCAGGCTAAGCTGTAGGAATACCAACACCATCCCAACAACAGTAATTATTACAGAGAATTCAACGGAACTCCTCTAACGCACTCAGTTTTGTTGCTCTTGCAATGAAACCCGGACAATACACACGATTTTGTGTACCAACAAAAACCTAAATTTGTATAGAAATATGAATGATTTTGTATAGAAATACACATGTTTCTGAATGTCAGTGCACATGCTTTTACCCAGGAACATCAGTTCAGTTGTGTCAAAGAAAAAAAGCAAAATCACTAGCTGTTGGTTAATTTTGCAAAATTCTTTGGGGCAAAAAGCATACGGATGGTTATAGAAATACTACAGCTCAAAGTCTCCAAATATTGTCTCCTGGATTATGTATTTTTTCAAATAATTCTACATAGCGTGCCAGCGACGGAATGACTAAAAGCATGCTCCAAGAAATTCCATCGGATATGATTCGCATAATATTTTCCCCTTGCTATGCAACAGCGAATAACAAGAGCGAGCGAAAAGATATCTGAGTGGTTCCGCTCAGATACGGGCAACACTCACGTCTCTCTGTGGATGTTGGCGAACAACAATGTTGTGTAAGTGGGAGCAGAGGAAAAAGCATGTAATTTAGGCGAGTATTATGAAATGAGTCATTACGCCAGAGAGAAATGGAATCTGTTCTCTCTGTGAACACACTAGGGAATTATTATTAAAACCAGGCGTTACCTTCAGGGATGGTTCTTCATGCATTCAACGGAATAACGTTCTTGCACGTAAATATCGTATGCCGTAACTTGCCAGACATAATCTCTTCTAATATTTTTACCTATTACTCAGTATGTCTAACACTAGTTTACCGGGAAAAGGTTACACTTCTGAAAAATTTGGATGTGGAACGCCGTAAAAGTTGATATAGCTCCACTTGTGAAAAGTGATGTATCTACGTATATAGAAACTCGGGACTTGACATAGGAAATATATTCCAGAATTAATAACGCAAAAATAAAAGCGCAAAACTGAAACCACATTGTCTGACAGGATGTTTCACATGTTTAAACAGCCTTAATTTAGTCAATAAAGGTATTTGTTTACAAACATCTTGCAGGGTTGCAACAAATCAGTTGAAAACCTCTAGCTGTCGTGTAAAAGTTTGTTGACAGTTAATTTTAGGTCAAACTTCAAACATTAGGTTATAATTACATGGCATGGTCAATGCGTCTGACTCATCAACAGACCACCAACTGAGAATTATTCCAAAATATTGTGAATCATGAATTGAAAATTCATCTATATCAAATAAAATACAAGCTTAAACTTTTACACATTCAAGGAAAGATAGCTTTGACTTTCATTAGAATTCATCGAATACCGTAAATGCTGTGCATATGAAATCCCTATGAGGTCATTGTCAGAGCAGGTACGAACAGGTTCCTTCATTGAATCAATAAGTGTAACAGCAGCATGGAACGACAGTGAGGTGTCAGCAGGAGGAAATTTAATAAGTATTGTAGTCAAACCAGGCAGAATATTTTGCGAAAGGGAATTCTCAGTATAAAGGCAAGGGCCTTTGAACTCCACTGACTACAATCGGCTTTGTATTTCGAAAATTTGGGAACAAATTTTTGGCTTCGGTAAAAGAAATAATTGGAAAAATACTGGATTTAGCTTCCGTACACCCAATAATGGTTTTACATAATGGGGCATATGATAACATCTACATCATCTTCTGCTTTCAAATGTGCAGTTTTGCATAGCATATGCACTTCAAGTGGAAGTAGTACTGTTTCGGGAGTTAATCACTCCGTATCTGTCATTCAGCCTCTTTCAAGAGTGTGAACTGGTTTACAACACATCTTTTGTCAGCTATTTTACTTCACAAATGAATGAAGAAGAAATAATGAAGAGAGAATAAGTTTGTGATCGCTCGTTCATTGAATTCGTGGAATCTCTTTTGATTACATTTTACAATTTCGTTAAAAAGTATTGTGAACTTTATAATTATTGGTATTTGGAAGCTGTACATGTTCAAGGTAATATCATTGTCAACCACGGTTGATTAAATAGAACTCGACTCCCAAAGCATTGAATAGAGCATTCGAAAAGATCTCAGAGCTAATATGGACTAGATTTGATGTAACCGTTAAGAAAATAAATGGAAGGAAGCAGGAAATTCGACTTGAATTTGATGAGACACTGGTGGCGCTGGGATAATCATTCCCTGCCATTGAGTGTCGGAGTAAATGTGGAAAGTTTGATCAAAACTCTATTAGCACATGTAATCAAGATTTAACTCAAGGACTGTCGGAGATTCCTCCAATGTGTAATCTATATCTATTATGGCGCCCGTTAATACTTGAAGGCTGCCTTAAGAAAATGTAATAAAAGTGTAACGCCCGTGTAAAATGCTATGGCAGTGAGACACAATCGATATTTACCTGAACCCATCCACATCATCCAGTTAAGTCGAGTTCCCGATCTATCCGCGAGAATCTGTACATACATAGCTACTGGTTTTACTGTTTGGCCTTCCACCTCTCAACGAACCGCTCTGTCTGTTTTAGCTCCAGCTTCGTGGGAACGTGTTACCCTTTTAATCATTTGTAATTCAATCGAGACTCTAAGCCGGCATATATAATTATGCAAGCTTGGAGGTCTGCTATTCGTTAACAAAGAAAACTATGCCTAGAGTTTCATCAACTTGCCCACATTTCCATGTAGTTCATTCATCTCGTCCAGGTAGATGAAGGAGAATGCTGAAATTGCATCTTTCTAAGCCGTGTTAAAATTACATACGAAAATGTAAAATATGTTCAAATTACATCACTACTCCAGTCCAAATAAATTCATGCTACAGATACACGTTTGACGTAAATTATTCCTGTGAAATCTATTACTGGGGGAAAAGCCTTCACTTTACGACAACATATCCTTTTATACAATTTATTACTTTCCTATTTTACATCTACTTAAAAGGATGTTCTATCTATTTAGCATCGCGAGCCTACTAAAATAATCAAAAGTTTCTAAAATTAGGGCGCATACACAGTACGTGTAGTATATTAAACTTTAAAGTATGAGTATTAGGTCATGGATAAAATTCTCATAACTAATTCTATTCTTAGAAAGTATCTAGAAATTGGGTAAAATCTAAAAAAAAAAATCAATATTGTACTGATTGCTAATGACTAAGTAATCCGCTTAGCAGCTGTGATAAGATAAAATAAAGGAGTATTATGCCATGAGTAGTATTGCAGCAATAATGATAGTGAGTTGTGTATCTTTATTCCCCATTTATTTATATTTAGCTCCTGCAAACATGTCGGAGAATATGTAACCATCTTTGACGCAACAGGCAGTTTTCATCTTGTCCTGCTTTGCAGTAACTTGTTCGAATAGCTTACTCCGCAAGTATAAAGAATGTAAGCATATACACAAACATAATGCTGGAAACACAGTTTGAACGTTCCTGACTCAAGGATGGCACTATAGGAAGGTACTTGGGAAGAAGATCATATAGAGGAAAGGAAGTAAGGTATACAAATAGTAAGATAAAAAAGCTGGGTCTGAAATTTTTCCTTCCTGAGCTTTCGCCGTATCCTGCCAGCTGCTTTCTAATCTTCATTTTATACACAACACATAAGAGTATGTATTGCATAAAATAGAACGGCGTGTTCTTTCACCTCCTTCACGTCGTATCTTGTACTCTGTTTCCCTCTGTGGGTACGCCTGTTTAGACACTTGTGTACGCACATCTTCCATTGCAAAAATAGTGACTTGTGAAAGAGCTAGGAGCAACAAATCAATACTCAAGTCTAAGCTTACCCCACAACTCACAGTATTTACAGCATTCTTTCACTCTTCCTCACCCTGCTTTTATGCTCTCACCTTTCCTCCTACCTTGTGAAATACTATACATGCAGTCATAATTTTTAGAACCTGCACACTTGTAAATCCAGTATGAAAACATTATTGAAACTACATACCTTGACAGCACTAAAAATAATAACGTACTTATTTTAAAATCCACATTACCTAATTCAAAAAATCTACATAATTACTGAGAAGCTCAGCTGAAGCTAAAGGAAGAGACCATGGAAAAATAAGGTGCTAATCAATGTTATATAAAACAAAAATCCAATGTAAAACTTGAATCTACATGTCTAAACTTGAGCTCTAAAAATAAGAACGCACATAATTACCTAAAGTGCCTATGTAAAATAAGTTGCTTGGAAAAAAGCCCGCGAAAGGACGCATGCAAGTAGAATTATCGAGATCTATAGGATGGACTTTATTGGTTGTGCAAGGGTTCAACACCACAGAGGATGCCGACAAGGAGGGTGAAAGTATGCTTGGGGGCAATGTATATTGCAGTCATGTATAGCTGTATTTATCTTTTACTTGCAACCTTGAGACCAAAGGTTAGTCCATTGTGTCAACAGGTTATCCTCTCTCTCACGAACCTGGCCTAGATATAGCAGACGTTCCAGAACATTGAAAGCCGCATAGTTATATTTATGCAGCTCATGTCGTCGTTTGAGTGGTGAGAATATGGACTCTAGTCCATATTCCACCACGTTGTAGAAATATGATACGACTCTTACAACCTTTCCATCTTCTTGGGGAACTTTGTAGCTCTGGTAGAATATGGTAGGTAGCTCACATCTCAGCACATCCTCGGTTCTACCACGTTTCTGTAGTTTATAAGCTTGTAGCGATGCTGGTGTATTACATACTTATCTTCCATCATTAGAACACCTTCACCAAACGATATGCTATTTACTGTCGTGCATCTTTGTCAATTCCTCGCACACAACCCCAAATAATTTGATTCTTTCTTTGTCTACTAGGATTGTTTTGGGCCTCCTAAAGGAGCTTTGACTTTGTTGAGAGGAATGAATGTTTCTATATTTTCCAGAATGTTTCTATAGTTTCAATTACAAAATAGTGGTTTCACTTGTCGCAGGTTAAGAATCTCAACCTTATACTCGATTATCTCTGGAACCGCTCTGGCGTGAAGTTTTTGATGTTGGGATGTATGAGACTATAGAGGTTGAACATTGATTCAATTTCACATTCATTTCCCGATTCAATTCCTAGAACGGAACGTCATTTTGTCGTTATGCTTTATGGGGGAATCCCTTGTCTTGACAGATATATACATCGGGAAGGAAGGAGAAGTGAAAGCGAAACGTGTAAGGCTATAGGCGCGTTTTTCACCCTTTGAAAGTAATCTTTAAAGTGTGCGATCTTTTTGTATGCACAATTACTATTTGTGTGTATCACAAACTCTGCGGAGCCAGTGCTGGTGAAAATAAAAGGGGATGGAAGAAAAGAAATAGGATAAGGTTGTAGGAATAAAAGAGAATTCTTGTGCAAGGACAACCTCTAGGCAAGTCATTTTTCTGTTTAACTTCAAAGTGGGCCCGCTCTTTTTCTATTTCACTCTTGGAGTTAGAGCGTTAAAACTATTTCCAAACTTGCATAAATCCATATTAAAGGGAGAGACTCTAATGTACTGAAGTGCCAGACAGAGGAAAAATACTATCTAAGGAGTAACTTCAAAGGTGGAATCATGCTACACATAATATACACCAGAAAGAACTGGTAGTGCAGATGATGATGACTTTTGCCAGTGAATTTCTTCCAAAAGTTACGTTCGTTGCTGAAAATCGGCATTTGAAAATATGCTACTACGTTCACACAGTTACAAGACAAGTGTATATATTTAAATAAACGAAAACGAACTTATACAGATGACATCATCATTTACTTTTTATAGTCCAAAAGTATAATAGGTATGCATACAGCAGCCAGACACTATACATACAATGATACGCACAGTTTGTTATAGATTTCAAAGACTGAGTGTACACAAAGGTTTTGAATGGAAGCGGACTATTTTCGGAGCGGTTATCATTATTTTCGCTACAATATAATTGCACTGCTGCCATAAGGGAACTCGTATAAGGCTATTATTTATTATTTGGCCTCTATTTCACTTTAAGCATACACTTTTTTATGTCAGAGTAATTGCCACTCGAAAACCTGAAGCTGAATGCCATATTAAAAATCCGTTTATTAACCTTCCCGACTGACCACTTACTTGCGTATCTTGTGTGTACTTAATCCCGTTGATTATTTTCAGTAGGACTTTAATAGCGTGCAGCTGTGGGAAAAGTACGTCCAAGCTTACTTGGGTTTTCAATGACAACCACTGCTGTGCTACTCTACTATTAAAAACAAGATTTTCCCGGATCTTCCATAGATATATTCCATGGAAACGTGCGGCAAAGAGAAAATCAATTTTGACTACTGCTGTTTAGCAACGCTGTCATTCAGGATGGACTTTACGGTTATGGAATATTGTGAAAACTCGTTATCGACGGGACCATAAGCAAACAGACTGGCGATTCTTATAGTTGCCGTACACGTTTTAAAAACAAGTTTATACATATGTAAGCATATGTATGCAATACACCCCATTTAAGACTTGTGTTAAGCGGGTTTAACAGTCATAAACTTATATCTGCAATAAACAATTTCTAAGGTTTTAGGTACATGTGTCATCATATTCATATGGAGTACATTAAAGTCACACAATTTGTATTTTGTATATCTAGAGCGTTGGGTAAATAATAAGATATCTTATATAAAAAACTTAGTTTGAGATTGAAATCTACTTATGGATTAATCAGTTCAATGTCAGACGAGTCAAGTTTACTGGATATGAGCAATTCTGGGCTACCATAAACATTTCATGAAATAATCATCACAAAAACAATAATATCTCATCAGTCCTTTCATTCACTGTTAGCTATTACGTTATTCTGACTGGGTCGATTATACGCTCTGGTCAATTTTTTATGTATCGAGGTCAACGTGTTTCTCACTTGAAAACTTACCACCAGTCACGTGTACTTGAAACATTTTTTCAACATTTAAGATCACGTACTGTAGAGATATTGAGAATCAATGAAACTCATATGTATCTCTTTAGCACCCAGCTAAAAGAGTGCTGGGCTGTTGGTGCTTTTTCAAAAGTAAGGACGATAAAAGGCTTACAACTTGATGGCACCGCTATGGGGATACCACCGGCTCTCATGCAATACCAAACTACTATTTGTCAAAGTTTATTTTTCTATTTGCTTTTACCGATTTTTCTAGTCCGTCTTTTCCGTTGTCGGTGCTAAATTAAAGTGTACAGCATTGGAATAGAGACGAAAATCCTAAAATAAATGCCGTGAGTAAAACGGAAGAAATAATCTTGCAACCTGTTTGTTCGTCAATAGTCGCTCTCTGTATAACTTTCTCTCTGTGCGTTACTTTTAACACATGTACAGTGTAGAGCTTGCCCACAGAGAGATCGGTCTCGTCAACAGGATTGTGGAATGGAAAGAGACGAGATAGATGTAGTATCTTTCGCGGGCGAGTGTATACGTGTGTGGATTTATTTTAAAACCTTTTCTTTTCATCTCTGTCATGAGTTTGTTGCTAGCATCAAGTCTACGTATTTGTTGGCTTAAGCCATTTCCACTTTCCGTTTATCGCCTAGTGAGCATCAGTTGTTTTCACAAGCAGGTAGTGTAAAGGCAAGAGTAGTTTGTCGAACTCATCGATCCCATCCGTCAATATTACAGATATGTGAGGTAAATACAATTCCTTGCATCCAGGTACTCTTTCAGTGTTGTCAAAGCCCATGGAGTTAACCTATCGAAATAATTTAAAAGCCCCATTTGACGTTAGGGACGATGTATCGTCAAAGAAACCACTAAATTACGATTATATATACAAACTAGATGGCATAAAAACGTACCCGTTTTTCTGGAACAATGTTTGCAAGAGTCATCCGAGTAGATAGCGATTAGTAATATACAAATAGCTATGTGCACACCTTTCGCCTCACCACTCATTCGTATATTTAGTCTGATAATAAGTTACAATCTAGTTTGAGCATCCGTGTATCTAATCATTGTTGGTATCCCCCTCAGAACGTTGTTGGACAGTTCTGGGGCTCCCACAAAATTATGGGGTACACAGTGAGCCCTACAGAGGTAGTTATCCTTGTGGCTTGTCTGTCCAAATATCTCAACTTCAGGTATATCTTCCCTTAGAAACACTGAGACCTGTTCGATACTACTGGCACGTGGATGGAAGATTCCATGTAGCTTTTTTACCCATTTTTAACTTAAATGGAACGCGATAAAGACTCAGGTACGCTTACAAGGATTTTTCAAGCTTATTGGTAAAAACCAAGAGAGCTCCAAGGCTTTTAGATTGAACAAGAGTACTGGATTTGGGATAGTGCTGTAACAATGATGGCACGAGCTACCAGTAATCTCACATACGTGTCTTTTAGCGGATGACCGTACGTTTTTTACGCATATACATGTGTCATATGATGGTGATTTGAGATACTAAGATCTTGTAGCCATAACCATGAGCATTGAAAAGCTATTGGAGTAGTAGAATGCTAAAGAAACTAAATATTATTTTGTACGTACACTCTAAACACGGAAATCCTGGAGCGGAGGACCATGTCGACGTAATAAGAAATACACATTTTCCTTATCTAGTGATTATGCGGGGAAGTGGAAGGAGAAAATAACAGTTACTTTCCACTGTGGCGAATTTCCCTCCAGCCTTCTAGTCCGTCTGTGACAGTATATAGTACGGCTGTACTCTAAAAGCCAGGGTACATTAGAGTAGCATGCTGTACAACACCGTAAAATATTTGTGAAAATGCAACCCACGATAATTTTTCTTTATAACTAACCATGCCTCTGAATATTTGTTTGATAAAATTACGGTCCAACTTTACTTTGTCAAAAGAACTGAAAACGTTGTATAAAGGGAATAAAATGATGTATAAAGATATGACAAAATTTGCTTCAAAACTTTGAAGTGAAACCGGAATGGTACTGTTGTATACAAGTTGTCGATACCTCTGTTGATGGTGAACAGGACGAGTGAGCAATATGAAAAAGGTAGCTGCTGCGTGTATAAAATATATTCCACTGGCCATGTGTAGGATCGTGAACGAATCAAGTCTCATAAAACCTCTTTCTCTCTCTTTCACTCACTCCTCGCTATCCCCGTCTACTACTAAACGTCTTGCTTTCCATTTTCCCCTTGCCATTCTTTGACTGTCAAGCTCCTAGATCAGAGTTAGTCACCATCACGGTGTTTCCGCAGCAGGGACCCTCAACGTACACACATTCACAGGCACAAGTCCATCATCGTTATGTACTTACTTGTACTCATTTGTTAACAGAAACAGAAAAGTTGTCTTGCGAGCCTGAAATAAGCCAAGTCAATCCTGCATTCATTCCCTTGTAGTGGAATTAGTTCTCGCGACGAGATTTAATTCCCGTAACCAGACACCTGTTTTAATCAATAGTTAATCCGCCGGAAAACCTGTTGGTGGCTCTAGTACTTTCCACTCTGCCCACATTACGTACAAAAGTCTCTCGGACAAGAACAAAAAGAGCAAAGCATAGAAACTAATTTTCATCTCCTAAGGTTAACATTTACACGAGATAAACAAATACTAGAGCAAGTCAGCCCGGGAGGCAACATCATACAAAAAAGTGCTCGACATACTGTTTTTCGAGCATCTGGACCAGTATAGTGAATTGTTGTGAAAAAACTTGTATACAAAAAAGTTAAAAAAAAAAAGAAAGAAAAAAAAGTACTTTCATTCATCAAGCATTTTTTGCGGAGTACTTTCATTCAGAAATTCCTAGGTAGAGATTACTCTTCTCTTGTGTAAATTTCATAGATCGAGATTACTCCTCTCGTGTAATTTCATTTCCCGGAAACTCATTCACCTGATGCTTTTGTGAACACGACAACTTCTGTAGGCATTTGTAGAAGCATTCGAGTTCCCATAGCTTGAAATTTTTACAAGTAATTTTTACGCAAGAGTCTATACAGATTACAGAGGAAAGTAGTATTGGTGGATGGGAGAATAGCATTTCATCATTTTCCGCTCTCCATTCACATACGAGAAATAAAGCCCAAAGCTTATTATCGCTATACTTGACTGTACAACTACAATAATTTTATGTGCTCAGATAAGTTGACTACACTTCTCTAGTTGGCTGAAGTTCCTGCAACCGACATTTCAAGAGAGTGCTATTGTGTGGTTCGTCTTCTTCCTTGGTGTAAGTCTATAAGTAGCTCTGTATGTGTTTATATAAGCACTAGTGTATCTATCCTTAGACAAGTCAGTTGTTTTGAGCAAACAAATAACTTGTCCATCAGCTTCACCAACACATTGACACATTGACAGAAGATATAGCATCATAACTCAGAGAGTTGTACTGTAAGCTCATCACCTTTCAATTGCTTTGTCCGCTTTCTACTCCAAAAGGTACGTTTCATCTGGAATATTACATTCTCTCTTCGTCTCCCTTTCTTAACAGATTTATACTAGGAAACAACATTACTCCCTTGCGAAACATCTTTTCCCACTGTTTACTTTGTTTCAAGTTATTTATCCCTGAGATCCTTCACTCTGTTTAATGTAAACCCTGCAAACATCGCAATTTGTTAGCTTCTCCTATTCCCGTATCTTCCTTGTATTTACATACAGTAGATAATAGTCTTCGTTTCTTGCAAAAAGGCAAAGATTTCTTATTAAGCTACACATGAGTTATGTGTGGCTTACATTATTATTCTATTACATAGTAGAAGAGAAATCCCGCATAATTTGTCAGCAGAAAAAGACAAAGGGAATTAAATCAGGCTACCAAACCTTGGACTCAAGTTATCTCGGTGGTGCTTTTATGCTAGATTATAACAAACATCTATAGTATCCGTACTCTTAAAAATATAAAATGGATAGCTAAAAATCGCTTCACAGTACTTTTAAAAGTTTATATTACGGCAATTTTAAAAATATATAGTATGACAGTCTTGAAAAATATGTACTACGGTATTTTTGAAAGTATGTAATCATCTTAAAGAGTATGATAGTTATATAGCAACATCTCTTGTAAAGAATTCTACTGTGCTTTGTTATTCCGTATAGAATTTGGATGAATTGTAGCAAGTCGTGTAGAATGTAAATTTTTAGCTTCTACAGAAGTAAAGCGTGAAATATGAGAAGTCGCTTGTATTATTTAGATTGAAGGAGATGCTAAGTCACTTTCATTGCAAGCGGAATTTGGATGTGTTCTTCCTGTTTCCGTGTATTGTCTTGCATATGGTGTGATGAAATCTTGGCGGCAAGCTTAGATATGAAGAAAAGAATTTCATGAAATCTTCGTCTACTTGAACAATAAGAAGGATGCAATCGTTTGCAGCATAATAAGCTAACACAAAGTACAAGAAATAGAAAACATGGAGAAACAGCAGTAGGAAATAAAGTAGTGAAACAGTATGGGGCTATAAACTAGGACCTTATAAGTATAAACTAGCCGAAAACTACTAATAAAAGTAGAATACTAAGGTATACAATAGGAGTAACCGGTCCGAAGAACAAAGAAAAAACCCTATATTGTCGTTGCCTTTGAGTATGTGTACACACTAAAATTGAAGTTGCTTCGGTGCTTCATTCATGTACAGTAATTTGAGAGAACCTTGACTAGACTGATATGCTAATGTTCACCGTACATTAACATATCTGGCTACTTAAACCTACACATCATCTAAGGTTTACATGCATGCATCTCTAATGTAATCAAGTTTGTAACATATGAGCTTTTTATGGCCATAATCAAGATGCATCATACAAGAAAGTTATTCATATCCACAATAGGCCACTCACTAAAAATTCATATAAGAAAGTTATTAATTTCTACAGCTTTCATGTATTATATAAGTAGTTATAATTCCTACCTATAATCATGAATGCATCATATAAGAAGTTATTCATACCTGGACGATATACAAACTATGTATTAAGTATACATGCAATGAGTAAGGGGAAAATTTTGCGTTTTAAAACATGAAATCTTCTTTCTCTCCAGTGTTCCTCCATGGCTCCTTGAAACACATAATGCTCCTAACTCAATGAACTTGCTGTTCATCTTTATCTTCATGTATAGAAGTCACATTTTGACAGAAGTACAATAATTGATAATGCTATCTATAAGGTGGTATACAAGTTATGTGCGTAATTTTGTACATACATACGCTGAAAGTTAGAGAGAAAGACAATTGATTGACACTGCTTCCAACTGGAAGCAGACAAAATGACTAAGTATATGTTCACAGCATTTAAGAAAGAGGCGTCATACATAGAAGGTAGCTACTTTTGAGGTCTTGAAAATAACCCTACTTATGAGATACCATGTTTTTATTTTCCTTCTTATTTGTGTATGCCTTTGACTTTGGTCGTTATCATCGATAGGTGAATATCAAGCAATTCATATCCAAAGTTCCTATTTGTTATTTGTCGTGGAGTTATATGGTCATTTTTCTGCCTATCCTGTATGTACACTTGTCAACGCTTGAAGGACCAAGCATTGTTATGGATTACAACTCAACAGTAACATATATGTACAACACACATCTTCTTCTCAGTCTCCCAAGTATCTGGGCACCAGCTCATCTCTTTGCGAAAACGAATTTGAGTAACTATACTTGCCTGCTCCTGTCATATTTCGTCCCGAGACTCAGACTCCGTTTCTGTATGTCCGTTTGGAACTCCCTTTGTGTCAGAACTTTCAAAGGCTTCGGAATGAGTTTATACCTGAAAAGATATCAAAGGACAAGGTTATTACTAAAGAGATAAATCAAGGTAACCCCAGGATGAGCTAGGAAATTAGTGGAGAAACCCTGCACCACTTGTCTCTTACCTTTCAGAAGAGTACACAGTTTGAATTCCAACTAACAATAAGTAATCCTTCTAACTAACGTGAAGAACCCGAGTGGAAATTTTAGAATAAAATTAAACCACGTATGGACAGACGACATGTTGACTTTCTAACGACAAACAAGAATAAAGACCACATACGTGAAATTTCATCCAAGTCTTGTCATTTATCTGTAGAAATTCGTTTGAAATAACGTATCAGTGGTTGGGTCTGGTTCTCGCACCATTTCACTTCGAATAGAAATCTGCAGATATATTCCTAAACAATATCATACACATTGTAATTCATACGTAAATTATATACATAGATACATGCCTTTACTTTTAATATGTACTTTTGTACACTGTAATAAACCTCCCTGGTAGCCGAAAGCCTTGAAAATGATCTGAGTTGTTTGGGGCCCTCACTACATTAAAGTGTATCTATTCCAAAAGAGGTACTGGTGAAATCCCAAAGGGAAAGTAATTATAGCTTTAGATCTGGTACTGGAAAATGTCTTCCCCTGCTAGTTTATGATTACGAAATAATGAAAGAGGAATTTTTATTACTTTGCGTCTTCCTTATAGGCGAATAATTACTAGCAGGTTTATAGCATGCTGCGCCTGTATTAAATTTGACAAACACAAAGTGAAACTTGATTTACAATCCGTTTCTGTAGTTACAATCCTGAAATGCATTAACATACGACTGTACAAACACGCGCTTTCACCATAAGCATATTTTCCTATTTAATATTTACAGCGTAAAATAATTACACCCAGTGTGATCTGTTTATGTTGAGTGAAATTGCAAGTATGCGTTTTCAGTGAAATCATGAGTGTGTAAGCCGCGGTAAATTTTGGGTATGTTTGTTAAGTGTGATTATTATTACATGTGTTTACGTCGAGTCTGATACTTGAAACTGAGAGGGTAATGATAACGAACAGCAAGGAGGTTTGAAAATAGCTTAATTGAAAATTCATTATGATTGCACAGGAATTTAATGTGAACCAAGAGCAGCGGATTGTGCAGCCACTCCAGTCATCTTTCTCCAGCTTACCTGAGGTTCGTGAAGTTCCAACTTGTAATTTGGTTCCGGCCGACGATATGTTGACCCATCAATCAAGATCACTCCCTTCTGGGCCCCCAATCCCTGGCGCAAGACTTAATAGGACACCATCCATCTCCTCGCAGGGCCATATTGAGCAGGCTGTCAGGAAGGTGAGCTTCATCCTTTGTCATATAGAGTGTCGACCACCCATTAAGTACTTCATTTTCGAATGCATTCCCTAATTTATACTGTCGTAGATATTAATCTACATATAGATACACACTCTCATCAGAAGATATATCTGTCCTCTAGGTGTATTATTAGGTCGAGCTCTTGCTAAAAATAGCTCTGCTGCAATACTCAATTTCAAAAATTTCACAATCTGATCATAAATTTAATGTCAATCTGTGGTTAAGCCTTTGAATTCCCACCACCGCATTTGCAGCAACATACATATGACATGATCGTGAGAGTGCCGTGTACTTAATGTTATTACATTGATGTATTAAAAGTTTATAGTTGTACGTATGTTGCACTACTATAGTCATAGGGACAGGGGCATATATTGCTACTGTTATTTCAGTCATAGTCAGCGCCACTAAAATAGGTTTATGTTGTGCAGTATTAGGTAACACTATACCATAGTTGCGCCATTTGCAATGAGTAGGGTCCATGATAAAACAACTATGTTATGTTTTGCATTATAAGCAAAGGCTATTCGCCATAAAGGAAGAGGAAAAAGTTTGCAGAAGAGATTTAAGTGACTGAAATCTCACCGCATCATTCCCAACCTACACATTCTGGTGGCGCAAGGGAAGCGAGGACTAATATATTACAGGGAATTAATAACTTACTGAGTTGTACACTTTTCATCTCGTCAAGTGAATTTTCGATAATAGGTAGGTCTTCAAGCCCTCACTTTTAGTGGATTACAGAGACTTTATTCCTCCAGCACATTTTCTTTCTTCTTGTCCGTATTAACTTTGTAGGATATTAACGGAAATTTATTTTTCCCTCACAAAACTACCTGCGTTTGTCTCACAGAGAATATGGTTACTTATTCCATTCATCTTATTCAAGATTACTTACAAGTGCTCATTTCATTATTCAGGTAGACTTTGAACAGTTGTGTGACACACATTGATACTTCATATTCACTAAGCCTTTATTTAAGGCCTAAAGACTGCGTAGGTAGGGTGTGTCATCATTGGCTCACTATATGAACCTGATCCTTAATCAAGTAGAGTTCCAAAATTAAGACAGCTTTTCTTTTCCTCTCCTTTTTCCAAGAAATAATGGGGGACTTAGCTCATGACGTAGGTATAAATAAGAAAATCAGGTAATCCAACCTTAATGCTAAAAACGGAGGACCTATGGATCGGTACTAAGTTTATTCATCTAATATTCCCATCATCTGGTTTAATAATCCATATAGTCACATTAAAGACTTGTCTTCAAAGTTGTTGATTACTGGAACAACAGGAAGCCAGTTATTGCTTCTTTTCAAGATGCTTTTCAAGACGTTGCTTTTGAAAGCTTCTTCCCTTGCAAACGTGGTTTATTTCAAACATAAAAGAATTTTTATTAAAACGAAACCAGATATATCACATGTGTAGTTGACAGTCGGAGTTACCCGGCAAGATGAATATTACTTACGGAGGTATAGCGTATTTCGTTTAAAGTTACTGACGAGAGGTTTGTAAAAGAGATGAAACGAAATGCGCAATTTAAAGATAAGTGACTCTTATTGACAGGAAACACTCAACGACAGCAGACACAGCAGGAGCGGAAATTTAGACTTGAGGTCGGAAAATATATCTGTGGTTTTGAATTGTGCATGTTGTTCTCTGCACTTTAGGTTGAAATTTCTTATATATAGTTACAAATTTTTACATGTCTGCAAATTTTATTAAAGTTTACAGTTGGTGGTTCCGAATTGTTTGTAAGTTTGCAAATTGCAGGTTACAAATCGCAACTGCCATTACGGTTGGGTATTGGTCGTAGAAAAGGTCTAGTTATGAACATCATCTAGTAAAACGTGGTAAAGTAAATTATATTACTAGGAACATAGGCAGGAGATTTAAAGGACAATTTTAATATTCAGCCAAAGGTAAAGGAGAAATAATATGACTCAAGAGGAAAGGCAGCTACGTAAAAGAAATGACTTCTCCGATGATTTCTCAAGTTTAAGTAATGAGTGAAGATGCTTGTGAAAACTTGTACGAGATTAGAAACTTGAACCACAGTGAGCCCCTGAAGTATCGCCAGTTGCGTTCTTACTCACATATGTCAATAAGTAATGGGAGAATATACATAGGTTTCATTTGAGAAGGCTCTATGTGCTACATGTGTTCAAAATATTGGTTGACTATGTAGTTTCATGTAAAGCAACCAAGCAGTTATTTTCATGGAGATGAATAATATTGTCGTTTTGAGCCCATCATTAAAGTCAAATTCTAATTTTATGAATACATTTAATACAGTGTGCAGAGAGATGAGGAGGATCCATCCAAGCTTAACACACTCTCTGCACAATCCCTTGTACTTGATATCATCCAAGATCATCTCTCAGGTTCATCTCTGAGTAAACATTATCATGATTTACAGCGCTTTTGAAACCTTATAGCTACATTGAAGCCTTCTAATCAGTGTGTACGTGCAATAATAAATTCAAACGGGTATAACACGTAACTTTACTTATAATATATAAACGTTTATTGAAAACATGTATGTACATCTTGCCGTTAAACATACTTGTAGGTAAAGTGATTATATTAGGAAACGTATAGATTCCAGGAGTACGATTCCAGAAGGATGCGTAAATGTAAATAAATCTTAAACATAAAATTCAGAGGAAATTCCCTTTTTCATTATTTGCCAATCGCAATTTGCAAAAGGGGCTTTGCATGTGCATGAAAGATATACTGTGGTTTCTCTGCATGGGAAAGACACTGTGGTTATGTAAATCTCGAAAGCAATCTCACCCATCCAAGTCTTGTAATGGGGAATGTATTGGGGAGCACTCGTCAATGAGGTTTCGGCTCCCTATCAATCCGATTGACTTCTATTCACTCTTACAAGGCCGTCTTCATGGATAATGATTTAATCAAAATCTTCCATTCTGTATAATACCAGGAAAGTTCTATTAGACTGGTGTATAAATGGAAAAATATCATCAACGTTTCATTTAGTGAGCCTCTTACTTCGGAATCGTTGTCAAATTCCCAGTCAGTTCATTTATATAGTGAATCCTCTATCTCTCTACCTCTCTCCAGCTCTTCCAAGACAACCCACATGCTACAATTTAATTACTCTTCTCACCTCTTTAGCCCACGATCTCGTTCCAACCAGCAGCTGCAGACTGGTTTTAATTACGAGTAACTTACTTATTACACTATACCAGCAATAATGGTATTACCAGCCATAACGTCATTATGATCTCAAAAGTATCACGGTTGCTTAATGCTTACTCTATCGACAAACAAATTATTATTGCAATTATGGGGGAATATTGATCCCTTGGCAGCTTCCTAATAATATTAGGCTGGATGTATGTACTGAGATAAACGGATGGTATATTTAGCCAGATATCTATTTTCCTGCACAGCACGAGGATTTAAACTTGCAGTACCCACATGTCAAAACTCCAGTGGGGCAATACTTGCGTATTTGCTCCTACTTTTGTTTTTCAATTTTTTGTTGACTGGCTCGTGTGAGTCGTGTATACAGCTGGTTTTCTATGCTGATTGCATTTAGCCAAATTTGCTTTCGTTTACATATTTAGTTAGAAGTCGATCATTTAATTACAATAATCTGATTCCATCGCCAAGGTTGCTTTTAAAGGCAGTCTTTGTTAATTAAAATCATCTTCAAAGGTTTTTCTACTTTCAGTTGTCGACTTCGTCCTTAATGTTTTCTGAAATAAGAATAGTTTTTGACAACATAATTAATTCCTAGAAAAATGTTGATGTCACTTCCTGTAATTGTGATGACGAATAAACAGGTGAATAAATACGTGCAATGGCAAGTCATGGATTGATTATACAGATAATTGAAGGTGTGCTTCACCGAGCTACTTGATGACTTCATATGCCGGAGGAGGGAGAGCCAGAACTTTGTGTTAAGTAATTTAATCAGTTTTCCTAGTTTTGACAAGATGCTGAGTTTTACCATTTACTCCTGCTAAATTAACTGTAAAGATGAATTTGCACTACACTTGGATAAATTGTGAGACAGATATCCCGAGGAGAAAAAGGAGCGCAATAGCAAATGAATTGAAAAGTTGTGCGAACAATAGGATTCTCATTATATTTCGGAAATGATTATTATAGGCTATACAAACATGCTACTAACAAGGATACTATTTCTCTGCTTGTTGATAAGGATTTAAGAAATGTGCGGTCTAAAATGTTTATACTCGATAGGTATTATATAGATATTCTATTACGTAGTTTAAGTACAATTCAATTGAGTTGAAGGGAATCAAGCTGAAAGTATCCACAACTTTTCTCTCACTTTCTTCGTCTCGATAACAACGTCTGCACAACCACAATATGTGTAATGAGTACGTCAAAAAAGTACAGGGCATTTACGTTCTGAGACGGAAATTCTTGAAACTTCCATTCTTCTCTAAGTAACTTGTACACTGTGGACATGTTTAAAGCTAGTCTTGACGAGAGTTCCATTTATTACACAACTTTCTTGAACAAACCCTCAACTTTCACCAAACCACCAATCGTCTGGATTATAAATAGTTATTCATACATCTGCGTATTTTTTCGTCTACTTCCATCTACTAGCATATAGTATCCCTCTCTACTGTACGCGCCGTCATTAATATCGTATTTGATTTTGATGCATAAGTATACGTAATATTTTTTCCGTACATATTCGAAGTATATCATAGACATACAAAATATGGTGAAGTGTGTTTACACAGCAAAATTAAAAAGGTGCATAAGTCAAACTGTCCTAGGTATGTACCCGACCCCATTTAAGCGTACGCATCAACGTAAACTTCGTTTATAAGGATCCAACTTCACAAAGTTGGTACGCTGACATAATAATGTACATTGCATAGCTGCTTGTGGTGGACGACTGGTTTTGTTTTTATGTGCGACCACTTTGGCAGACATCCATCTGTGACATTTAACCATGGAAAATTCGGAGAAACATTGACTAAGTTTTGTAGTTGATAGCAGCGGGCATGTTCTATTAACTAAGGCGTGTAAGATAATTACTTAAATATACGTACGAGGTACTCGTATACCTATCTTACATCTGCAAACACACGCCTGTCTGGATGAAGTTAACACCAGTCATTTCAATTGGAACATTCCAGAGCAATCATGCATTTCCTTCTTGTACAAGGCTAACTTTGATGACTGATTTAGTAAAACCCATGGTGATAATGGAGGGTTTGACCGAACGGTTCTTCGACTTAATTTCAACTTCCATTATTTACATTACATGGAATGACCAGAGAGCTGATAGACAGGCCATGTCAGCCAAACTCAGCATTTTCGTCTACCTGCATGTGTTCAATGGCCGTGCTAGAGCAATTTTCGCTCGTTGTCTTAATCGCGTAGGTGTAATGAAGCCATAAAATTTCCTCCACAGTTTTATCAGCAATACAGGACAAGTTTAAGTATAAAATCGTTCAAGGTCTGTATTTCCATCTGTATTCATTAGTGCTCGGTCATACATGTAATATGATCAAAAAAGTAAACACACCGGGTCGTTTCGTTGACGGATTCTTGGGATTTACTTTGTAAAAGAGATGGAAACAATAGTAACGTTGCTAAATTTCGGGGATTTGGAAATTACTTGCATGGTTTGCAAGTTCATGAATGGGTTGTAAGTATGTACACACATCAATGGCTTACAATTTCATCACAGCTTACAGAAAATATCATGTAGGTAATTTGCATCCACTTTAATATTTCTTGCATATCTGCATACGGGTCCCTTAATCTAATATTCGCATGCAACGCCCTGATTGACAATGATTTTGGTGTTACATTTTGCTGTAGGTAAAGCCTGCTTACCTTATTACTCTCTTGTTTCGTTTAACAACGCAACATGCAGGTGTTATTTGCTAGCTACCTAAACGTCGTTGCTGTGAACAACGTTTTTGTTACGGTACAGTATAACGCCTATCATTGCATGGCTACCTGAAACTAATTGGAGTTGTTCGGCATATTTTGTTAATGAAAGTTTTATTACTCCTATAATGCCCGGAGTATGTGAACTCAAAATTTGAACGTGCAGTACAGGACTTACAATAGCTCTTGTTGGAAAACCTGACTGAAACCTATCTTTTTGAACTCGTGGGTTATTAATGCTGACGTTGATGGAAGTATGCATTGAGAGGGAGTTAAAAATATCGCGAATTGCTTTATCCTCGAATAATCATCCATTGCCTATCCTCATGACCGTTACAAATTATGTTATGAGTATCGACTGCTCGACTTTGTACTTTATTCCAGGCACGAACATGTCTTATAAGTAAGTAATGCATGCACCTTAACTGCGCCTGCTGCTCATCAATGGAATAGAAGTAATACATTGCATTCTGTAGCAATAGTATAATAACTTCTTGTAAGATGTACAACACGTTAACAATCATGATGCTTGCGAAGCTCGCCATTCTGAATAGAGCTTAATGGTGTAGCAAAGAAGTGTGAACATCTTTTGAGAAGGCGAAATCGTCGATCAAGGGCAATTTCTGTATACTACAGATATATAATATATACTAGATTGGAATAATTTAACTGTTATGGATTTCTTCCTTTTAAAAAGCGCGCCTGAGCTGTGTCTAGTTAGCCAAGGAATTAAATGCTATATATTATTATTACTCTCCTTGAATTGGCGTGCTTTCCTCCGATTCTTCAGCTGTCTGCTGCCCGATCCGACCCTGGGTTTACTCTTTATCTGTGTTTATATCTTGTCCATGAACGTCTTGGTACCGCAAATGTTCAACAGAAACGTAAGGAGGTATTTTCATTGAATAGTGATGGTCATTGACTGGCGTACACTCGTACTTATAATTGGGAATGAAATTCGAGTAAATTAATCCAGATACTATATAGATACTTATTTTTGAATATTGACTATTCCTGAATATTAATGAAAATATCTGCAGACACAGGTGATTGACAAATCGGTGCGTTACAGTTTCTAGAGAAGTGCAAGTATGAAACATGTTACTTGTCGAATATTAGCATACGCTAAAATAGGAACATAAATACAAGGCCAGTATGCATGAAAGGGAAAGATAAATATATCGAGACAATCTTCAATCCCTAGTCTCGTGCATAAAGGGATGCTTTCTGAAGGCTTTTGTATTCCTACAAGTCAGCAATAGAATTCCAGCTGGTTCTCCATAAAATTTAAAGAATTTCTCTAGAGATCTCCAGATGTTCGCCCTAAAGAAGCAGATGCGGCGAGGAAAAAGCAAAAAAAAAGTGAGAATAAATGTAACTTCTTCTCTCTTTCTTCTTCCTCATATGCACTCACACACATAGTCATGACACAGGATCGATTTAATACACAGTTTTCTTTGTGTCTGTATTTGGTGGAGTACGTAGACGCAACATATTCCCCAAGCAGCACTGGAACAACAAACGATAGACTTTTCTCGGGAAATCTCTCAGGATCAAGTGTAAAGTATTAGTTAGTGTACATGCTCTACTATAGTTATGCTTCTACTCCATTCATAGATTTACACGGCGTTTGACTTTATCCTTGCCTCGATGGTCTCGTCATTAAAACTATATCATGGGGGATTTATTAGATGAAAACTTGCGATATGTAGAGTATTGATACAGCACTTGTATAGTATATGTTACATGTAGATATGTTTGTACGGTCATCATATGAATACAAATAAATACCTTCGCTTTATATTTCCTATCGCCCAATCACACAGGATGTCTATATGACTGCAATGTTTAGCGGATACGGTCTGCAAACATGATTTCTCTTTGGATTTGAACATTTTAACCCACTCTTTCATCACTTGTCAGGAGATTATGATCCGGAGGAATTGATACAGCAGTGTACTCAACAGATCCATGTCTGTTCTAGTAGTTTTCTCTACGTTGGGTAAATTCACATTGGATTTTGCCAGTTCCAATGGTGTTACAAATCACATTCATATTGTATTGCAGGTATAAGACATCATTATCCCTTTCCGGATATACACAATAATTCAAACTGCAATTGGAAAAAGCACATGCTTTCACCTGTATGTGGGTATTGTATAACCAGCTCGTGTTGCAACAATAGGCACATACCTATGTGTCGTATCTTTATCTTAATCAAATATCGTTAAAAGGTCCGAAGTTTTTGGTGGAAGGTTTCAATATTAGATAAATGGAGGAAGCCAGAGCTTGATCTAGAGAGGCTTGGCCTTGGGTAAAGTGAATTACTTGGGCACCAGACGTCACTATGCTTTCAAAGGGTATTGTAGCGGGCCTAGATTTTCAACACTGGGTATCGTTGTTCCATTAGAGTTTGATATATAATATCTACGTCTGTTCACGGCTGGTTAAATAAACATAATTTATTACTATTTACAATATAAAAATTATTTCAATTAATAGATTTTCATTTTTTAAATAATATTTCATGGGCAGATATTTTAAATAGATTAATGTTTATTTCTTATGAGTGTATGAGAAATGGAATGGTGTATGGAAATTAAAATATTTCCCTACAAAATTTTCATTAATTTCGTCCAAAAACTGCGGGAGACAGCAAACATAAGACTGAGGGTATCGATATAACGGATGCACGGACAGACGGATATCTGCGTCTTTCTATTACTGTTCATTACTACGCGACCCTAACAATAGATACAGTAAGAAGGATTTCTGGAGAATTAAAGACATGTTTATATAGTTGTATGGCTAAGAAGTGCGATGGTACTTGTTAATGGTTACCCAATTATAAGGAAACTACTCTGCAGATGTGGATGGAAAGGCAATGATGATTATCCGCTAGAGACGATAGAGATGGAAACCAATTATTTTATTACTGTCTATTGTTGCATCTATGTATGTGCAAATAGAAGGAGTATGTATGTTCAAAGCTCTTAAAATAGATACACAAGTTGTACACATCTATTATCTGAATCTAGTAACTTATAGGAGTATCTATCTATAAGCCCTTCGCTAAAAGGAATGTACTGACATCCAAAGGTTTATTCCTGGGCGAAAAATAATTAAAGGACAATATCTTTGTCTAGAAAACTTTTCCACTTTGAGGCTTCTACTCAAATTATGGGAGCGAAAGCGAACACACAATTTCCCTTGAAATATATTGTTTAGCTTCCACATGTAGGAGACAAACTCGTTAAAAATATTTTACGAATGGATAGAAAGGCTTTCACTACTGCACTTCTTCCTCCTCTCTTTCATGCCTTTCTTCTCTCTAAACTGTGGCTTTTTTATGTTTATATGTACCTCCCTGCCAACTCATGCTCATCGTCAAACGTATATATTTCATATTCAGCTATATTTAGTCAAGCTCATCAACTCACAGTATCTTCGGTGTTGGGAATAATACGCTCGTCATCACACAGTTCTGCATGCAATTCTTCGTTTTTGTCGACGCATTCCTTTAACAGTCTTTATTATTACGAATCATATTGGGGAATCGTGCGAATATGTACGAAAGTTGCCATCGCTGTGAGAAAAGGATTATGATTGGGTTTTCCTTAACCGATTTGCTAAATACTTGAAACAAGTCTTATTATACTTGTGTAGTTATTTGCCGACTATAGTAATTTGCTGGAAGGCTTTGCTCCACTACCACATTTCTGGATAAATGCTTCAGAATTTTTCATAACTTCCTGCCGTTTCTACTCTCTTCCTCTTTTTTGTATTGAAGCACTAGGGCAGTAGTAATAATAAAAGGGACCGCAAATGTATGTGCACAAAACTTGTATAATAGTATGGTAGTTCTGTATAACGTTCTACTATTTCTCCTGCTCTTTGTTTCAGGCTTCACAAAAGGCTTGACTTCTTGTGAAGTCATAACTATGCAATTACAAGTGAAGGGTAATAATATAATTTTACAACTTAATTGTTCCATTGTAAAGCCAGTATTTTCTACTGATTAATGCTTGTCACTGCGACTTTATATATACCACAATGTTACATTTTACTTGCTACATTATCATTTTGTTGAGCTGGAGAAATCACGACAGAGATAAATACTCGTGTAACATATACTCCTACAAGTGTAACCAACGCAGTACACAATAAGTATGTACAATACATACAGTTTGAACTTATCCCTTCATCCATCAACACTTTTACATTCACTTCAATAAAGAAATATTTTTGCGGAAAGTACTCTCGAATGGGGTCAATATAACATAACCTTTTGACTTATAAGATGATCGATACAGAAGCCTGAGGGTTGTGCACTCTGAACATTAACCACAAGATATACATATAAATGTATTTTTCCGAGTACTTGAGAAAATTTAACTTATGACGAGCATTGTAGTTGAGTGTTTTACCATCAAGTCCACACATTGTTTTATCTCGTTCTAAAATCTGAATCTATGAAAGTCACAGCGTTCTCTTCGGTTGGCATTATACATACAATACAAAAAGCCATATGCACAACCCCTGATACCTACAACGCTAAACTTGAACATGAACATCTTCACGCCCAGAGGGTATTATACTTTTGTGATAAAGTGCAAAATGTATCGGGGCTCAATCAATATAAACCTGCACTAGATGGTTGGAAATGGAATGAATATTTCGTACGCATATGGTTTTAGAATTTCCAAAAAAAATGTTGAACAGCACTTTCAAGTCAATTCAGAGGAATTTGTAAATTTATGTATGAAATACCTTATGTTGCTATTTTTTAATATGTTACGCTAGTTTAGTAATACTGTAAATTATTGTTATTGAATATACTATACTTACTACATCAAATATAACTGTAAAAGGAAAACTAATTCAAGCTGAAATAGATATGAACACCTTTCCAATGCATCATAGGAAATCTAAGCATTACTTCTTAGGTCGGCATAGATGAAAATAGAATAGTTTATTTGAGGATACAGATTTTCATTACGTTATTAACAACCATCTTTCGAGCAAGCTATCGAAATATGTATGTGTTTTATATAAAGAGCAAATTGTCAGGATTAATTCTCAAAATAAAACATGTCTCAATCAGAACCAGAGAATTAGTGATCCGACGCCGAAGGCACTTTCGTTTTCCAAATGAATCGAAAGTTAGTAGTATATTTTGCTTGATGAGATAATGAACACAAATATGAATTTTGATACTGACAGCACGCTACAATAGTTAATAAGTTGACTAAGGTACATTTTACGTAAATCATAAATTTCTGAAATCAAAGTTTCCTTTGACAGGATTTTATATTTAGAGCTACAAAAAATGTGGAGACAATAAATTATATTCTCTGATTATTACACTCCTTTTACATAAGAGTTACTATACTTGAGTAGAGCCATACTGTGAAAAGTTGGTTCTCATGTTGAAGCAACAGCTCTTTATATAGTTACATATGAAATGTGGGGAAGAGCGCCTGAGAGGTCTAAAAAGTAATACTCCTTCCACTTGTCACGCATCTATAAAATGGAGGTAGTCCTATACAAGTGTGTGGCATTCAGGGAAGGAAATGAAGCATGATGGAAAGAGATGATAGTTTGGTTGACTTGTGCTGTTGAATATTCACGGTAATTCAATTGAGTCTTGCCTAATGTTTCACTTGACAGGGACACCGAGGCTCCTCACCAGCTATTCGAACTTTTACTCCTGAAGGACTCAGCAGCGGAGTTTCTCCACCGGATTCTCCTCCACTCACTTACATGGGTTCTCGTTCACCGTCACCTCTTCACGTATGTGCAACATTTTTATCTTATCTTATATAGTCAATTACTATAATTTACTCTACTTAAGACATTACTTACTAACTAATCATTAAAATTATTTTTTTATAAGCTTTCCATTTTGATAATTCATTGAGCAAAATTATTGCTCATAACACTTGTTGTCTCTCTTAAAAGTTTACCATATGTAGTTCCTTTAAATCTGTACTAATTAGTCGTGTAGAAACTTTCCTAATTGGTCTTCGTTTTAATCCGGTCTTTTAATGATAAACCAATCTGGTATAGGTAAGATTATATCTTCTCACTTTCCGTCATTTACGTTGTTGTAACTATTCAGATTAATTTTTTATTACTTGAACACCTAAGTTTATTTTCAAAAAATTTAATCATTTCATGGAAACGTCTATACAGAGAATCCATATAACAATTCTACACTAAAACCTTAGATTAAATTCTTAGGCTAATTTTAGGATTTTTATACCTCGAGCACACACATTCGATTTCAGACTTAAAACTATCAACAGCATCATTAAATTCAAGATAAACCTTCCCAAGCTAATTTTATCTAGGATTTTTAAGCTCAAAATAACTCAAAGTAAAACTCAAAGTAAAAATAAAATCATGTAACTCATTATAAACTGAATACGACTAATGATAAGAATTCTGTTAATACATACATTTGTCGGGAAACCCTTATAAAGTCAATCAGTCTTAATAGTTAATGAGTTAATCCAACTGTCTGGAAAACTGTGCATAGCATTAACTTCAGTGTTCAAATGAAACATTTGATAAATATAGCACATGTTTGCAGAGTATTATTGTCCAACTGAGACAACACTGTGTATACAGTAGGAGATAAAAGAGTACAATTTTGGTAACAAAACATTAAATTTTCCAGATGACAGATTCCAGTCGTCCTTCTTATCTATAATTGGTTTCCCGCTCATTATTGGTTCAGCCCCATCATGTTTATTAGGTACATCTTCGTCGGAATGTATCCTTCACACAAACCTAATAATATGGAAATAAGCACATTGTCCCGCAAGGTAAAGAAACACAACGATAAACATGGTTTTATGATTACTTTCCAACATACTTTGACAGGTTGTTTGTATTGCACGTAGACCTACAATAATGTCTGGCCTACACAGCCACGTATATTACCTAATACAACCTCGTTCATTTCAGAGTCAGGGATGGCCATGGCGTAGTTTGTGTTTGCAAAATGTACCCGTACACAAACGTATAGGCATTTAGGTATGAATATACATCGGTACACCTTGGATTCACATGTATTAATTTTAAAATATGATGTGAATGAACAGAAAATAAACTTGATCCATAAATTATTGTCAGTATTAAAGAGCAAACACATTTAGTTTAATTCTATGAGAATACTCTTTAGGAATAAATAAAGTTTGATATAGATTGTGCATCCGGAATGCTAAATGCTACCATCTCTATACTTGTCATATGTATACATACGAAGATGCGCAAAGCAGGTGTAACAGTAGTCAAGTATTTAACTATTGGCTGTTTTCACAAATACACCTCATATAGATCAATGCAAAACAATGACGATTGCAAGGTAACGCTTTAATATCCCCGACGACACTCACCAGGGAAATTAATAACGCTGTTGACACACTTGCATACACACATCTACATTGGGTCTACAATTTTTGTGTATTATTTATATAATTTATATACATGTTATTTATGTGCATATTATGTATTGCATATTATTTTAACGTAATAGCTTTAAGAGATGTAAACATATATTTAGCACCTATACACTATATACATAACAATTTACGAAAAGTTGGGGGGGAAATAAGTTCAGCAGCACCAGAAGGATTGGTGCAGCTGGAAGAGTAAACATATTCATGTACACACAATAGGTATTCTCCATGTACTTACAAATTATATTTCTTCTCGCACAAAACTTTTCTGTGTGACAACATGCAATTATTGGTTTTGCACAAAACTTAATACAACCCAGTTTGGTAACTTTGTGTTTGAGTTGACAACCGTCTGTATTATTCCTGGATTTAAGGTACTGAAATACCCACATTATTCCTGTTTCTCCCAGTATAGACACGCTGACTTCGTACCTATTAGGTTCTATAATAACACTCTCCTCCATAGTCTCTGCTTATCTTATTTGAACACGTGGTCTTGAAACCGATTAACAAGGGTACTCAAAACAGAAACGGCTAGTAATTTATCATTTGACTTAGGCATGTAGATATGACCGAACGTGCTTTGAATACTTTACTCTCCTGCCCGCCTTCCGGTTTCAAAGACGTATATCAAACTGTAATATCGTTGCTTTGATTTTTCTTGAAAAACTGGGGATAATATGGAAAGTGTATACTTTCATAGGAAAACGAAATCCTGTCTTTTAAGCTTGATACAAGATACAATCAAGACCTAAGGCTTAGCGACAAGGCTATGACATATTAGGCTCAAGTTGTGGTATACGTAGCAATAGGTTAGGGATAGTTGATAAAATTTGGGGTATATTAAGTAAAATTTGGAGTGTATTAAACATTTTGAGTTAAAGCTTCACGGAGTAAGTTATATGTGGTCCGGACGTGTTTCCGAAATCAAAGACACGCGATCTAGCTTGTACGTCGTATTATTGCATATTTAATAGGAAAGCTGTTGATTCTCGGCACTGTTGTTGTGAATCCGAAATAGATCATTGACCCCAGTGTTTTCCACTACAATCACGTCCTCGAATTACGTTTCATTTTTGGGAGGTAATCAGATCTTCACAGCGCGGGGTAAACTAGTATCGAAGATCCTTTCGTTAATCAAGTATCTAAAAAGAGCTTGTCTGTAAATACATTGAAGAAAATTCAGTTCAGGCAATCGTGATCTTCTAACGTCTATTCTCTTCCGCAGGTACGAACAGCTTCTTTGGAAATGAAGAACGGATCGCCCAACTCGTCTGCAGCTGATCTTCGGAATCATAGCATTGAGGATGCAAAAACACCGACACAGTCCCAGTCCTCGTTGAATTCTCTCTCTGATAAACCTCCATTCCCGGCGAACTCTCACAGGTGAGCTTCATGCTTTATAAATTTTGCTCTCAACTTTTGTGTATATACAAGAAGTTTATTAGCAGACTCCTTGCTACATTTAACTTGGCATCATCCCTACTCTTTGTTTGTTTATTTACTCAGCACTCCAAACAACTCAGACAGTAAAATGTAATCTCTTACTTATTACTTTTAAAGGTCAGCCATCTGAATAAAACTTATTATGTACAAGATGTGCATTAAGTACTTGTGTATAGACTAAAAACTTGCTCTTGCTTCTTAAAATATCCTATTTCATATGTTAATTTTATGCTTCTATAAGAATAACAAATTCGTCATACTTTAGTTTGTTGAAAATATAATTTGACATGTTCAGTATTACTCACAACTACTTGTAAATATTTTCAAGTGCAAGTTGGAGTAGTAAAGTTGAAGAAGCAGGAACTTTGTAAATGTCAACTCTGCTGCTGAGAATGGCACACAAACTATAGGAGCTTTACACTTTAGATTAAAGTAAAAGTAACTGGAAGGTAAACAAGTATTATTCGGACGTGCGTAACTTTAGGTAAATATGTTTTTCAGTGTAATATTACCTGCCAGCATAAGGTCAACTTTTCTTGTTTACGCTCATGCAATAATATTTGAAAACCTTGAATCACAAAATTTTAGATTACAAAAGGTAAGTGAAACGCATGCGTTATCTCTATATGATACCACAATTGGGATATACAGAATGATTTGCCGTGGGGACTTTTTATTTTATTTTACTGGATTCCAATTATTGTAACCTTGATGCTTGTATATTCCTGCTTTGTCTGTTTAGATTTATTTTCACTGTTGTTGTTTATATTACACATGCCAGTCAGCAGTTATAACTATTCATTAAATCATCTCGAAAAGAAAGCACCTTCTTTTTGCTGTCCAATCAATGAATTAGAATGACTGGTCATATATTTGCTCCCCAAATCAACGAGTTAAAACTACTAGCAATATTGCAAGGAGGATGAAATTCTGTATAATTTTATAAGATTGTAATGGTAAAGCCCGTATTGGAGTTTGCAAATGCAATGACTTGTGTAACTCTAAAAGTTTTACCAGGACAAACTGAATTGCTCTCATCAACGAGATTAAATCGGGGGCCATTTCAACATTGAGTTTTTTGTGCTTGTGCGGCTGGTCATCCTTGAGTGCTTGATGTACCGGGGCAGAAAGCGAATGTCTCAGCAGTATTTATAGTTGAGACTAAATTACATATTGTCAAACTACGGATTTTCAATACTGTAGTATTTATTGTACGTATCCAGTATAGTAATGAAATAAGTTTATAGAAGTATATATCTATCCCAGGCTGTACTATATCGATTGCTATTATGCACACGAAGATTTCTCTTTATGTTACAAACACAAACCATTGACGCTGACAGTAAGGTTGTCGTAACTAAGAGTTGTAATACTCATTGCTTGTTTCAATACTGGACTACTACACATTTGATACGCAACCATTGTAAAGACTTGGAGCACAACGGAGAAGTCAACATAAGTATCAAAGTTTGTATGACATCCTTGCATTCTTATATTAATTATTACAAAAGAGTCTTTAGAATACGCAGCGTGGTTGATAAGTCGAGTCGTATATTTATAACACAAGAGCTAATTTGGTTGACGAAAGTAGATCGCAATACCCGTAGCTAATCTGTAGTGATTCAGTCAGTAGAGATTACTACAATCTTCGGTGGGCTTCCTCCACTTAGATATTTAGCATAGGAGTTCAGAAAGAACTGCAACAATGAATTATTACTGCGTATTTATTAATTCAATCCTCCTTCGTGTTCCCTGTCAGGGGTATTAACGACGAACAGAAGCTGAATCTTTTCAGAGTGATCCTTGAGTAAATATTAATTATGCACGTACTCTCTGGACGTTGTATAGTGGAGATATAAGTATTATATAGTTAGTATTAGGGAAGTAGAGAACCAGAATTTACGTAACCAAATATGTCTCCAGTCTAATTACAAATGACTCTCTGGAAATGAGAAGATCGTAGCTTTATAGTAGTATATAGTATGACTTCTTATCCATTGCTTATACCTTCTATATATGATCAGCTAAGTACATATATGCTCTCACTGTAGTTAAAGAAGTAAAGTATTATTTATAGGTGAAAAAGCACTCCCAGGGATATGAAAGTCTCGCTGTCGAGTCTATTTAAAATTACTTGAAGACTCATAGGAGTACCGAAGAGCTTATCACACAGGTGGAAAAGCAGTGAGTTATTATGGTAGTACAAGAAATGTAAATACAGACGGAGAAAATAACTGTGTGCAATTCATAGGAATAATGAGAAAGATGTGAATAAAATCCTGCTGCAAGTTTCATCCACAAAGAGTAGATTTTGGCTCAAGTTATTATTATTACCATTGTAACCATAATAAAGTCGTAGTACGTGGTGTAGGCTTTTACCTTGGCGTGAAAAGAAAGAAAATCTTAAGGAACTGGGCTTCAATGATAATAAAAGTTATTACTCTGCCGCTTAGAATTTTCCCCTCAGAGTAAAACTTTCGTCTCGTCCTCTCTGTGGCCTTTCCTTTCAATATTTTCTCTATTCACTCATGCATATGTTATTCAAGAGACATTTGGTTAGTACACATAATAGTTAGTTCCTTAATTTAGTCATACAGTTGACGTCAGTAGGTAGTAAATTTTCATCAATAGGTAAGTACAGACCTTGTGCCTTATTGTATTAAAATGTTTTCATCTTTCCTTGTATATGAACGTGATTCCACCAGCTCCTTTATGAAAAGATTAGGAAAATGTACTTGATCTTGAAGGCATTAAGAAAGCCACGTAGGAACTGACTATAGCTTATTTAAGCACGACTACGCCTAAAGAGGACAGGACCTGTAGATGAAAAAGTTGACTTTATATAAACTGATTTAAATTTAAATTAAGATCATTAGCCACTGGAACTTTGTGAGATAATGATCCTTAGCGTCTTATTGCTCCGCAAGGTTGGGGTTCAAAGTATTTGTTCGTGCATTAATTGATATTAATGCGAATACAGTATGCACGCAAATGGCACAATACTTATAATCGCTAGTAATTAAAGGTGACACAATTTTAAGGCATAACTTTACAAGCGAAAAAGTTGTGCTTGTATAAGACATTTTTATACAAGTATAACTTTATAAAATATTAGTTTCGGGAATAGATTATAAAAGCTGTGTATGATTTACGCGCATTTTAAGTGCTCATTAGCAGGACAGACATTTTGTATTTTATTTATATTAAAGTGCTCGTAAGATATCGCCTAAACAAGTTTGGTTAAACCTAATGGGTTAGACATTAAGTACATGGAATATCAAGGACGAAGCCAGGTTGATGGGTTTTCTTCCCGAGGATTCCCATGAATTACCACCACGCGCATAAGTTTCTGAGTTCAATGGTAAATGTACCTACAACATCAGACTTGTGGTTGGAACTTCGGAAGCTACTAATAGTATGATGGTTATGAGGCTTTTTAAGAATTTAAGACGCGTTTAAAAGAACTAATTAGTACTTGGTATAGTTTATACTGAATAAACTTGTACACACCTGGAGGAATCAGACATTAAAATTTTGCTATCATTTTGTACAAGCATGTACTTCTGTTTTTGGGTGGCACGATGAGTTGAGGTTATTGTACAGAGAGTAGGAAATTTTTGGCATATTACCCATCCACAAAATCAATAAGGATACGAGGCTGATTAAAAACGTAAGTAATGTAAGCAGATGGAAGATTATAGTCGTTTTTCCAGTATGCATCCAAGTATTTTGGAAAGTAAACGGGAAAAGTTTTGTTTTAAAATTCGACTTCAGCGCGGAACGCATATACTACCCCATCGGTTCCAACAAGAATTTTGCCAGTCTGACGAATCGTATTGGGAAATAAAATCGCATAACATATATATATATATTGGAGTCGTCATATTATGTATAGTAGTGGAAAGAAAAGCGAGAGAATTCAGGCTTCCCGGATATTCTGTATTGTGGCTCTTATTCAAGTAAACTCTGGAGTTCCACAAAAGTTCTTATCTCAACAAACATGCAACGTTTCCATACATAAATTTATAACAGTAAGTGCTTCCAGACGGTCAAACTATAATGGCAACATAACAAAGTATTTATTACTATCGCGGAATTTCTCATTGAGTCGTTGCACAAGATCTAAACCTTAAGTTTAATATATTTTGGGACTATAAATCATTCCACTTTTCTTGATCAAAGTGAGGACTAAAATTTGAAAGAAGTATTTGAACCTGGTTAAGATTCCGACTTCTGGACTTTTAATATTAGTAGGTCTGTATAATAATTTAATCTATTTATCTTACCCTTGGCTTGCATACTCCATACATTATAATATATATCCAGAAGTTTATTGTCCGGTGTTCTTTTTGACCTTCTTGCAGTAAGCATGTTCAAGTGTTCATATTAAATCGTTTAAACTTAAAAAGTTAAAGCCAGTATACTTAAGTCAACTTGCGGAATAGATATTTATCATCAACATGTCCAGTTTGAAATGCTTTCTACAGCAGTTTAGCACGTACTTATCAGATGTACTTAACATGAAAGACTTGTTACAAACGTCAAGGAAAAAAGTTGTGTAAGGTTTGCATGAAAGAAAATCAACAGTAGGTATATATTTTATTTTTGCAAACTTATTCCCGCAAGTTATGCATATTTGTCCTTTATAGCTTCTAGGGAGGGGGTAAAGCTAAGATAGGTACGATAAATACACTGTTGCCTAAAAATGCTGTAGATTTTATGCGATTGCATGTTGCGCCCCATAGATTCACTCATAGTTTCACAACATACTATTACCTCTAGATTTTTGCAATCCAACCCGAAATCTTACCTTAAAATGTGAAGGAAGGTTATGGTAATAATGGTTTTGATCAATTGTTTGCAACAAGCAATAATTCAGAGGTAGAGCCAAACATTACGAGGTAAAAATCAATAGAATACCAAGTAACGGTTTAGAGCTTTGGTTTTGCTGCACACATTGTAAAGGGGCTATTTTTTTTGCTTATTTTCGTATTAAAAGTAGCCTGTTTCTTGCCAGGTAGGTTGTTTATGAAACCCCTGTAATATTTCCTAGTATTGAGGAAAGGGGAAAGTTGCTTCTTGCACAATCGGGCTTCAGTACCTTCAACCTTAGTATCCTTGAATGGATGTTAGTGAGTTTTTAATGTAAGGAAGAAACATCGTATGTAGAGCAGGCGCGCACCATTCAAATACGGAAAAGTATAGCGGATAGGGAAAGCTTTGCATTGGGATATGTTTTATGAAAGGCATTTTTCCCGGGCGACAATATCAAATAGTATTTTATTTATTCCTCGTCTTGTTGAACTTCGACATAAGAAATATCGAATTGCTCGGATTCACTATTTGATGTTGTTTTCAAAGCTAGAAGCCAAGGGCAATGGAAAAGCAGCGCAGTGTATTTCATTACGAAAACAGGATGACTTCCAAGGAAGTATAGGAAATGATGTAGATGGTCGTGTGTGGGTACCTCACTTGGAAACACATGACAGAAACTAGATCTCCTCTTTCCTAGGGAATTATCTTTTATACACATCCGCCTTGTTTTATCTATAAACAACTCCTCACGTGGTTAAAGATATACTTTCTTGCTCATGTTGAAAAAGGTATACGAAGAACACAACTACCTATGCTAGACCAACTCACTCTAGATAGTCCACTTTCGTTATTGTTTTAAGGTTGGTATAGGAAGGAGATTTGATGTGGGATCATATAGGAGGTGCTACATTTGTAGAGATACAAGGATATAAAAAGAAGAATCTTCGACATAGATAAGCTATTACTTTGATTATTCTCTTGAGAAAGTATCAGAAGAAAATATAAAGAGGTTACTCAATATAAAAAAAATATGACGGGTAGACACAGCATCTTTTTTCTTCATTTATTCCAGGTGAGAGAAGGGAAAGCTCCCCCTTAGATTTTTATGTTCCAGAAAGCATTTGTACTGTAAATTAAGCGCGTGCATTTGGTCTTTAAGAGCTTGTTTTTGGTCTGTTAACAACTTTTATGAGCGCTGCTGGTAATATCTCCTGAATAACCGCGTGATGTAACTATTTTTCTCGATTTTTGTATTCCTATAGGTACTTCCGTGTTAGCTTCATATAATCATATATATTTTTCCATGATCCTCAATTTGCCCTGTTGATGTTTCCCCCTTAATTTCTCTGTTGGTTGACCTTGGAGTTTTACTGTCAATCAACATTCTATATAGGGCATGTAAAAATTTTGGAGCTATTGTTTCCCTTAATTAAACCTGTTCATGGATGTAAGTACTTGTGTTTCACTAGATGAAATTAGGGTACAAAGTGGTAAAAGGTTCTACCCTAAATATAGGGTAGAAAGTTGAGGACGTTGAAGTGTGTATATCGAATAATTTGCGATGGTGTCCACCCAACCACACGAAATCTGACTGGTCCTTCGAAGTTCGGATGAAATTACTGCTCTGTATGTACAGGCGATTACCCTATGGACACAAACAGACGCGTTTGCACGAAGGTCAGATAGCATTACCACACGTAACTCAATCTGCATCAATTGAATTACCACTTTTAGGTAGCGATCGTTTACAACTGTATTTGGTTGCTGTCATATATATTCACTAATTGTAGGCTGTATAAATGGCTTCAATCAACCGATTTCAACTACAGACGAATAGTATTTTTAGAGCTTCTGTCAAGTGAATTTTCTTTATGTACATATCCACTCACGAAGTCCCGTTTATAGTAATCTATTGAAGAAAATAGTAAATAGATTTATCTATACAGCTACCTGCTTCCTGCCATTTCCGCTGTATGCATCCTGTCAACACAAGGTTGTGACCTTCGATTAAATTTATACATGACAAGGCTATAAAAGGTGATGTTATTATGCTATATCGAATGTATGTGCAGGTCGTGCATACGCGTTGATTCTCGATTGTTTAAAAGCTATTAAGGAACATTAATTGAATAGAATTTTTGAAGTGCTGGCGCGGAGTCACTAAAGATTTCTCGAGAAAGCCTTTACAATTGAGTGAAGAGGGGAGGTACTTAAAAAAGAAAGAAACTGGAATAGGAAATGGATTCGAGTTTTAGGAAGAACTAATTAATTACCTAGAAAGTATTTATAGTGATGGGAAAACTGACGCTCTGAATGCACTAGTATATTTAATTAACACATATATACGTCCTTACCTTTATTGCCTCCAGTGTCACTTGAAAGGCATGATCAAAATCCAATGATTTTTTGAAAGTTCAGATAAGTTGGAGCATATGTTCCAAGGTTAAACTACCTATATTACAGTTACAGCTTCACTAGGCAGACATGTTTGTGATACGCTGAGAAAGCAAGTTCAATCGAAAGTATGCCTGAACGACTCGCTTCGCATCGAAGCCTCCGAGCTATCAGAAGAGATAGAGTGTATCTATACGAATGAATTTATCATGTTTGAGCGGAAATATCATTAGGATGGGGTGAAAAGACTGTCTAATATTTGAATAAATTTCCAGGCGAGCATCTCGTTGTCTCTCTCCTCTTCTCATTCCACCAAAGTCTCCAACTTTGTCTGATGGAAGTTCACAGTCCCCAGGACCTGTGTCCCCATTGCTTGGGTCACTTCAATTGGATTTGTATCAGAAGAAGGATGTGACAGTGTTTCTTCCGACAAATAAACAACCAGGATCATCTCCACATGACAAGAGCATTCCTCTCGGACGGCTTCATTTCCGACTTAAGTATGAGTTGGACAAATCGGATCTTCATATTCATGTCATCGAAGGTATGTTTATCTTCTTGTCATGTAAATTAATCGAGGTAAATTAAATATCAGTAAATTATATTAAGATGAATGAAGTAATATTAACGAAATAATATTAAATACCATCATATACATTCCCTCTATAGCAACGTGTTTTTGTATCAGTTTGTATTATTACAGCAGTTTTATTGCTCCCTGAATACGGCGCACTGCAGGTCGCTTCTTCAGTCTCTCACTAGGGTTCCAACTGATTCCCATCATTTTTCAAGCTTGATAGGCTTCAAGAGGGAAAATGATATTGATTTCGGAAAGAATCTTGCCAAAAGCAATAATCCATGTGTCTTCAGCAGACAGTTGATCTAATGAGTTGAGGCGACTCAGAATGACATTTCCAAGTAATTACAGTGCTCATGTTACCTCGTGCACATGCTTAGCTAGATTTTGTACATACACGTAGCAGATTCGCAGATCGCTTTTGTATACTTTCAAGAATGTGTCAGATTTTTGAAATTTAGTGAACTTGGTTTGCATACTACATGTACAAGTCCGCAAAGTTAGGTTATTTTTTATTTTTTAAATGTATTTTCAGGTTCATGTGTTATGGCACTTACACTTACAAACAACATTTTACAAACAAGTAATTTTTGATTGTCAATCACTAAAATTTGGGTTTAAAAAGCATGATCTATCTATTCTTAGAACAAAATATTATAAATCGTTAATTGGATTCTGTATTTTCTTCAAGAAAATTATTTAATTAACTCATGTTGCAGGTAGAGTAGACAAATGTGTTTGAACCTAGGAAATGATTGCTTGGATGGAGGATCAAATCGAAGCTTAGGGTTGTCGGGTAGTCTATATAGCTATACAATAGGTAGTAGAGTTTGCGGCCGAGTGAGAGTCAGTTGTAACGTAGAAATAAATTACGGCAAGGCTGCAAGGGTAAATTATTCCCTTTGCTTGCATCGATTTCAAGCTGCTCTATTTGCCGTGTGAGTTAGTATTAATTGAAAAAGTTTTGGAGAATTTAAGTAAATTTGACAAGATGACAATGATATAGTTGAGAACTTGTACCTTCTGTTTTACAGATTTGCAGGAAATTACTTACATGTATTATACATTGACTAGCTATTGTCATATTAGGGGTTGTCGTAACGTTTTCATGAATAATTCAAACGCTTCAGCATTTTATCACCCACAGTTCATTGACTCTCATACTCAATTGACTTAGGATGGATTTTTTATGCGTGTACTGCTGCTCCAGCAAAGCAATCTTTATTTGATTTCCTTTTTATTTTTCGACTTCAAATCGTTCTCTTATATATACGTGTTTCATTCAAACTCTTTTTCATTAGTCCCGACCCGAGTAATTATGATTTGATGTCTGCAAATGGACTGAAGGTTAAAATATTGTCAGTTGTTGTTTAAGTTTCATGTTTGGGCAATATTGCATGTAAATTGAAGGTGGCTAAAACAGTTTTATCGAGTGACTGCGTGTAATTAAATGATGGCGAATTACAGGTATGTAACACTGCTAGCATAGCAACCGGTGGCTGGACTTTTTAATGATAATTTCAAAGACTTTCCTTTACAGTACGGAGAGGCTTTAAAATTCACTGAACAGGTGTTCGAACCGATTTCGTTCATGTACTTTTGTCGTGCACATACACGGCTGCCCAGCATACAATGTGCTTCTTATATTTGCCAAGTCAAATAATATTATGAACCTAAAGGGAAAACGAATAAAGAGCTCTCCAACTACCTATTTGTCTTTACAGTTACGAAAGTTGTAACATCGTTAGGTCAATTTTTCCGTGTCAGTTTAGCACATACTGCTGAGTTTATGCAAGTTTGTATTATGAATTCCTCAGAAGTATTTCATGGTGTGGAGTTCTCATCCAGGCAATGTCAAGTATTTGTATAACCATACCTTAGTAGGAAAAAACAAGCCCATAAGGTAATTTTTTAGCCGCATACGATCCCCTCATGGGAATAACGTGATATGAACCATTTGTTTTCAAAGCTTTAAAATATTCATGTATCTATCCAACTCGGAAGCCCAAACAATGAAGAAACGACCAGAACAGTTGGAAGAATTGAGTAACTACTTTTCATGGGATTTGCTGGCTAGGTAAACAGAATAGTTAGTATATATGTATATATGTACTAAAGTAATAATATATACTAGTACTATTCCACGAACTATTAAATGATGTAAACAAAAGGCTAATACCGAAGCAAAAATACAATTTAACTCAGGAAGCTTCTGCAAAATGTATTCTTATTACTTCTGTGTTGCAAAAACTTGGACAAACAAGCTAGATATAAAAGAATTATTTGCAATAATTCGAGTTCAAATTTTAATGATTGAGCATAAATTGCACAGTATGAAGTTGGGTAAAGCTAAATAGTTGCTTGCGTGTACATACATAATAAAGTAATGACCGTCATTAACTAAATATAGTAATTATTTATATAACATATAATTGTTATGATTATTTCCTAATTACTTAATACAGTTCATTATTTAGGTATCAGATTTACTTGATTCAATGTGTAATATTCCCGTCCTTGATTCTTTTAGCTCATGATTTAGCTGGAAGTGACCAAGGAGGTTTCAATGATCCATACATCCGATTGTTCTTGTCACCGGAAGTGGACGGGCGGAAACGCCAGACAAGCATTCACAGGAATGATCCCAATCCTTTCTTTGATGAGCATTTCAAATTTCCTGTATCTCAAGATGAACTTAAGGAGAAAACCCTGATTTTACAGGTTGGTCATTCTCGTTTCACACCATGCGGTATTTTCCGGATCTTCTTTTAAATACTTTTATGTCTCGCTTACTTCCGCTGTGTTGGGAAAGCTCAAATCTCATTCATCGTTTAAAATTTCCCTTTGAAGATTGTATAAACTGTTCACTCACCATCTGGTTGCTTCGTTGAGAGTGTCGTCTTGTTTCAATAAGTATACAATAATGTCGTAGTAATCTATTATTACAGCTTGCATTTTTATTATGATACGCTGAACCAAGGAAAGCCCCAGGCAGAGAACTTCCGAAAATATGTAGTGAATGTTATGTTATGTTGAGTTTTGTTATATAATTTCCGAATAAAACACAATATTCAAAAGTGAGTGAAATGCAATGTAAAGGTTAAATTCACCTTTCTGCATATATGATTAACTCTGAACAAAAACATTACGTGGGAGTCAGTGGTTATTTATAAACTTTCAAATACATACTTTCTGAATGTAAAGAATGATGAAAATGACTCTGAACCTTTAGTTTAACTACTTGATAGTCTTTCGACAGTAAGACCAGTAGCCAGTACAATCAGCGACTTGACGTGGCTTATGTCCCTATGTGGTTACGTGTTACGTTACATATTCAGGCCGTCCCTACGTGGTTGATTTGAAGTTAAGGTCGTAAGTCGGGACGATGTCAGCATGGAGTCCGGGGCAATGTTTAAATTCTTGCTTGTGTACACAAACGCATATCGTGTGTTGTCACACCTATTGACTAACTAACCCGTCATATGGTTTTGATTGCGTGATTTTCAGGTATTTGATTACGACCGATATTCCAGGAATGACGTGGTTGGCGAAGTTTCGATGCGTCTGGATGACTACAACGTGACAACTAATGTTGAAGTTTGGGCAGAAGTCGTCAAAAATAAAAAGGTAGTAAATACAGCATGTTGATATAATTTTATTTGTCATTCCATCTCCTATATACCGTTTATGCCTGCACGCTATGTTTTATATTTACTCTGTGACAGTAATTACACATTAGGAGTGTTGTTGTTAGATCCTTTACTTTTCGAACCACGAGAATTTAAAGATGTTTTGATAACTGGGACTTTTGACCTTGGGTGAATACAGCATGGTTTTTCCTTATGTAGATACATATATTGCCGTGCTATATACAGTAAGTAACAAGCCTTTTCTGCTTTCTCAAATGTTCTGTTATTTTGTTTAGCCATCCGGCGAAAGGCAGGAGGTTTTGATTTCACTCTCGTATCTGCCATCTGCTGAGAGGTTAACAGTCGTGTTGTTGAAAGCGCGCAACTTATACTCCCCTCCGAACAAAGACACCATCGGTAAGAACAGTGTGATCCAATACAGTTCACCCGAATAAACGTTTTTGCAATTTGCAATAGGTGTAGTTTAATGGTATACCTGTAAATGTGCATAGTTGAATGTTGTTCCTTAATAGATCCATTCGTGAAAGTGTATTTGGTGGGAGGTGGAAAACGCTTAAAGAAGAAGAAGACATCAGCAAGAAAACATACTAACAATCCGGTTTGGAATGAAGCCGTTTCGTTTTCAATCCCTTCTGGACAACTTAGTACAGCAGCAATCGAGGTACAGCAGACTCACTTACAAGTTGACTACAACAATTCCTATTTATTTTTGAGTTTATTTTGAGTTTTTATTTATGAGTACCTACAACTGTCTTATTGTATGTTCCTCCAGATTTGTGTTTTGGACCAGTCAAATGACTTGATGGGAACTAGTGCTCTAGTAGGCTCGTGCATTGTTGGACCCCGAGAGACTGGAACTGAACTCTCTCACTGGCAAGATATGACTCATAATTTCCGCAAATCCATTGCCCAGTGGCATGTTCTCACTTAAAACAACTTTATGAGCACCGAAATTATGTACGGTGGCAACAAATTGTTTTGTCGTATGTATTACTATATGCTCCTCATTGTTTCGGATTTTAATTTGTTGTTTCGTACGTACAAATTGCATCGGTATTCTGCAACAAGTCATTTTGTTATATAAGTATAAGTTTAGAAACAAAAGTTGGTTGGGAACATGGTTGTTGTGTCAGTTCATTTAATGTCCATGTCAGCTGAGCTTCTTACCGAAATTAAAATGGTTACTGGATAATGAATAAGTTGTATACATAACAGCGAGAAACAACTGTAAATCAAGGACAAGATTATATGCAAGCGTATTGGAATTGTTTACAATCAGTTATGTATTTTTAAATTATGGATTTGTTAATTCAGTTTAATGAGTAATTCAGTGCTTATTTTATAACGAATATTTGTATTAATCATCAGTTGTAAAAAGAAGATCTTAGAGGTATGGATCATGTTTTGTTCTATGCCTCTACATACTTCAAAATAGAGTAAGTGATTTTTGCACGTTTCCATGCACAGGGTATGAAATCAAACTCTATACAGTTATTAGCTGAACATTTGGTTGGAAGAGTTACTGTGTAACACTAACAATGCATTAATATAGAGAGCAGAGCAAACTTTATTTAACATACCTTGTGCTGTCAGATGTAAGTAAAAACTAAGTGTTTGTATAAATTTATTGCTGAGGGGGAAAGACCCGTGTGGTTATGTAATTGCGCATTTATAAACAATCGGTGCAATGGCAATTTACCTAGAGTTGGACACCATATACCTTTTTCCGATAAGTTTAGTGTAAAACAGTTTATCAGTTTAAATCCTAATTGAAAACTGTTGATGAGGGCTCGATCATCTGGCATTTGAATTTAAAACGTTAGGGTAATAATGTAACAATCTACTAGTGTAGGAGGGGTATCAACTTGTGCAAATGTTTAATGTTTTACATGTTATCAACCTAGTTATTGAGTTGGATTGACAACCCTTACATTAAAGTTTAGGTCTACTATTAGCATTCTCAAAGGGTGCGTGTTTACCCTTTAATGAAATCTGGCCGAACGAAAGTTACAGAACGATGACATCACTATATATAGAATTATTATACTACAGATAGGAACTTTTGATTTGGAATTACGGAAATACAGAATCGATGATGGTGCACAAGAAATGCCGAGTCTATATTGCCAACATATTTAATGTACCTTGACCTTAATATAAAACTACTTTTAAGTTTCGAATATAACTAATCCCACTTTTGTTCCCTTGTCAGCAAGTGAATACTTGTGTCGAGTGTGGTAAGATTTAAGAAAAAATAAAAAATTGAAATATATAAAAATACGACACGTACTTATATTATACTATAACATGTGTATTTCGATAAGACATATAACACTACCAAAATGGATTATTTTTCTGTCGTATTCTATTTTTCTTGTAGCCGATAATCATTAAATATTCGACCTGTGGTTCTTCAAAATCGAAATATCTTCTTTCTACAATCCCTGAACTCCTTATTTTATATTATACTTTGTCCTTAGTCGATAATCTTACAAACTTTTCGTCAATATCTTCCGCTTGATATACTTATATATATATTCAGTTGCAGTATTGCGTAGTGGATTCTGTAGTTAAGCTTCATTAATCTTGTTATTACATAACTTTAGATCTGTCATATAATATCAATTGTAAAACTAATCACGTAAGTAAATATTAATAAAGAAAAATTAGATTACGTTACCATACACTAATGATCTAGGTTTAGATAAAAATGACAAAATCACTGTAAAAGTAAACACTATAAGAAATCACTTTGTACTGCGATCCCTTGTGGAAATTAATTATATGCAACGTCCGTTTTAATTAAAGTACCTGATTTTGTTCAGTTTCCGTATCTTTCACAGTATCCACAGTAATTGATCTTCATTTGTAAATATGAAGTAGCATGTAAATATGCAACAACAGTGTTTCAACATGTATTTATAACTGTGGAAAAAATTTGGAAGCATACTGTCGACCTCTGAAACCTGCAGGTATCTGGAAATTCAACAAAATCTTCTAATATCTCTAAGTTTGTCTCCCTTATTCGTGGAATTGTCTGTAAAAATACTGCGCTGTACATATATTATACCAAAATTATATGTCATAAATGTTTAGATGTAAAAAACATATGACAACTAATGCGTAAAATTACTTGCATGAGCAGTTGCTTATCGTATTTTACAAATAATAAATTATTAATGGTCTGTGACTTCAATGTTATCAAAAAGAATTATAAAATGTTTTGTTTCGTTATTATTCAACAATATTGTAACTAAAATATAATGACAAACTCGCATACCTTACTGGTTGCCCTCAATAAAACCGTGTTTTGATTGTCTTCGAATGACTTTCTTTCTACTATCACTGACACTCTTATTACATGAGAAATTATTCATCCTTTTTGCTTAAACGCAAACAATATAACGATATTTTATTATCGACAAAATTTCCCATTATAAACATTTAATTTTTGCACCGAATTAAACCACCAATCATCCAAAGACTGAAGTTGTTCTCCGACAGCTCGTGCTAATTTTATCTTGTGAATAAACTACTTGTAAATTATCAAATACTAATAACCACGTTAGCTAAATAAACTGGATAATGATCATAACTGAGAGTTTTTGACTGCATATATTTTCAAAATTTCTTTTAACTTTTAAACCACTTAATCTATGACCTGAAAATCAATGGGGTTTGCATCGTAAATCCCAATTAACGTTCAAGTAGCCACAAGTTCAAGAGGCCACAGGCAGTAATGATTGATTCAGTGCGGTGTGTCTCTATGGAATCAGTCTTAAAGAAGAATTCCATAACGTTTTACTCCGGGGAAAAAAATCACCGTTCCGAAGAATTAGAAAACGTTTCACTCTGAGGTTCCTAGAAAGGACAAGAAGATGGTAGATGGCTGAGAAATCGAAATGTAGCAACCCAAACTATCATTCTACGGATAGAAGAACTATGCAGAAACGTTCACATTAAGCCAATCCACAGGAAAGCATGTCCATCTATCTATGTTTGATGGCATCTTTGTAAAGGATAAGGCTACCAAGCAACCATTGTCTGATTTTTACATTGTATTCATATAGATGGCGCTAAAGCGGTCTCAAGCGGCAAGTTGTTCGCAATATGGTTTGGTAAAGCAAACAAGGCGCTGGTACTTATTTCATGTGGTATATGTTTCAGCTTTAAATTATTTTAAACCTTGTTTCTACGTCTGGCAATTTCAGAGTATTGTTTGCAAAACGTTCAAACCGTAGTTATTTACTTTTAGATTGGTAGCATTTTCGGAAATTAGTATCTTTGTGGTTTTAATTGATTCGCCGAGTCAAAATCGTGACAAGCAATGCTGGAATAAAAACTTCTAGCACTTTCTTTTTCATGGTCTTGAAATACTTTAAATTCGCACAATATGCTAACGTTGATCTAAAAAATTTAAGTATCGCTCACAACTTTATTTTAACGTTCCTTATCAAAAAAGTGTATACTTTATTATATTTGAATTCACCTTGCAGCTCCGACAAACATAAAATTATCACTACATTTTGGCAAGCATCCTCTGTGATTTCAAAGAAAATATGGTTTGTCAATCGCTATCTTTGAGGTTTTAGGTGATTTCCTGAGCCAAAACCATGATAGCAATGCTAGCATAAAAAACTTCCTCTTGCGCAGTTAAAGACTTGCGATACTTTTAATTCGCTTAAACGCTAATCCGTTATCCGCAAGTTTCACAACCGCTTACTACTTTATTGAAAGATAAAAATATCACCACAATTCTTGCAAGCATCCTGCGTCATTTCAAAGAAAATATGGAGAAGTTCGGAAATCGTCATTTTATTTTAACCATGTTGGTAAACCATTCGGAATTATTTTTTGTATCGTAAGGCAAGCGTCGTATGATGCCAGTTGTAGAATAAAGTTTTACTATCTCTCTCTGGTCTTCGTGGATTTGCCTGAAGATAATACTTGTAACATCAATAATAATTGTTGCACAAAAAACCTTACCAGGTAATATTCGTACAACTTAAGAAGGCCTCCATTAACTTAGTTTGTGCCGGGACGTCCATTTATTTACTTTCAAACAACTAGCATCCATCAGCTAAAAGAGATCACAAGTATTTCAATGGTGGTTTTTCCTTCTCCACTATCTGCAAAGACCAAAGTTTTGATTCTTTGCGTCAAACTTTGCACCTAATGTATTAAGTTTTTATCCACCTAATAATTTGCTTGCTTCCGGCTCATGTAAAACAAGCTCATGTGTTAACGCTTGAATTTTCGAAGGTCAATTTGGAAGTAATTTGCAGCCCTGCCAACTGCAGTAAGAATGGAGAGTATAGCGAGAAATTTCTGTCGTCATTCGAACTTATCACTCCTGTTTAGAACACCCCGGCCTAATCGAGTAAATCGTGAAAAACTCGAAGAAACTTGCGATTAGTAATATGCGAGCTCTATGTGCCATCAGAAGTTAATTCGTTGGTCCAGCTGGAATTAATTACGACGGCAACGAAAACAGTAGGAATCTGCCACATGGCGTGGTACAGGACGCTGTAATCGTAAAAAAGTATTAATTTGATCAACCATCTGTAGGCTTTACATAACATATATAAGCATTTTTTATTTACATTATTCCCGCTATCATGAAGTTACTTCCATCATACAGACATAGTTATTTTGATTCCTGTAACTGTCGAAAAGTCAGTTTAAGACTGGGAAACGCAAATATTTACCTACTCATATTCGTCCTGCTGAAGTCAGCATGTTTACAGCATGGTGGAGAATCCGAACAGGCACACACCTACACGGTCAACTTACGATTAGCTTTACGGTTCCACTAAATTACAATGAGTTATTTGAAGCTGGAGAACTATAGCTTTATTGGTTGTGGTGCAACTGGTGCTCAAGTCCTGTTGGGTGTATGAATAAGTGTACAGGGAAAATAATCTGATGGGTGAGTAAATTAATGGAATAGCGATCATGGAGGTGATACTACCAACTGAATTACCATGATATGATTACTGTCGTAATAATTTCCATGACTTTATTTTCACACCAGAATGTCTTACGTGTTAAAAAGGTGTTTTTATTAAATTCCATGTAAAAACAATGACAGTGGGACATACATATCAGATTTTCTCTTTAATGTTGTAGTCTCGCCTGCGCAAATGTTACTGAATCACAAATGTATACATATTTGGAAATTGTGAACAGTTGCCGTAATCTTACGTATATGTGCCTAGCCCATTTTCCATTGAGTAGTACAGGGACGAAAAAGAGAGAAGTATGCGTTTCAATACGTGCATTGCCTAAAACCTTTCCCCTTACATTTTCTGTTCTTGCTTTCTCCTTCCCATTCCGCTTAGAATTGCAAGTTTCAACGGTTTTTGCACAAGTCAGTCCTCCCTCCGCTCACCATATAACTTCAAGTGACTTGCTTTCTTGCCCCCAGTACTGTCAGGGAAGTCCAGTGTGTTTCTCTCTCTCCTTTCACTTGTCACAACGTAGCCATAAGGTACAGCAACTTAGCATTTTTTAAATAGAAAAAAACTGAAATCTACTAGTTTTAGGAATTAAATAGTGGATATTGAGAATATCTTAATCAAATTGTAGTGCAGTTTTTTAATATCAGCTACTAAATTAACATTTTTGTATTAGGATTTTGTAATTTTTTAATCCGTGTAATTCTTTTTATCATGTATTTTTTTTTTGTAAAAAAATAAGCTTCTTTATATTTTCTAGAAGATTTTTGTGTCTTGTAAAGGTTTTTTGTATGTTGTCGTTTTATTTTTGTATCTGTAAAAGTCTTTCACATATCTACTTTGAATGTTTTTATATCTGCTCCATATTTTTCGTATTTTGTAAGGTGTATGTCTAAAATTTGGTTGTCTATTTTCAAACAGATAACAGACAGAGAACGGAATATTTACTGGACTGAGTTGATACAGCAAGAGAACTGATTGAAGAATTCTAAGGGTTTTTCTCAATACGATTAGGCTTCATTTGAGAAAGTAGCCATTCTAAATCACGCCAAGACACGAGCAACGAGTTGCTGCTGTATAACCTTACAATAGCGTGCTTCTTGTTCATAAATCCCTTTGAAGTCTCTTTTGAATTTAATCAGTAGCAATTATTAAGCTAATAATAATCAAATTTGAAGTCAAACCCAGTCATTATTGGTTAAATTGCGGATTTGAAAAGTAATACTTTACCGGTGGTTTTGAGTCACAACATTCCTCTCGAATTTCCTATACTATTGACGCTGAAAATTTTCAGAGAAAGCTACAATACAATATAAAATATACGAGCTCGATCCAAAAAAAGATTCAATTTCAACAATGTCTCCTACATTTGCATCAGTTCTCGCTTTCGTTCTTCTTGTCCATGTGGTCGTCGGTGTGCCACCTTATTTCTACGATGGATACGCTGCCGATGGTAAGCAATATATTCTTTATTATATTTTCATATGCTTCTCGCATTCTCCTTGTCGAGACTGTCGTTAATAATATCCGAGACGAATCACGGGAAGCTACTACACATGGGTTAGCAAGTACATATTATGTAGCTTTGTATTTCACTGTCATCTCTCATTCATATACAAGGAAAGCATTGCTGGAAATCCCTGTAGATTTTCTCTGTACATAGCCCAGCCCACGCGGCATGGACATGTTCCCTGCGGTTTGACATGTCTTTCTTTACCCCATTGTGGCGCTCTTCAATGCAATCCAAGCCCGCTGCTATGCTGGGCTCCTCGCAATACAGTCCGAAACCTCCGCTTGTTGCATAAAGAACGTAGCCATAGAATTCACGATCTTCGCTTGTTCAACAGAACAAATTTCAAGACCCCATTTTGTTGAAAACAGATTCCATAGAATTCTAGAACCTAATTTGTCTGAGAATATATCTTAGTTCGTTTTATCCAATACGTCTATTGATTGTACGGCTCCATAGATCCCCATACCTTGGATTGTTGTGCAACTTCAGAGAATCCAGTGGCACAGTTTGTTGTAGAAACACATAGAATTGAACGCTTATTGTAGAACTTCATTTAATTGAACAGTTTATTATACTCCAATGAATTGAGAGCAGTTTGTTCGAGAATTCTCGAAAATTGAACTCATATTGTGAGGGGATTCTCGAATACAGTTTGCAACACTTCAAAGAATCGAAACACCAGTTCTCGTGTAGCTTACTAAATCTAAACTTCATGTAAAGTCCAAGTTGAGCTTGACAGTTTCACGACGAAATGTTATTTTCGAAAATTCCATTTGAAAGGTTATACCATTATAGCTAAAGCCCTCGTTCACACTTCATATGTGACATGTCTAGTAATATGTTGCGTACTTGAATGATACACATTTGGAATATTTTCACGTTTTCAGGAATATTGAGTCGTATTGATGTGGTAGATATAGCATTATGTAGTCAATACGCTATTTTATTGTGATGACATAGGTAATAATTTATATGGCGAAAATAAATCATATATACATCCTGAAGATATTTACACGCATTAATATGACTAAACACATTAAATACATTCGGAAAACGTATGTTAAGCACATTGTGAAAACAAATATTATCGGCGGCGATGAATCTTAAAGTACCAACTATCTGTACATATACCGCTTGTGCAAGCATGTACCACACAGGAAACCTTCAAAACTCAAAAATTAAAAAGTACCACCATTGTTCTAAGCGTATAGTTCTGAATCATAGTACGTTCTCATATTAGTACAAAGTAGCTTTTGGTACATTAAGATTTTAGTGACATATGTACTAGGTACTTTAAGATCCGTCACCGACGATACGTACAAGGTGTTAATACTTGTATTGTGATGATACATAGGGCCAGCTATTGTGAGAATAAGTATCACGAAATATGCGTAATAATTTATGACATGACATTTTAGATCGTAACTTATTTGAGTGCTGTGCGTTGGCAGCTGTATGTATAATTTACATATATAGAGCTCACTGGCGCTCACGCTATTCAGCAGTGGAATGAAATACGTAAATGGCATGCATAATGAAGGCGAAACAGACATCACTGATCAATACTATAAGATTTCCAGTTGAGCAGTTCGTTTCTCCCAGTTCAACTGCCCAGCACTGTCTAAACTTTCATTAGCATATATATGTTCACTTCATGGAACATACATATGTATATCCCTATAGTCGTACTTAATGGTCAACCGACCAAATAGTTTTTGATGATTTTGTGTATTTTTCCTCCAAATGGTGACAAGATTGCGGTTTATTGCTTCACAGCAGTACAAACTGGCTTCGGAATGGTTGAATGAATGTAGTGTACCGGGTGTATAAGCTCACAATTCCATGTAGTTATTGGCAGAGGAATCATTTGATACTATAGAAGGTCTGGAGGTCCATGATTGTACCAAACTGCAGCCTTCAGCATATTGTGTACCTTTCACGCTGTAAGATCCATCTGGATTACATCCATTGATTTTCTCGTTATCTCAGCATTGAAAATTATGTTAGGTATATCTAGTCTATAACCCAACATATACCATCCATCTAAAGCAATTACACCAATTCCAACAGAAATTTCCTATTGTTTAGCTTTGACAGCTGTTTGCAATCCATACAAAGGCAGGGAATCAATTCGAGTTTGGAGTCCTGCAAATATCCTAATCTCTTCGCTGTCCCTTCCTTTAAGAACGCTATCAAAAATAGTATATAAATGCTTACTTGAACCATTGAACACCTCAATTTTATCTGTGCATGACGTTGGAAATACTTTAGAAATTTCTTCAATAAGGTAGGAAATTACTTGCCATCAGCTTCATCTTATGCTTGACAGATACGGGTTATGAACGACACTACGAGAAAGACACTATGTTATAACACATCAAACGAGTCATGTATGTATTTCAAATTTCGAACCATAACAGCAGTAGGGCATTATACGCTGTTACTATAAAGGAGAGACGGCGACAGAGGAGATGCAGTAAAAATTATATAATGAAATATGAGATAAATTCGATCCATACGTCCACGCAATATTAATAGATTCACGTAAACTCTTTAGCTCATATACATGCACTGCACATATTTCTTCTGAAATTCATGCTTATGTATGTATGTACAATAATTGAACATCATAATGTTATCATATTTTTAAAGATTTCCTATCTACACAAGACTCTCTGAGCACACACTGTTTTATAAATCGGTTATAAATTATTACATTACATATTTATAGTGTTTTCCAACAACCTTAACATCCATACCTGAGCCTATCTTTATTCCATGGGATTTCTTTCTGAGTTCGTAGAATTCATAAAATGCATATTACATGGCTGTGGAAATCTCCGAGGCCCATACAAAAATCAGGAGTAGTTTCTGTGTCGGAAATGGTGGATTGTGTAGGAGAAAATTGGTCTTCCTTCGTGGAAAGTATCAGTGCTTGCACTTCCCAACACTTGTAACTTGTTGTCAAAAGGATAAGGAAAACAGCCTGTGGAATCCGCAAAATAAAAAGCAATTCATATACAATGAGTTGGTATGTGAAAGTTGGGATGTAAGCCTTTTGCCATATGAAGCTACACATGCTGCAGCTTTATAAACTACATATAGGATGCTGGGTGAGGTCAATTTTAGTTGCAGTAACCAGTGCTTAAATGAGTAGGAAGAGAGTCTCTTCTCTGACTACGAACAGGTTTGAATGTTTGAAGGGAATTTATAGACAGGAAAAAGTTCAAAAGAACCAAGGTATCTAAACATATAAAGTTTTCCATCCTCTTTCTGCTCCGTATCATGGTGTCTCCACTATTCCCATATACATGTAAATTTGACTGTTCTCCCGCACTCGCACACACCAGCCTCATCTTAGTATTCCTCACTATTTTTGTTAAGTCGACTGTGAGTGCACTTACCACCAGGATTTCCACTGAAGGAACCGCCGGCCCCGACTTGTGCTGCTGTGTGAGCTTTTCTTTCCCCAAAAATGCATACAGTCTCGGGATTTTCTTCCCTTTACCCATTGATTGATACAGACGTGTATTGCCATTGCAATTCTATCAGGTTATTTATCTTCCCATGTGGTATTCCCTTTTGGATGGTCTGCTCTTCCCTGCGTCAAAGCAAGGAGGTATCTCGTTTTGGTGTAACTGTCGTTCTCATATTAGGTCCCGGTATATATGTGACAGGAGTAAGGTTTGCAAAACGAGAAAACTTGCAATTCATGTAGATGTCATTTCTTTCCCTTCAACTTGTAATTCACGTAGGACGTCAAATCATTCGCGGGTGCTCGAATGGATCAGGATAAGTTTGTTCGGGTGTGTGCGATGGATTATGGTGCATTTATTTTGTCAGTATGTCAGTGTTTTTAGGTATACATGAGTAAACTTCAATGTACTTCAATATAATTTATACACATGTGCCTGTCAATGTATTCGTGGACACAGTGTGTCAGTGTATTATATTAAATTCAATGTAGTTCTAGAATGTCGTCAATTCGGATTCCCAGTGTGTCAGCGTATGTATTCGGGTCCCAATATTTTGTCAATTTCTTGGGATACCTAATGTGCCAATATGTTGGGGTATCTTTAATGTGCCAATATGTTGGGGTATCTTTAATGTGCCAATATGTTGGGGTATCTTTAATGTGCCGATATTTTGGGGTATCTTTTTAATGTGCCAATATGTTGGGGTATCTTTAATGTACCAATAATGTTGGGATGCATCAACGTATTATTGAAAGGGTGTGAATATCACAGTATTAGTCTACACTTATTCATTCAATGTTCCGTTGCATTAGGATATATTCGAAAGAAGGTAACTATGTTGAACATTTCCAGGACTTCTAACCCTGTAGGAATAACATGCCCTTTCCTCGTGTTTTTAACAACATGCCCTTCTCTCATGTTTTCTACCACTTCCACTTGCATTTTTCACACTCGCAGGAGTGAAACACTATAGAAGCCTAATAATATGCAAATGTCCACGGAGGTAATAATGAAACAGCATAGTAAACAGGAGTTCCCAATGCGTTTCACAAGTAATATCCTGCACAAGTCTTGAGATGTGAGTATGCATGGAATACTGATTTACCCCGTCCTTGTATTTTATACTGTAACACCGTGCAGGGCTTTGAAGTTCACATCCCTTTCCTACAATATGTTAGAGCTTGACGACTATTCAACTACGATTACTGCTATTCTTGAGTACTATTCTTGTACCTGTAACTATGACCACCTACTTTCAGTCTTACAACGATAACGATAACACAGCTAATAATACTCTCCAACTTTGTATCTGTTATATGTCACAGTATTATGTATTATCTTCACAGCTATGTGAAGGATACACACTCCAAAGGAGACAACTTCTTTTTACTTCTACACCATTCTTACAAATTTGAAAATCTTTCTTTACTCTTTACACAACTGTCAACAGGGATAAATTTCAAGCAATAATGTGAAAACTCTGCGTCAAGCTTATCTACTTCAATGTTTACACAACCACATAGAAATAATACTAACTTTATATGTACTTCTAATAGTTTTATATACAAACACAATTTTTACAAAAAACTTATTGCATTTTCGTCGCTTCTGTTACATTCCTTGAGTTTGAATTTGATGGATTCGACTCCACCAAATAAACCCAGCTTTGTGGGTTTCAAATTTGTTTGAATTACATCAACTGCGATAAATTCAATGAAACGTTTTGCATCTGCGTGTCTGCAAAGTAATTCAAGTTTTTATACATTGTATCAAAATCTATATAGTATCCAAATCGCTTTGTACTCGTACTCAAGTATAATATAGGAAGACGATTTACAATGAAACATTTTCTTAACCACTGTATTTTCACTGAAAGGCTAGACTAAAAAGTATTAATAAAGCAAACTATATTAAATGCATAAATATTGACGTTACAAAGTGATGTCGATGGCTTTAGCGTTTGAATTGTCTTGCTGCTAGGAAATAAGAATACCTGGGGCTTTTATAACTTGGAAATCAGGAAAATGGATATGGCGAGGAATAAATCCGACATTAATACTTCAATGCTCTATCATTACGCTATTTTTTTATTTTCATGGATGAGCATTTACAACTACATGAATCTTCTTGTGCAAATGTTCCTTTTGTTATATTTGTATTTCATTAGCACAATTCTAGACGATCCGAGTGCCACTAAATGACTTTTGTTATGACAAAAGTCATAGACATGCCTGTTTATGTACATCAGAATGGATGAATTGAACAACTAGAGAAACAATTTCCAGGGACTTTTACTTTTGCCCAAGTATCCTCTAACTAAAACGTGTTCCAATATCACATACGTTTTATTGACTTACCACATTCATTCTAAGTGATGCAAACTCGTCATAAATTCCTACTGTCGTTGAATTTTCCTCACTCTCCACTAGCACACTGCACGTTTCCCCCGCTTCCTAAATTAATTTCCCGACCCGAGGACAGCTCCATTTATGAGCCTGTATGTAGGAGTGTGTCGTAGTCCCAAAGTTATAGTTTCAGGGCACAACTGTTGTCATTGGCCGTTAGAAGAAGATACGGGAGATATGTGCGATGAGACAGTAAACTGTATGTGTTGCTAGATCTCCAGCATGCACGGCATAGTTCCCATTTCTGTGATTACCTTCATTGCATGTAGATTGTCATTCGCTAGAAAGGAAATAGTTATAGATACTCTAATAAACTAGTGTTCTCTAGTTAACTCTTTTTGATAACATAAGACAAAATGTGTAATAACATAACTTGTTACACATGTTTAAAATGCACGTAAAAATGGGTTTTCATATTTCTCCGTTAATTGTAAACAAAAGTTAATCTTCTAATTAAAATATTCCACTCCGCAACGTGTAATTTAGCTAATGGATTTGGGAAACCAAGATTCACGATTTCTTCTTTAATTTCAACTCAAATTATTTACCGGATTAAATGCCATCTCAAGCTGGAACTTCCCTTAGTCAAGGCTTGTATTAGTCAACATTTTCTGGTGACGTCGTATTTTCATGAAAGATAGTAACAACTTTAAAGATTCTTTATTAGTGACAATATTCTATATATAGTCAAAACTTATTCTATAGTGATATGAATTCAATAATGTGATTCAATTACGAATTGTTTTTATATTGTACTTGTGAACCTGATGAAGGACAGTTGTCCGAAACGTTCCTATTATAGAGTCTAATTGTGTGCAATAGTAGTGAACCCTTACCTGTGGTATTGTTAAAACTATTGTTTTTATAGTATCATAGAGTTGCATTTTTTATTAGTGACAGCTTTATTAACAGCATAAAGTCATTAGAATTTGTAGTCATCAAACTCCCACGCATCATTGGTTTTTCATGGAGATTACAGGTTAAGTAAACCTAATGTTGTACACCTACATTCGATCGATCAACTACTAACGACAGAATACCTTTTAAATTACAAAGTATTACATCCTATCCGTCTACTTTTCTGTCTGGAGTCTTTTTACAAAGTCAATTTCCTTTCGTGGCGAAAAATACATTATTTTAGTTATTATTATACGCACTTCTACGTATACCTTACACTCGTAATAAAATATTTGATTCTATATTCGGACCAAAATCATTCGTTATTCCATCAAGAATTCGTTCGTCGTACAAAACACCTACCTACGCCCCTTTTCGTTACATATAGTTACATCCATAATGTTGTCCTTACCAGAAATCCCATCAGCAAAATGTTTACAACCCACTCACTATATTTTCCACCATCTCTTACTGTTTCTGATTTTTACTTCTGCAAAAACCACCAATACGATTATATTTCCAAGAAACATTACCAGTACAGAGGTTACATATGTTTCGATGCAAAGTGATACTTTTAAGCATCATTCCGTTTGCAAATTAGATGGATGTTCTCCGAAACACCACTCTTGCAGACGCCATCAAACCCACTCGAATGTATTTTCTTTTAGGAACTTCGCTTTTAAAGATTCCATTTTAATGGGATGCTGGCTGAACAAAAGGCCGACACATTCCGTTGAAAGTTTTGAAATGATATTGGGAATTCTATTAACAGCTATAGTATATTCCATTGTTATAATGTAATTCAAAGGAAATATTGAGCTTGGAAATCTTTTTTCAAGAATTTTGAATGGGTCAAGTGCAGAGCGGGATAGGTTTAATGAAAGAATTGTACGTACATAAAGGAGTGTGCAAGAGACAACTCTATATACACAGGAATATTCTTCTTGCTTGCTTTACTTTTCTTCCTCTTTGACTCCCCGCAACTGTGCACATGTCCTTGCTCACAGTTACTATGTAATAATAGAGAAATCGGCTGGGAGCAAGAGTAGAAGAGCAAAACCACAACCTCTTTACATCCACCAAAACCTTTTACACAAGCGGGAGTACATAGAGACAGACAGAGAAAAGCCAACACAGAGGAGTAGGAACAGGGGTATTCGGGAACGTAAAACCACATAATAGTACTCCTCTACAAGCGTGACTAGAAAATTCAACTAAAAATTGCATGGCTTTCCTCCTCAGCTTGCACATGTATGTATGCACCTTAATCTTATACACTGTGGTTGGAGCAATGGAAGAAAAATTTCGTACTCTGAATCCCAAAATTGCCAGCGCTTTCCTGGTTAAAGTATCTAAACATCTTCATTAGCATATAACCGAACGTTTCTTGAAAGCATCTTTTTTCAAAATATAGCCCACATTTCATGGAAATACCTACCACATATCTTATTCAAGAGGCCTTCAACTTTTAAAAATTAATATCTAAACATTTCTTATTACCAGATCTTGAAGACTTCAAAATTAAACTAAATGAATGTTTTTATTACCAGAACATGAATTTCTTCAAAAATAAAATATTTCTTATTTACCAGAGCATCAATGTTTCTAAATTAAAGTACACGGTGGTTTCGATATGAAAAATGCATACCATTTAAACATTAAAATACGTGAAAATTTATTCCTTAGGAGATTGAACCTAACGAAAAATATAGATTTGCTATTATGTTTAGAAAATAAAGCAACAGAATAATTATTACTAAATAGTTAAAATAATCTCATTAAAACAAAATACATTTCACGGCTATCAGTTTAGTAGCGTAATATTAAATTCACTTTTAAAAAACGTTAAATTTCGGACCCAACAAGCTACAAACAAACCTAACAAGTTGAGGGGCGGGGGGAATAATTACGATGAAATTTAGCGCCAAGTCATACTGAAACAGTAAATATCAATGAGCGGGATTACATGAATTTTAAACTACAAAAAAAGTCCGGTAATATTAAAGTTCGGTGGCTGTCACATTTCTCAGTGGCAATAGCGACTTCAACAAGTCTAGTTAAAGTCAGTTTAATGCACAGTTGGTCGTTTATCCACGTAAGGAAATCCTTTAGGTCCGGGTGAATAATGAATGTCCGGAGAGTTCCAAGGTTGAATGTCTGTCAGTGTTGTAGTAGAGAGTAGCTTATGAATAAAATACTGGACATACTTACGGACGAATGGACAGTCCATATCCACAAGTGTGGGAGAAACAATATAGCTCATGCCCTTCCATTAAACAGCTTTAACCTGCCCATTGTTTTGCATGATCAAAGCTATTAAAACCAGTGGCACGCCTTGACACCCGCCGTTATGTGGTTTAAACTTATACCATCTTATCATGCAGCTTGCTCTATACACAAGAAAATTCTTTCTTAACTTGCTGTGGACAATGGTAGCAATCATTTCCCCGTTTTTTATGAAGCTCCTCTTTTTATCAGAAACTTTATACTTAACCAAGAACAAGATCCATTATTTTTCCCACTAAAAAAATCCTGCCGTTTGGGCTTTCCGAGCTCAGTTTCCAAATCTAGTGTAGCAGAACATTAAATTCGCCTGTACATGTCCTTAGCATACACATACATCTTTCAAAATGTCTAGGTATTTATGCACTTTCATATATTACCTATACTCATGTAGGAACTTGCTTGTATTATAAGCCGGCGGTAGTAGCAAAACTACAGCATATTATATATATAATTATAAAAGAGTAACTATAAATATATAGCATATTAGAACAGTTGCCCATATAGTGTACCACTATACATACATACATAACCCTGCTTACATACATCCAAATAATCTCACATAAGCATATGATATGAGTATAACGTGGCATGTTTGGAAAGAAAAAGTCTTGTTGCCCAAAAATCTGTAGAGAACAGGCATTTAGACCACAACTCAAATGGCCTTTGTTCCTTGATTTATGGCTTTGGGAAAGAGAAGACATACCTGCTTATGAGAAAATAATGAATAGACTGTAAACTACAATTCATTACGGTTGAATGGATACCCCTTTTTACTTTCCCCTCTTGCTTTCATTTTCCAACCCGTAATAACAAAGAAACGTCAAATTTTTATTACTTTCTAATGCCAAACTTTCCCATTACCACACATTGCGAGTTTCAAAATTGAAATCCGTGATAATGCGGGGGCTGCTGAAATTGCTAATATGTGCTACAATACCTGGAACTTGAAAATTGCAAAATTGCTGTTACGTAAGTATTATACCTAGAACTTGAAAATTAGGCTCCATAAAACTTGAAAATTGTACCCAAAATCAGAGCTAAAAGTTTTTTGAGATGCATCAAAAAAGTTTTTAAAAGTCTCAATTATTCCAATTTAGAACTACATTTGCGTTGTCAGCAAGTTCTTATTTTCACTGAACACAACAGGAAGTATGTTATTTGGAATAATAACACATGGGGATGTTCTACAAGCAAAATGGATTATAAGACGAGGTGAAACACCTTCAATGCTGTATAAATAGAAATTTGAGGAAGTAGGACAATCTACAAATTTTCCAGCAGCCACGATCATCATGACTTGGTCTTTTCCCTCACCTTGCGACATATGTATATAACCAAGGGTTTAAAGGCTTTGCAGAATGTGTCTGGCTGTGTCTCCCTACGGTATTTCCCGCTTCAGTTTTATCAATGCTACGATACACAAAGCATTGTAGGAGTACATAATTCTATCCCTAACCAGGCTTCACAAACAGCACAAATTATTTATTAGTACTACTTTTTTCCCGGAACCATGTTGCACATACTTGTGTAAGGACCGATGTACATAGAGGAAACGTAACAATTTGGTCGTGCACAACTGCAGCTCAGGTATATCTTTAGGGCTAAATATGCTCCAAGTCACTTCATTATGGAAACATTTCCACCGCAATAAGCATCCGCTTGTAGTCCCGCGGAGTTTATTTTCAAGGATGTGGTGTTTCAGATTTTATGCTTTCTTTCCGATTGGAAACTTTTGGTCTTTTGGATTATTTTATATTTGATTGGATGTGCACAGCCTTTAGAAGTATTTCCATTAGACTTGATGTAATATCATTCAGAAATAGCTCAATTGAAGGTGCATACATACTTCTCTTATTTATATATAAGTACAGGAAGTACATATACCAGTACATATTTATTTGGATTAAACATCGTACTTACATTGATTTTGTATTGAAGGTTTCAACATCCGCTCTTTCTTAGAATTGAAAGTTACATCGTCCAGAATGATTCCTGTAGAAGTAGGCGTAAGTTGTTGGGTTGTTTAACAAAAGGATATCTCATCGGTCTGTAATCCAGTTGTACATTGATAGTGAAAGTCAAGATCGAGAAGGTCTTGAAAAAAGTTTGCATGCAAGCGTATGTATAGTATTATTTTAGTAGTGAAAAGTTTGTCTTGAATTTTAATCCATTTCGTCTTTCCATCGATTTCCAAATCAGCTTTACAATAGATGCAGAAAGATAAACTTCCTCCAAACTAAGCCACTCCTGGACATTCAAGTTGAATCGAAAAAGCTACAGCTTTTCTGTAACTGAATTGATTAGTAGTGAGTGGGTATTTGCAATGAAATTCAATTTCTTACTGTACCTTTAAGCCTTCTTCATTTTTCAAATGTTCACCAAAATTTAGGATTTCGGATGTTGATTCACTTTTGTGGAGCTCCAGTCCAGCAGAGCATTGTGTCTTCCGTTAGGGCATCACGCTTTAATGTATATACGACGCTTTAATGTATGTACTATTATTTAATGTATGAACGATTCTTTAATACACATGTATAAGGTACTCTTCACTGTACCTGTTTAAAATGTGTGCAGGCCCTGCAACGTAATGAAGAAGCTTACAATGCCAAAACATGTAAGGCACTTGAATGTGCATACGCAAAAATACCTACATACGTATGTACAGCTTTCAAGTTCAGTTGACTGAGGTGAAGCCCATCCTGCATAATTGAATCTCACAGTTGAGAGATGAATTTCCCTAATGAATGGTTATATTTGGCTCTGCTGTGCAGCTTGCCCATGCTCTTGCTAGAGATGTAATAAGTTTTGTGAATAGGAAGATTTTGCACATGCAGGGAGAGGAACACATTATATATGTTCTATTCCGGGCTGTTTTCAATACTTGCTTTGTTCGGCCCGTACTCTGTCGTCCTCAGCAACATCAAACATGCGGACAAGACATGCTTGCATGGGACGTGTGGGAAGTTGACATTAAGTTTTCACATAAATAACCCTTGTGTTCAGATAAGCCATTATGTTAGCTTACGGATGAAGTTGTTTAAATGCAAAGAGGGCAGAGCATCTCAGGATGAATAATGCCAAAAAGGAATACTTTTCCAAAAAATCACCAACTGATGAGCTTATCATCTAAAGACGGTGAAGGACAAAGAGAATCCCTAACAGTTGATGATAGTCTGTTCAGCATTATACATAGAACGAATATGACAACCTTATTATAGTTCCCTAAAGGTGTATTGATATAAATAGATGCTCAATGTTCCTGAAAAAGATTATGGATGGAGCCGACTAAAGAGCGTAATGGAAAATATCCTCTGTTGACTTATAGATAATAATATTGTAACTGCAAATCCCATAGAGTGATTACAAAAATGGCCAGAACCTAGTGAAAGAGCATGTTCTACTCTTATGCAGTTGAGTGGGTGTTCAAAATACTTCTTTCTATTTTTCATGGTCGATCCCGTCAGTATGTTCGATGGAAGGCAAATAATGAACGGACAGCCTAAAAGGACTTCCGTTTATGTTATTATTAGTCGCTTCTTATATTTTCCTTGGTGAATCCCATCCCCTCATGCATTTCTAAGTTGTCTTCTTGATCAAATATTTTCTCATCTTTCCTCTTTTTTCTTTTTTATTCTTCTCAATGGTCAAGAGGCATTTCATTGGGAAAAACTTTCTGACCTTCTTCCAAGAATCCTTTCATGTCCCCCCTTGAATGAAAATTTCCCAGCTGTAAGATAGAAAAATGAACGAAGCTTATTCACTCAAGTAAGTCATGTGAAAGGAGGTCTAAGGCTAGGGCTACTTAAATAAGCTTACTTAAGTCATGGATACGCAGTCCTTCCATGTCGTTGCACCTTATCTAAAAATCGTCAAGATACATAATTTCCGGTGGAAGCCACAATATAATACTTTTCCGTTTTATGAAATTTTTTCCCAATAATGTCGTGACCCATGTTTTCTTGAAATATAATATTTTTTTTAATATTACATTTTTTATTTTCCTTTCCTTTCATAGGAATGATAGTACTTCAAGGTTGTCGTCTATCTTTTGGGAGTTGAAGAACTTTTTTCACATGTTTTATAAACATACGAATATTATATATACATGTATATATAATATATGTATATATTTTATATATAAAATATTAAGGAACATTTATTACGTTCAAGGAAATAAATTCTGTTTACGAAATGAAACATGATCAGTAGATCTAAAGCATTACACATTGGGGTATAGTGCAAACACCACTACAAAATGCAGTAGTGTGTATTCCGTTAAAAATCAATATTTTTAGCGAAATGTCATAATACACAGTGGAAAGTATAAATGATGATATAGAAAAGAGAAGAAACATCGAAAGTCAAAACCATTTACACCAAACAAAGGGTTTTCCATTTGGGAAAAAATCTAGTAATGCTTTAGGCGAGCCACCAGCGCTTCACCCTTGACTAGGTGTATACATTTATACATATGAACGGCCGTTGGAGATATGGAGTTACGATTATGCCGTTCAAACAGAGCGTTTATTATTTATTCAGTAGCAATGCTTTTGCTACGCTTTTACAATGTTAAAACGTATATAGCAAATTTACAGAACGTAGATGACGTAGACTCTATGTATGCTTAAGTATACTGTCAAGCTATGTATACCTTAATGTTGCTCGGCTATAAGTACCTAGGAGTATATTGCTGTCATCTAGTAAATGCTCATGTGTATAACGCACGTACAAAATCCCAACCGTAAACTTCCTTCGTACAATGGGTCATCATTTGCTAGGCAATGTACTTATTGCTGTAGCACTTTAAAATATTTTAACCTCAAGAAAGCAATATACATTGTAACATATGTATCTATGGTCAGGCGAAGAAAGTCATGTGTTCCCATACGAATACTAGGATCTCTATAATGTACAAAGGCTAATCTCAAGGATGCAGACGGCTCAAATGATGCATCACTGGGAGGCTTGACATAATGATAAATACAAGTGATGTCAGTGTTCACTTGCACCACAAGATACAGGAGAAAGCTTGATTGATATTTTCCAGAAGCGTTTAAGACAGAAAAAGAGAGCGAACATGTATATGCATGTATTGTGGAGTAAGGTGTAAATGAGTATTGTGACTCAGGCCTTCAACCATATTTCGTGTTTGGAGATATGCGCAGGAGTATGTATTTATACTAAAACAGGTAAAGGATATGTATTAATGCATTAAAGAAGACAGGGGTCTGTATTATGGCATTGGAACAGACAAGATGTGTGCATTAAGTTAAGGAAGACTTCACATATGTACCACTGAGTAAAAACCATGAATGCATTACTCCATCAATACAAGTAGTATGCATGTAAATCATCAAGGAATATGTTTTACGGCATTAAAAAACCAGCAGTACGTATTCCTATATTAAAATCTAGGAGTATGCATTATAACGGTAAAACTCACGGAGTTATAATTTAACACATACGGCGGAGTATACATGAATTTATTAAGACACAAGGCGAGCGTACCGAGTCTAAAAAACGAGCAGGTCCATTTGTTGCACTTGTGAAATAAATAGGTAAGGACGTAAGTCCAACTTGAGCTTATTTTATGCCCGGTGTCTCCGGAGAGAATGAAAAGGTAATGCTTGGACTCACGTTAAATCCTCTGATATGTTGAGGAGGAACTACGGGACATTATTCTTCAAGTCGGTGGATACTCCGGGCTCATATACCAGAACCGGCGGAGACAGTTCTTTAGGTGCGGATCAGTTCGTTTCTATGCCTTGAAGGTGCGGAAACTATAGCTTATAGCATAGCTAATAGTATAAAGAATAAAAATTATAGACATTTTCTAGATAACGATAACAGTATAAGCTGTCAAGTTATAGAATAGCAAACGCTGTAGGCATTATAGATGAAAGTTTAAGCAAACTCAGTGGATACTCGATATAACATTCCCAAAATTTCCCCGTAATTTCACTATCAATATAATGTTTCCAAAGGATCGGTTAAGCACATGAATGCGTGGAGTGTAAAAAGTGAAGAGCTTACTTAGTAAAGAAGAGGAGCGCCAGGAGAGAAAGCGGAAGCCTGTTTTCTCCAAGAAAAACTACTTTCATCCCCAACTGACGACTTTACCCTCTTTTCAAACAAAATTTCCTTCTCACAATGCAACTTCCTTTTCTCTCTTCATCGAAAAAATCTATAGGCTTAAGCGTATTATAAGTATTATCTGTGGCGTTCAAATTCTTTACCACTATCAAACCTTTCTCCAAAAAGAAATGTTAGAATAAGCCGTATTGCATAGGATGAATATAAGAATAAAATGTAGCCCTAGAATTTTCAGAATGGAAGGACTGTAGAATATGAATTTATTTAAGAATGAAATTTTTGTTGGAATAAATTATAGCTGCGTCGTATAAAAAGAACAGCGTGCTCACGTCGTAAGTATGCAAGTAGAGTGTAACTAAGAAAGTCACTGTGCGTCCTTATTTACTTCATTTTTCTATTACAAGGCATGTATTCCATGGTACTGCCTACGTGAATATTTTCAACGTAGCTGTATTGAATAAAATTGACAAAAAAGTATTTAGTATTTTTACCAGCAGACCACATACCGACAGCAGCCGGATAGCTGACATTACAATTACAAAACCGTCAGTCAATGTAATTTCCTGCAAGGCAGCTTTCCAACAGGAACTCAGTCTTTTTTCGCCTTGAAATCATAAAATGCAAATACTAAGAAGAAGCATTAGCGCGCTTGCAACGCTCCCTTTTCTTTTTCTTATTTTTTCTTTCCTTTCTATTTTCTCCGCGTGCAACGTTCCGAACAAGAAATAAACACTCTAAAAGTAAGAATAACATTATGCGCATAGTTTTACATTATTTTTGCGTGGGTCTCGAGTGTCCACTTGTGCTAGAAGAATATGGGATTTTTGCAAAATTGCTCCTACATGTTTTATTACCCAATTGTCCTAGAGAGAGGAATGCTAGGGATATGAACCATTTTGCAATAACAAGACCTCAACAGCCGTCGAGCTGGAATTCACGAAAGAAGGGGAGTTAAGACAATAAAATTTATGGATGACAACGTCAGCATGCTAAAAAATCTTATTTTTATACACAAATACAATTGCCTTCCTGTCCTTCCTCCCCGACAATAATGATCAGTTTTTTTCCTTGTCAAGAGTCGCAGGGATATAGTTAAATTCTTTGCATTCAAGTCCCCAGGAGGATACATTTTGATTAATTTTAGTAACGTTCAAAGTCCTACGTTGTCAAGTACTCTCCAATACAAAAGGGGTTGCAGCTTATAGCGCCAAAGCGGTAAACTCTACTGACAAAAATCCACACTTACAATTTATTCTAGAGCTAAAACTTCAGCGCTAAAACTTCATAGCTAAGTTCAAGTGATAAAACTGCAGAGTTACTTGCGCAATGTTGTTAACATATTTCCTTAGCATCCCCATTTTTGTTTGTGAAGATGCTTTTAATGTGAAAAGGTATGCAATTTTTGTATTCGTACTACAAAAAAACTTGGAAGTATAGCCTCCTCCGGCGTGTCCCCAGAAAACACAAGTGCTATTAGTACTCTTACCGGGTTCAGAACCTGCCGATATAATTTTTCTTCACGATTCCATGCATTATAGTTTCCTTATTCTAGGCTATATACCCACAAAGGAGGATTTTTAAATCTTGAACTACAAGATAATGAGCAGGTTATAGTGAAGGAGTGGGGGTTAGGGAACCGGAATGGTTAAGAAGAAGAGACAAAGGAAAACTTTCTCTGACTTGTTATCATTAGTGTTTGACTCTGGGAGAGAGCGGGAGATGAAGTTGAGGAATAATAAGGCTGGTGAGGGGATACATGAGATGGGTGTGGACTTAAAGATACAGTACACAAGCTTCTTCGGATAATGAGATTTGTAATGCAAATGTGTAGGACGATATGAAAAACTACGTGCTTTGTTTGTATCTACTGCATCCAACCTCTCCTGTTTTTATATACGCACCCTGAGCTCATGCAGACATACAACACATGAGATATTTAACAGACAAGGAGCATCAAGCATACAGTTTTATATACGAGCCTAAGTTACTTACGCGGGAGTTCTACATGACGAATTGTGTACGAGCGGAATTTATTTATGTACTCACGACGCTAAATAAAGAAAACAGTTATGCATGAAGCTACATTGACGAATAAAGATGAAACTACATTTAAGAATACAGTTATGCACAGACGAACCTGTAAGAATAAAGTGATGTGCAGACGGAGCTAAGGGCGTAGAACGAAGTTACATATAAGGTGACCTGAAGAATGAAGTTACGGAGTCAGAAACGTTATGACGTGGATGTACATACGGAAAAGATGTACAATAAAAGAGCGAAACGAGGATGTTTGGAACAAAGTTATGTACAACGACTTAAACCAAAGCTTAGACTATTCCCTATCCAGGTACAATATAGCGAAGGAAGCCATGCAGACTTTCCCTTTTCTCATCATCCTTACATGTTCAAATTGGAGAAACTACTAGTCCATCACATATCAGCAATTTCCGTAATAGACGTCCCTCCATGACTCATTCAACAGGCAATGCTTAGTAGGTAACAAGATATGAAATAGAGGGCTGAAAGACTCGAAGAAGAAGAAAACTGAATGGCAATTAGTGAGCTTCAGATATAGTACAGCATTAGTGCTAAGTCTGTCATTGCTCTATTGTCTTAACTTCCTTATTGCAATGGTGAAAGTACATATACTGCATTTTATGTAGCATATAACTTGTGTCCCAGCTCGCCCAAGGCGAGCGTAGTGCAGACGAAAACTATTTAAATCTGGGCTTAAGCAGCAAGGAGAGTTGTATAGAAGAGCCTCTGACAGATACAACCACTGACCTAATCATGTGCGACTAATACATTTAGCTGTACTCGGGTGCAGTATTACGGTATAACACAGCATTACTATACTATAATGGAGTTTTACTATATTAAACAACATCAGTATAAAATGAATTTATACAAAAAGAGGACCAGCATGAAGTACAGTGAACTTTTTAGGGAACAGTGGTCTTCTGGGACAATGTGCAATGTCTGTGTAAGTCCTGAGTAGCTGAGCTTCTTTCCCTGACTTGCATGTCAAGAAGCTTGATGCTGAACATGCTCTGTGAACAAAAATAGAGGATTTTGAATTTCATGTCGATTAAATACCATGACGTCAGGTTAAATTTCCTGATTTCCAAGGAAACGAGTACCTGCGTAAGTGGCTTGAATAGTTTTATTGCTGCCTACGACAATCACCGACCTGTCATTATGGTATCCATCCATTCTTAATGAAAATACTTCAAGCTCGATTGACAAACATAGTCTACTTTGAAATTTATGCTAACATTATTATCCGTATTAGATTTGTAAGATGTTAAAATATATCCAAAAATGAAGTAGCTAGAAATCGTGTAGTCTTCCAATAGAGCTGAGTGAAAGGTTTCAAACAAGGGCGTTTGAAAAATATCGGAACTTCACTTAACATATATGTGGATGAAGCAATTTGCCGTATTGAAATAAGAGTTAAAGACCAAGTGAATTGAAGCCGCCGGATACACGATTATGTTACGGAATAGAGTAATATATTTTTATTTCTAGCACAAACACTTATTTCAGGCTGTCGGAGTTGTTTATAGCAGGGATTGTGCTTGAATGGAATTTTGCAGTGGGTGTTGCTCAGCTGGAGGTTAGATTTATAAAGTCGGAGATAGGAAAATAGATGGAGGAAGGGAAAGTTATTATTACGGATGGAAATATGTTTCAATTCTTTGCGGACATCTTGGAGCAGTTCGGAACATACGGGTGTCCTCGAGGAGTTCACATATGGACAAGAAAAGAAGAAGAGGAGACCGTCAAAAGTAAATTTATCTCATCTACTCTTTGTTGTCTTCACTAAAGTTCAAATCAACAACAGCATTAGGCTTCATTGTTACTTGACTCTTCCTTTGTTGTTCTTCCTCCGCAAGCCTATTTTTCTTCTTCTCCGAGGTATTTACCCACGAGAAGTAAACATAGTTTATTTTATTACGAATAAAAGACGGGTGCTTTATAAAGAACTCCCTACTTAGGTACGCACATACACTTTGACTCCGCTATAGACATTCTTGATACAAAATCCCAACTATGGACATCCTTCATAATACACAAACTCAATAGACAGACGATGTCCAGCACACCAGGAAATATAAAAATACACAGGGAATAATGCTATTTTTACAATGGTAATATTATTGTACGCTCTAGTACAGTATAATACAAGACGTTGCGACTTGCTCGGATCGTCACGGATAACTCTGTATAGTCATCACAATTCTCAAGTAGACTGGGTGGTGTTAGGTCTTAAATAAAAGATCAAAGGCTATTGTCAGTGAGAATGTTGATGGGCTTTGTAAGCTCGGATTCTAAGAAATTTTACGGGATCAGCATTTCCTTTACGTTGTCCATTTTAGCTCCGCTTCCTAAATATCTTTACTTCGGCTATCCTAGTACTTCTCGAGCATTTACTTCGTTACAGCGAATGACCGGCTCATGTGTTTACTCTCGTCATCTTGCAGGTCATGTGCTTGTGAGTTTCGTCCTAGTCATGGATTTGGGGTTTCAATGTACGGTTCAGGAATTCACTTTCTTAACTGCTCCAACGTGGCAATTAATAATAATTGCTGCTCATAATTTAATTCACATTCTTCTGACGGTATTATCATTGATTTCACTTTTATTTAGACTCCTTTAGCGTTTATTTAAGTGTCTTCACCCAGTTCTTGAGTGGCTGTTTAAGGTTATTCAACCGTAGCAGCATTTCGTTTGAAATCATTTTATATGGAACAACTACTTAATTTGAAGTTCCATCAAATAAAATAAGCATTCTCTTAGATCATCAAGCTTATGTTCATTTGAAGAAGCTCGGTAAACATTTAAGAAGACAATATTTAAGATTCGCTTTATCCGATCAAACTCAATTATCACGAATGTGCATCCGAAAGCGTGTTACGTAAACTCTCGATCGCATGAAGCTATTACCCTAGGCTACATGGCTAAGGTTCGTATTGCTATGAACTTTATCGATAAGACGGCTAGTACTTAGTATTGCGATAAAAGTTACAGGAGTGTTAGAGCAACTACATAAGATGTTCGAAGTTAGAGTGCAACTTGGTCATGTAAGGTTTCACTCTTTACTAGTACTACATTGTTGTTGTAATGTAATGCCTATTCGAGCAATGAAATTGGATCGACATAAATTTTATTGCTCCATTCCTATGGGAACCTTCACAAAAGGTTTGTTTTTGCGAATGTGGAGCAAGTGTGCCTAAACAATGTGAATGATAAACAAGCCTGATCCGATCACATGAATGTATAAAAAGTCCCACCAAGCAAAACTAAAGCTTTCCTCCTCCACATAAAACATTTCCCCTTCTCAAATGAATACTTCAAAACTTGACGTTCCAGAGCACTTTAAACTCTGACAAGGAATGCTGTACACACGGAGGAATTCTCCTTGTTATCCGAATAGTATGCCTTATCCTCGAGCATTAAAGTACGCATGAGAACAACAAGTGCGTTACTAAGCTTAGTAAAGGTATCACCATAATACCTAAGACAAAAGAGTATGATGATATCAAGGAAGGGATTGCTGTCTGCTCTTCAGTTTTTATGTATCCAAGTACTATTTTGGAAGGATCATACTCTAGTGATGTTAACTATCTACATAGTTTTCTCGATCCTGGCAAGTGCACTAGAAAAATGTATTGTTACCTTCCTTCCCACGTCCTTACTACAATTACCCTGGTGGTGCGAGAAAAACTCGACAGAAGTTTCGAAGTTGAGTGTTAGAGAATTCGTGTGTATGTGTATATGTTGTTGGTTTCAGAGCCGACACTGCCTTCTTCACTCTCGTATGTGCGCATTCCTCTGTATAAACCATGTATAGGCATGTATGTACTTTGAAAGCTAACCCGATTGTATTTAGAATGGTGGCTATACAATGGCTACTGTAGCCCACCATACATAACACTAACAACCAGAGACGACGGTAGACGGCCGACAACAAACAACTGCGCATCCCGAGCTTAAGTGCACAAAACTGGTACTTTTGTCTGTATATGAAAGGAATAGAAATAAAGAACTGAAAGAAACTTAAGACGTACGGCTAGTAAAGACTAAGATGGGAGAACCAAAATATTTCTTTTGCTTTCTCTCTTCAACTACGTGACGAGAGTCAAGTGTAAAGGGATGGAAGAGAAAGAAAATCAAGTATTTGCAGACAGCTTTTTCAAAAAACGATCAATATTACAGCCGATCAAGCCTTTTGTAATGTCTGGTCATGCCTTGGTTATTTACTGCAAATCGGTATCAAGATCAAAGTTTAGAGGTGAGAGCACTTCACAAATTAAACTACATGTCCGTGTTATTGACGTCAGGAAAAGTTTATGGTAGTAATGACACCACATATATTATTAAATGCATGAAGCCAGAAAACGAAAAATATAACATTCTTTGGTTGAAAATATATAATTATTTTTTTCATTTTAATATTAAATAATTAATGAGGATAAAAGTTTTGAGCAGAAGTAAAATTATTATTTATTAAATCTAAAAAAAATAGTTCATGTAGTATTTTATTTCCGGCATTATATTAAAGAGTTGGAAACATTATTGTGTGCATACAGAGACTTTGATGATTATTGTTCACACTAATTTATTATTAAATGTCCTAACACTAACTAAACTGGATGAGTTGCATAATTTATAAACAACATGTTAGAAATCGAAGTCCCATCTGAGATTTTAAATCCAATAGTTTCATTGAACACTTGCGTTGTTGGTTAGAGTTTCTAATTATTTTAGTTTACAGCTCTAAACACTTTCACGAAAACACTACTGCAAAAGCGTGGGTTTAGGAGCATAATTTTGGGTGATTGTAAAAATGGTGAAGCATAGAAAAGAGCCTGTATTCGAACAGCTTGCTACAACTCTGTGGCCTCTGCTGCTCCTATCTGATTGTTAAATTCATATTACAATGTCTACTTGTGTTAGTCTAGTTTTGATTTACAATCGAAGAGACATCTTCGCTGAACCAGCCTCAACCTAAAAGCTAGGTAATCTGAAAAGTTTTGTAGGAAAAAACAGGAATGGAGTGCGAATCTTACCCTAACGATGTGGTCATTTAAGTAAATGTTTCAGCAACGCTCCTCGGTGCGGAATAGCATCAGTAAAACTTTCTCATTTACTTTCTCTCCCTCCAGCTCAGAATGACCTAGTCGTGCTTCCTTTGGATCAGTGCTCGGCATGTACATGTACAGTGAGAGACAAGAGTTGTAAGAAAGTTACATTAACCTCAAAGACGAGCGAACCTGCATGTGCTTGTGGGTTTTAATAAAATTTATTATAGTCATCACAAACTTTATGTACGACTCATTTCACCAAGTTTCTCCACTCCATATGCATAATTGTGCTCTACACTTTGCCAACTAACAAAGTCCAAACTTTTCACAGCAATTTTTCACTCAAGACTCAGGATCTTTCTGGATGATAGCAATATTACTGCAGCAGTGGTAGAAAGCCGTCTTATTATTTGAATGCTTTAGAAATTATAATAACACGTTGAAAAAATGACCAAAGTGGACATACAAAAATTAACAAACCAACTGCACGATAGGAATTTTATATACTTACTTACATATTATCCTTAATAATAATTATAAATTCACGAATACCTCATATCTTACGTATAAAATATACATAGCCTATACTTACTACATAAGTACGCGTATGTACACGTAAAATAACGTCCGCATTATACTGTTAAAATACCCATTTAACCTTTGGAAAGCCCATACAAAAGGATTCTCCTAATCTTCGGAGCTGCAAAAAAAGGGGTTGGAATGAAATAAACTACTAACACTGTTCATTTGTGAGGTTGCGGTACTTCAACGTATTTGAATCCAGATGTGTTCGGTGGTAAATCCCACCGGCATCCCAACTCAATCGAGAGGAGGATCATTCTGAGAATGAGTAAATTAGAGTAATGCTGTAATCAGGATCATTCGGAGACTCAGGAGATAATTTACAAGGTATTGTCAATATATGCATGAGCTCATTTGAGGAGGTAAAGGTTCAGAATATTATTTACTAGATGCACAACCACTGCTTGTGTATACATAGTATGAATTCACACGAGATAATGATACATACAATCAGCCAAATGTTTGAAGAAGCTCTTTGAAAGCGGAGCGCTCTCAGTTGAACGTGTTTATGGTGAAAGCGGTATTTGATAACGTGGAATCTGAATAATACAAATACCGCAAATATCCCATTGTACTTTGACGGGGAAATTCCGACAGGAGTATTTCTAGGTAACTGTTGAACTACATAGTAACAGCTTGGTGGCCAAAAGGGAAGATAAGAGATCCAATCTAATTTAAAGGACAAACAGAAAGTTTAGTAGGTGAACAAAGTTGAAGGGAAAACCGATTGCAAATCCCAATTTACTTTCTAATTATGTTAGAATCGCTTCGAGGAATACTTTCTCATCTTTATTTGTACGACTGTGTTTAGTTTTCGGGCTTACAAACTTATGATTGACTTGGTTATAATCAACATTACTTACGTCAAACTATTTCCACCTTAGTATTTTCAAAATTTCTTCAATCGTCATCAAGTCAATTATCCTGATTAATTCGGGGGAATAATTGGTTCTGATGGCGCTTAGAAAACGCACAAGGGAGTTGGCATGATAGGTGAACTCAGGCATAACTGGAAGAATAATTAATTTACGTTCAATAACGCTGCATTTCTCTGACAATTTAAGTATCGAAAAACAAGCAAACCTTTTAAATACATACCTAAATATTTGAAAGCATAAATATAATTAAATATAATTATAAGAAAACTGAACCTTATTCCAATTCAAACCTACAGAAATGCTTGCCTGAAAGCCTATCCAAAGCTCGTAACTTATATAACCAATCAAAAAAGATCAAAGGTTTTTGGAAAAGCAAAATCAGAGGTAGAACGTCAAAGTGGTGGGTTGCAAAAGTTATTTTCAGCATTATCACCCATACTTGCTTTGTATTTCAAGCAAAAATTCAAATTAATTTAAAAGTTTTTTCACGTACCTACGCACACACTTCTAGCCTCCAGGAGCAAGCACACAAAAGCAAATGAATAAGTTTGTTAATTAGCACCAATATCTTATTTGTACTCGGGATGGATTAAGACTAACCGCCTACCTACTTATGTTATCTCTGCCAAAGCGACATCGTTTGAAAAACTTTTTCGGAAATAAAAATCTTCAAACTCACTCAACTCGAGGCTATAATAGTCTATTTAGTACTGATTGCACTCGTCTGCAAGCCATCCGGTGACAGCATTAAATGCTGCGAGAGTTTTGACATCGTTAAGAGACTTTTTTAATTAAATTAGCAGTTAGGTTCCAACTTTTTTGTAAATTTCATTGTAGGGCGCGTTTTTGTTCAAGCGTCTACAACAACGCCATTGTCTAACTTTGAAGTCCATATGTTATAGTAAGTTTGAGTGTGTATATTTAGTGTGTGTTTTTTACAAGTTTTAGTAGTCGAATTTCTAGCATAGAATACAAAGTAGAAGTATAAGTAGATGTAACTGTATATATTCATTTTAATTAATGTGACGATGGCAACTACCGCATTTGTGAAGTGTTTGCAGATCGTAATAACCGCCAAAATATAGTAGAGATGGCAAGAATTATGTGAATAGATTGCACAAGTCCAAGAGGACAATATATTGTATGGAATGTACATAATGTTCATATAGCAATCAAGGCTGCACTGAAGAGTCACTCCAAGATTACTTTAATTTCAGAAGGAATGAGTTATTTTAGGGGAGATACAGTGCCAGATACCATTTTGGACAGTGATTTGAGGGAATCTAAAAATAATGAAGTATCACTCGCAGCGCATTGGAAAGGGGGTCTATATATAGTTGGTTGGTGGGGAATTAAGGGGGGATGAACTTAATGAAAAGTTGTTCGGAAAAGTAACAGAGCAAAGATTTCGACCGAGAGTGTTTGTGCAACGGATAAGAATTCCATTTTGGCCTCCCACATATTAGTAGTATCCGAATATGGATCTAGGCTGGAGAATGTTCCGTGTTATTCTAACCGTTACAAATGTAGGTATATATATATGTGTGAATATATGTATGATAAAAATACGTGTGGTAAATATATGCTTGAGATGACAAGGTTGAGAGAGGCAACTAATGGCAGAAGTGTTTCCCATATGTTGTTAATATCTCAGAAGTTCTCCTTAGATCCTCATCCCCTTTCGGCATACTCTGGCACTTACTTTTTGGTCACACGTAACGGGTGGGGAATTGTGGGAAAAAAGCAATCGGGATCGTAGCACTTAATTTGAGTCGATGGCTTAACTTTGTTTTTGAGTCAGTGAGTTTGTTTCTGCGTATGTGTGTGAGGACGTATAGACATTAGGAACGATGAAGGAAAGGGCAAAGGTTAGTGCAAGTATGGTTGGAAAGTGCTTCACTTGAACAACATTTCATAGGAAATAGGTAATGTGTGTGAGGATACGCGTTTCACAAAGAGTGAATTTCTGTATAAAACCCAAAAGCACTACAACACTCACATGCTCGAGGAAGAGAAAAGTTGTACAAGACTGAAATGCTATATTAAACTTAAAGACCGAAACGTCGTATGGAACTAAAAGACAGAAATGCTGTATACAACAAACAGACCAAGTGTATAAAATAAAAAGACCAAGCGTATAAAATAGAAGCACGGGTGTATAAACAGCAAACCCGAATTGCGTATAAAGTAGAAGAACCAAAACGTATAAACCCAAAAGACCGAAATGCAGTATAAACCCGAAAAACCGAAATAGTGTATAAAACCAAAAGACCGAAACAGTGTATAAAACAAAGACTACAGATCCAAAAAGCTGTTTAAGGCAGAGGAATAGGAAGAACATGTATGTCGGTAGTATCTCGTACAGAAAATAAATGGACGCTGGCATATCAAATGTCTATGTACATCAATGCCTTCGAGGAAGACAGACACGATAGCTTATTTGCGAGAAGCCCCGTCTTAAACTAGCCTTCCTTACTCTTAAGTTATACGTGAGCTCTTTAATACTTACTTTCCTCTTTTAAACCCTGTACTAGTTGTCATTAGAGGAATGCACCCATAAACATGACCCGGCTTGATTGCTAACCTGGTGCACACTCGTTTTCAATATAAAATATCATGGTCCATTGTCAGGGTGGAATGGACTGACCAACTGGGATGAGCTTGATTTTCTTTTGAGATTCCTTATAACAAAATAAATGTAAAGGCTTTTGTCGTTATACCCGCCTCATTGCAAGTATGTAGATTATATAGCCAACATCTTCCATAGAATGTCCTCCCCTTCTATAAAACACGCATGCATATTACGATTAGCTTTATATCTCTTGATCATAAAAAAAGTTGAGTACTTGAACTTCACTAATACGACCTTTCACTTTGGCCTAGACTCTTACTACAATGCATTTTTACTGTTACCCAAGGTTAAACCATACCTGGATATCTCCTCGATGTACCTTTCAGTATATGTAAGACTGAGTCCATTCCAATTCCAACCTTAGTGTTACTCACAGAATGGCCTTTTTTGGTAACTTTCCTGATGTGCACAAATTTAAAATTACATGCACCACGTGAGTTGTCGTGCAGAACCTACTGTAACATTCATGCATGTAGTATGCATGATTGTACCTCGTAAGCATGCAAAGTAGATGACTTTAACGAAGTGTAACAATGAATTTTCTTTTATCGGCATGCCTTTCCCCTGTTATTCGTCCCTGAATGCGTGTAAATTAAAGGACAAAATTTTCATACTTTTCTCATTTGCTCCGTGCTTCGTTCGCCAGGTGCAAGTTCAAGAACTCATAATTTACAAATAAAGTGCAGGAGGTTTGCAAGGGATTTAATAGACAAAATATTCTTCTGACTGCAATAACTTCTTAAACTATTATAGATATGCTTAGGAGCTTCTGTGACTTGTATTTAATTATCTGAAATATTTTCCATTCCACTGAAGCTATGCTCGTTTCTAATGAAAAATGTTTCTTGGAATGTTTGCTATGCTGTATATTTAATAATGCTGGATGCTCTGAACTTAAAGAAATATAAATATTGTGCAAATATATTCTGATCAAATATTCAAATCTCAACTCCGACTGAAGGTATTTGTTGTCGAATATTAAGTTTCATGATTGCAATATTTTGCTGAGGGGTCCTAGATTATTCAAATACTTGTGACACGAGGCAGGATTGCAAATCCGCTTGAAACAGATATGCGGAGAAAGTACAAGAATTTGTAGCACCACCAAAAGATATTGCTTATGGGAACTTGAACGGCCAGGGAATGTCCATTGAATATGCTTGGATTTTAAAATAAACAGGGTAGCTGAATTCCTTGTATGTAGATACATATAACAATCCCTTCACTTGTGAAATACTCTGATGCATATATTAATATACAGCAGCTTGAGAGTTGCTGGGAATGGAACTTTCCCATGCATAATGTATACTATAGGGTAAGCGTATTGTTTAAACAAGTCCATTTGAGGGTTTTTAAAATTGATTTTCCCTCTCACCATCCCACTCAACTACGTCAAATTTTCAACACTGGCTGGGTATATTCTTGTCCTATGATATGTTAGCTGGTAAAAGTTTGTTTACTTTCAGCGCTCTTTAGATTCCACCCTACTTTTAACTGTGTGGAAAAATATGAGGAATTATATGCAGCACCCTGCTTCTGTTTACTGAGACGTTATTAGAATCGGCTAAAAACCTGAGTGGAAACACTTTTCCAATAGCTCTTCACACCACACTGACTAGACATGTAAGAGTTATTTATGCTAATATCCCGTTTCAAAAATCAATCTTCTACCTACGGTAATAGAAAGGTATTGGTTTAAATACTACAATAGTAAAAGTGTCTTATTTTGAAGTGACAGTTGTCGGTAAGACTGACATTTTGTTTCTTTGTCTATAATTTCGTTTGTAGTCTAAAATACTGTTTACACGCTCGAGATGTCAGTTTTATATCTATGTATACCATTAAATTAAATGTATAGCTGAATAATCTGATTAAACCATACTCTTGTACACATCAGAAACCTCAGCCAAGTATCAGTAAACACGACTTGGGTTTATTATGCAATAGAATGAATTGCAAGTTTGTAGTGTAGTACCTGCAAAATACTAGCCCAAGTAGTACTAAGGGCAGGATTATGTAAAAGGTATACCTGCACTCGTAATCTCCAACGAACTCAAAACATTCATGTACAAAACTTTCGATCGGCTATTCTATTCTACCTACAAATTGTAATATTCAGTTAGCTGTAGCATTAGAGCTACCTCGCACAATAGCCGGATTGGCCATCTCTATTAAAACTTAAGGTGAATGAATATTACATGTATACTGCTAATGTGAATGGGAAGCAGGAAGAGGGTGAACGGAGCTTTATCCATAAAGCTTTAAGAGGTACACACCCGACAAATCTCTCTCTCTCTAGATTTATCCTAGAGTTAATACATACGATAACTTTAACGAGGGGTAAGTGCATGAGCTATAATAGAAGCCTACTCCAACGGAACCCCATTAGCTGAGAATTTCCAAAGTGATAAAAAGTAAGTCTTAGTAAATTTTCAAGTGATTTTCCACTAATCGTAACTTGCAGTCCATGGGTACGATAGTTACGATACAAATTTTCTCTTCAACTCAAACAGTTTGTGATGTAATAGGGAAATACAGTTTTGGCAAGTATAATCTAGAGTTTGACAATAGATATGTACATATACAGATATCTGTAATATACATCCCTATGTACTGCATGTATGCTTAGAAATAATTTATCAACATATTGAAGTGTAATATTCTAGCTATGTTTGTAAGAAATGGTAGATGGTAAGAGCTATATAAATAGATGCTTGCGTGGGCAGGAGTGGTTGCCACTACCACTAGACTAACGGAGAGAGTGGAGAATTTGAATAAATTGAGAGTGAGCGATGACTGTCATTGATACTGTGGTTGAGAAAGCTTCTTTGTAAAGAGAATCGATCTAGCGAAGGAAAAACGTATCCAACATCTCTCCCACGCCTCACAATACAGAAGTATGTTTGTCGATGTCGGGGAAGGAGTACTTGTTGCAAAGATGGGTTGCTCCTGGTGGGAAATGCGAAACGGCAGATGGTACATGGGCTTACCCTCAAATCCTTAAACTTGCATATTTAAACTCTTAACCCTTATTTTCACAGCAGTATCTGTACATCGCACCAACACAATGACAATGTTGCGAATATCAACGAGGGCGTATCGTCCACAACAGCAATATTAAAGATTTCAAATACTTACAATGTTAACAAATTCTGAACGTACACTTATTCGAGCATATTGTAAATACGTATCATAGTAACTAGTAGATGTTACAAATATGAAGATATAACATGGAGCTAAATTCTAATATCCATGAGATCCACTGCTGCGTATTTTCACTAAACATAGCACTAACGGGTATTTCAAATACCAACATCACAGTGATGTATGGTTAAATAAAATACACTTGCTTCCTGATAACCCCTGTCTCCCCCACTCCGAAGGTGTCTGAAGTATTTATATGCATGGGTGAAAAGCGCTTTTCCCATGTACATATGGCTGGAGGTCTTAAGGGTATAATCTATTTGCCTTCACCCTGCATGAATTTCCCAATCAAAGTGCCCAGTCATGAGTGAAACAGATGCTTTTCTTCTTCACCTAACCTTGTCATAATGCTGTTGACTTGCTGCTACATCAACAGCCTCTGAGCATAATGGAAGCAGCTTTGCCTACTGACTCGTTATCATCCCAGCCACTATCATATAAGTCACAGGATTCTCCTACTGCCCTTTTTGTAAATGTAGAGTACCTACTTGTGGTATATTTATATTCTGTACATTATTCGTAAAAGTACATATTTTAGCAGTGTAACCGAAACAAAAGCACTCTTAAAACATCCCCCGACTTTACAAGTGTCTTCAAACCCCGAGGTAACCGAGTGTGTGCTTATGTATCCATGTATATTCGTATTCATAATGGAATTTCATATCACACCTCAAAAAACCTGTAGCTTTCACTTTATTTTGATGATGACATATGATCCCTCTATGTCCCTTCACTATATCTTACTACTGACTATTTGCATTAATACTAAAAGCTGTCGAGACGTTGAGTCAGCATGTTTTCTGGCTGGTGAAATACAGATGTATTAAAATGTAGTACTGTTCATAACAGTACTAACAACCTACAGACAGCGTGCTTCACCCATATAGAAGTTTGTGTCAGTAGACTTACGCGTTAAAGTAAATATATAGGTTTTATTTGTATGTACACTTCGATTTATTAGTATGTTAGTAACCTCAAGAAGCATAAGACAAGATTTGCTATTGGAAAATCGTAGGAGCCGCATATGTTTCCAGGAACCCGATTTCTCAACTTACGTTTTTTGTGGTCATCTCATTCATGTATTACATTTGTGGAACATATGGAAAGATGCTCTCATATAACTGGTGGAAACTGTATACAGTTGTATCTAGGTTGAAATATCTTCAAGAAGTGAACTATGTGAAGAATGTACTATAAACAGTTTTTATAAGCAAGCAATAAAAATCGCATTAATTTTATAGTCGTCATATATATCGGTTGTGATGGATTTAGTCCAAAATAGCAGCAGGTGTATCGTCAAAAAACTTTGACAGGTGGCTCATATTTAATCCTCAGTCTTCATAGTAAAACTCATTCAGATCAGTTAAATCCAACACGTGGGTTTGTTTTTGCTGCAAGAAAAACCATTCTAATTCCAACGGTTAATTCTAATTGAGCTCATACATACGATAGATATGAAATTTCGTAAATAATGAATATGTACTTGAAATATATATGCCTTTTCGAAGAATATTATTTAACAAAATATCCCCGAGAGGGTTTCGCACGTCCTGTTATTATTATTATGGCTAGCCGAATACTCCAGTGTAGATTTTAATTCCTGTCTGGCTAGCCCCGTTTTACATATGTGGCACAGGGTGTAAATTACATGTATGTATCTAATCGCAAATAAACCCGAGAATATAAAATCCTAGCACTCAAAATAACATCGGCATGTGTATTTACGAGGTGTTCATAGATAAAAATTAAAAAAATAAAAATAAGTCATATTGTATAAACCAAAATTGCTTGCCAAAAGATCTTTCGACAACTAAAAATCTTATTACAGTGATAAAATCTTATAAACTAAAATTCTTATTTTCTTTTCAGATTTTGCACTGGAAGGGCCTTCAGAAGCTGCTGATCGTGGCGATTTGAATGTAGACCGACTGTTGCATGGAATGAACAAGTAAGTGATGGTTTCTTTAAATATTTAAAAAAATAACAAAGTAGGTAATAAAATAAATAGCAATGTTGCAAACATGCATAACAGGCTGCAAAACTCTGCTTCCTCTTTACTACCGAAGCTCTTTACTGTCCATTTTATGCTTTTACGATTATACTCTCACTATACACATGCACATGTATAGAAAGTCCTTGAGACGCTCTCACCTTCCGTGCAAGAAATATATACACAAATATGAGAGGAGCACTGTGTACAAGATTTTCACTTTTCGTTTCGCAGAAACAACATTATACTTATATCTACAGTCGAATAAATTCTATGGTATTTTCCCCAAGCTTTTTGTGTCTTCCACTCTCTTCCTCAACTCTATTTTGCCTTACTCCCACCTTCCTTGTTTTTCATCAACCTTTGAATGGATTATTTTAGTGAACCTGAGAGCAAATTTTCGAGAAACTTAAAACGTATACATGTATGTTTTTTCTATTTACATGATCCTAGAGAAAACTTTACACGATATAGTTTTTGCTGTAAGAATATTGCAAATTTGGAAATTATTTACAATCCTTACCTCCGTCACAACAGTATTATTACCAAAAAGTTACTTAAAGTAAATGTTTTACACGTGTTTTGACGTTTTGCAACTAACTTTATTTTTACTGATACCTTCCAACATAACAACTGGCTGAGCTGATGTTCTTTTGAAGTTTGTACATTTTGGAGTTTCACAACTGAAACTCAGACAGCTAAACAAATTGTATTTATTTAATGCTTTTAGTATTTTTTAGGTTACAGATAGCATTACATTATTCATGTTACCATGCTTTCAATAAGCTTAAATTAGATCAATCTGCAAATGCTATGAACTATTGTAAGCTTGTTAGTTTTTCTTCTACGTTTTTCTTAGATCTTCTGCTCCATTTCGGGTTCACAGGCCTGACAGCTCATAAATCATTTGTATAACAATATGTCATTTTTTGTGGAAACAATACTGGAATAATCTTCACCTTCTCGTCTTAAAAAATGATGTTGTTGCAAGTTCGAATATATATGTTCTCTGCATGCTTTTTACATTCTAAATGAAATGCATGTTTTACTTACATGATGAGCGTGCTTAAATTATCTTCCATCTTTAATCACTAAATGCTATCCTGCGCATTGAAACGCAGATCATTAGTTAAAAAATGTATTAATTATAGCCTGTCAACACAGTTGAAAGCATAAACACGTGTAAGCTTCTTTCAAGCTAAAATTCACATCTCTGAAGCTGTAGAGTTCATTTTAACCGTCATCATTTTAAGCCTTTCTCGGAAACATTCATCCGCCGAAAGAACAATGATTTATATACGGCATAGGACTTCCAGTGTATTTATTGTTACGTCAATGATTACACTCTTAATACAATCTGTTTCTAAAGACCTCTAAAATCCAGTTCCAAGGCCTTTTTCGGAATAAGAATTCATTTTATTAAGTTAATTATAGATATTGTAACATCCATAAGCCCTAAGCTTATTAAGCTGCTACCTACGCACTTGAGTATCTAAATTCTGAAGTGCCAGAGTGCCAATAGGTTCTCTGAGTGAGCAATCAATTAAGAGATGGAAAGTAAATCCTTAGTAATCAATTAACAAGTATTAAATTTAAATACTTCAAAAGCAAGCGTAAATTAAATAAAAAGTGCTAGCTATAGTTCCAAGGAAAATATACATACATTCATTGAGATTTATTCAGAAATCAAAACTAGCTTTGAGACTATCCAGAAGTATAATACACATGAATTTAATCAAAATAATATTTGAATGGGAACAACAGTGTAGGAGTGAGTGCAGAGCCGTTAGGTGAGAGACGAGCGATAATAGTTAGGAACACTGTAACAAATCCAAAATTAAGTAGGGTAGGATGTTTCGAAGAGGCAATAAGTGCTGCTGAGATATTAGTTGATTAATATTAAGAAGATAGGGATAGATAGAATATTATTAATTGTTAGTCTTGATCAGTATAAACAATTCGTCTTGATTATAACTGTAAACTTATAAAGAAAGTTGTGTCGAAATGATTATTGATTAGGTGTGTTTCCAAGATGAAAGTCGGTCTCGCAAGTAAGTTGATTAATCATTCCAAAATGTAAGACTATAATTTATGTAGGTAGAAGTCAGATCCAAGTCGCACACACTACATCATAATTAATAACATCCCTGTAAATAGAACTATAACCAGCTAAGCATGTTACGGGAATAAAAAATCAGCATTGATATAATTGGAAAATATCTACATAGAATAATTTAACAATAAAAACATTTTGTAATATTTTTAACGATTACAAATTGGAACGAAATTAAACGCAAATCTCTTCAAATATCCTTTAATTTACTGAAGCAGAACTGATCTCACATTCAAGTAGTAAAAAAATAATGAATTCTGAGAATAAGTTAAGTTATAGTAGCTTGATTTCTTTTCGGAATGCGCAAAAAATGAAAGTGAATTTGGTTTGAGCAACTATAGGCGCCTATATAATCTCGTCTAGAACGCAGTTTTCCTATTACAATAAGCGGAATTGAAGGGCAAGGAAGGAAATTGCCTTAATTTATTGAAACACTCCTAATAATTATTATTCTGAGAATTGATCCCAAAGCAATACGTTCAACTAGCTGACAAAATGAAAAGTTGCGGGTGCTTCTGAAAAATATTAGTAAAAGCGTCGCAGTAATAAGTAATGAAGTGCCTGACTTCAGGGTTTATCGATAGTAGACCAGACGCCTACGCGTATGTATATACATTTGGTAAATTAAGTGGAAATAATGAATGAAGCGCAAACGGAGAGTTTCTACTATTGAGTGGTCTGTCCCCCACAAAATATTTTTGCTGACGTCAGACTCGTACATTTTAAACGCTTTCAAACACGTAATATTACTCTACTGGGTTCAAGAATATTACATGTCTTATTCCTGCGTGCCCATTTTCTTATATATGCTTCCCCATACAGCTGACACTTGTGTGCCTACATAGCCAACGGTGCGTGCGAAAGCCTTTGCGAGCTGGAGGACTAGGAATTCCCGTAATTTAAATCTACATTAGAACTTAAGGGCTTAAAGAAACCTATGGTCAGTCGACGTCAAAGTGTCAATCTTGGTTAACAATCCTTTTCTTCTTGAAATTCAACTGGGAGCCCGCATCCTTTTAGAGGAACAGTAAACTAGAAAGGATAAGCTTAAGGATAAAGGTCAATTCCGAATCCGTTCCTTTGTTATCCATTACTTTCTTGCTGGCAATAATGATATCGCCGTGTATACTTCAATATAAATCCAGGCATTATACCCGAATATAACATCCATGTAATATGCTTTATTATAAAATCCAAGCGTTATATGTATGTGTACTATTGACCGTATACTCAAGTATAAAAACGTTATGTATATAAAAAGTATGTTTGTAGTACAGTTTAAAATTGCTTTCCTCCAACATCCATGGGAGCAGCGTTACATACACGAAGGAAGTGATTGTGATAATTGTAGCCTCCAAAAGTAAAGTTATGTACGCTCGTAAGAGCTCCCTTACTGCAAAAAAATTGCGCCGTGGAAATGTACATAACAATGAAATAGGAAAACACATAACAATGATGTCGACAAAAAATTTGGCAGGATTTTTCCTCCATAAATTTAATTCTTTTAGTATACATAGAAGCGAACGGTCCTCATAAGTTATCAAGCAAAGTACTGCTGGAATATTTTTTCACACAAACACAAATCCCTCTTGTTTATGTGACGTTATCTTCAATGTATGGAAACATGAAGGCAAAAAGCCCTTGTGAATTTTCTGCCATGCAGTGCAATAGCCTTTCAAGGCTGTGGAAGTTAGATATCCATGGAAACTAATACTGGTATGTTTAAAAATCACGCTTACTTTTTGTCGAAAGCCTTGTTGGTACGTAGGCTAGCATGGGTAAAAACCTTGCTGAGTATTAAAAGGCCTTAATGAAATGGGGAAAGTCCTTCCTTGAAATGAGCATAAAAATTTTACTTACACGACCGAAAACCTTAATCGCATTGCCAAAACGCAACTTAAATACCAAAAATGTTATTTCACATGTGTAAAATTCCAGTTTCCATGTATTTAAAACATCCTTGAATTTCAACAGTCGTTGAAACATGGTGTATGCTAAAAACCTCGTGTATGGGATAGGAACTAGCAAAATTTAGCTGACAATTCATTTTATGCAGCGCAAAGAAATAAGCCCTATAGTAAAAACAAATATTTGAGAAGCCATTAATGGTCACATAACAAATAAATGTGCTCACAACCTGTAATAATTACTTAGGAGCAAAAGAAATTGAAGGTTCTTCATATAATATAAAGGGAATAAAATAAATAGCATATATAGCACCTTCGTCTACACCAGCTCCCACATCTTTTCACTTGACAAACTGTCTGGAATGTCATTCTGGTATTGTTAGTTTGGTCAGATTAAACGTTATACATATATACATACCCTCATTACGATAGACGAGCTATATGGAGGCCGCGAGGCAATACTGGCATTACGCTATAGTACATCCATAAGTTAGATTAAAGGACCATTCAGAAACACTTTTCGCTAATATATCTTGAAAGATTTCATCCTCAGATGACAAACTTAATATTGTTAATTATAGACGCTCGTATGTTGCTGAGACTCGCTTGAACCGTTGCAACTAGTGGGCTAAGACGATGGGGAATACAAGGAAGCTAATTAAGTCGCCCATGATGAGACAATGGGTTTCCTTTATGCTGACAACGTGGAAAAAGAAATCAAATTATTCTGAAAATGACATGTAGAATAAGGATAGACAACTGTAGTTACTAGAACGCAGAAAGCAAGGAAATAATAAGGTTGGGAAGGTCTGGACATACATACATAGTTAAAAACCATATGTTTTATACTCACACACCCTCTCGTGTAACCTCGTTTCTGTATGTTTTGGGGACAGCAGGACCAAGGATTTTTCTCATTAGCAAGTATAAAATAATTTAGGAAGGAGATATATTTTATCAGCTCCTTGACTTACTAATTGTTCCAGAATGTTTACAGAACTGGAGAGCGTCAAATCCAGCAGAATGAGTGTGACAGGCTGGGTAATTGAATTTGATCCAGGCACTCCAACTTCTGCCCACAGAGATTCTTCTGCCTAATAGAGGCGTATACAGGGGCTTTGTAGTGTACGTATAGTATTAATGCTGATGCTGCCGTTGATCATGGTGACGACAAACCTGCCCTAATGGAATGAATGTACTTCCATGTCAATTACAATACAGCTCCGTAGCCTAACTACAAGGGACTTTTAGTGCCTTTGCACTACCCATACTTATAATTTATGGACCTTCTCTTCCTCTCATTCTCATCCATTCGAATACTAATTCTTGAATACACTCCATAAAAATACATGCTCCAGTTGAAACTAATCTAGGATGAACTGGTATGAACAAGTACCCTGCAGTAACTTACTATTACGATGCCAAAGTAATTACCTCTGCTCAGTAGCCTCCGCGAATCATATTCCTTCCATTAAAGGCACAATTTTACAGCTCCTTCAAGTAAACGCCAGTGTTCTTTATACTCGCTGCCAATATTACGACATCAATGTCATGAACAATTTCCCAGCAGACGGCACTCTCATCCCCGAGCATGCAGATTAGCTACTTCCACAGCGATCTTTAGTCATGCTAATTGTAAGGATATTAGATGCCATAAGTTAATGCGAAACTATTTTTAATGCTTTATACGCCAACAGTTTATTGCTTAGGACTATTAAAGGCAATAGTTTAGCGCTGAACAATTTTGAGAGCGCATTTGTTGCTGAAAGATTTAGAGGAAACGTTTTGAGAAGAGGAATTTAAACATAACGTTCCAACTGACTAACATTTTAATCCGCAGTAACTAATGGTGTAGTAATGCCTTGTCACAAAGTTTACTTTGATTCGATCTTCACCCCGGATTTTCATTTTTGACTCCTTTTTGATGCTGAAAGCTTCTTAGTAGATTTCCCGTAATGGAAAATGTATAATCTAGTAAGATATTACAGATGCAAAAGCCATACCGAGAATTTGCACACTGTTGGAGATTCTGCGAGCTTATGGCCACTAGCGGAAAATAGGGTTCTAAAAGCAAGGCCGAGTGAAATGTTGAGATTAAGCTTGATAGGATGGTGTAGAAAAAAACTGAGGATTTCCTATACTAACTGATCTAGACACTGATTAATGTTCTATGTGAGAGACTTGATGGTAACAAGAAGATACATGTGTAAGGAACGATAAGGGAAGAATTTACCAAAGCCATTCGTTACTTACAAAATCCATTAAGTCTACCGTGCAAAGTCATCTTATTAGAATTATGTGCATGCCTGCGTCCGTAAATGATCATTCGATTTGTACGGGCTCAAGCTTTCTCCTTGTGAGGTGCCACCTCTGATCTTGAAGAGGTGCATCTAAATACAAGTCACAGGGAATTAGCTATTATCATGGCTCCCGCAGTGAAGTAATGTCAATAAAGAACCAAAAATAGCTGCAAATTAGATGGTAGAATATGGGAACTGCCTTGTAGACTTTCACATTGACATCACCTCAAACTTGGTTAGAGATAAGTGGGACTAGAAAATTGAAACAAAATGCACTGCTCATTAGAGGTTTGCTACCTAGTTTGGGTTTATTAGATGAAACGTACAGTCGACCTTTAATCATTCAGACTCTTTAATCAGTTCACCGTTATGGATTGAAAATGTCATAGTGGTGACGGCGAATGGATTGGATCGGCGTATTAATTGGGAAAGAAAATTGCTCCCGCTATCTTACCGCCGCTTCCCACCATGTCTCTGGAACTATAAATAAGAGCTAATTGCATCGAATAGGTTAACCCACAGAGAGCAGGAGCGTGATGGGCAAGAGGGGGATTCTCTCATGATGACTTGTTACCTGTGTTGTTAAATGTATCTTCGCATACATACAAATGTAAGTGCTACATATATGTATGCACATAGGAAATGTACATATGTAGAAAGTTCCTGAATTGGGAGAGCTATATAGTTAGCGAGACAATCCACCTTTGGTAGCTCACTTCTGCTGAAGTGCCCATCAAACGTAGAATTATTACTCCTCATTTCCTGATTAGTTGTAAAGAACGAGAATTGCTACTGTAGTCGGTCCTTTTTGCTTTCACCTTATTACACTAGTGTTCCTATTATTTCAATATTGTGTCCGTCCTTCTACTCAATACTGTTTCCACCATTTACCTCCATATGTACAACACATACCGTCTCTCTATTTCGATACTGTTTCTATCCAGCTGTTTTTAACATTTCACCAGTGACTCGTTCATGCTGTTATCACTATTTTGTTACCAGTTAGTTCATGCTTCTTGTAATCATTCACTACCTTTTTTATACTATCTGTATTTTGTTACAGTTCCGTCCCTGCAGTTTCTCCTCTTTCACATAATAGGCAGTTTGATTCCCATATTTTCATTTTCTGGGAGTAATGCAACCTATAAGCAAAGGAATCTGGTTATAAATCCGTCCATACCTAAAACCGTATAGAACTTGCGTCATTGATTTCTTACGTGAGCTGCTACTAGATTCCCTTTGAATAACCCGAGTTCTCTCACGGTTAAAATTAAACACGGTAGTATTTGTATCAGTCGTTCCATGGCAACGAAACTAATTTGTAATTCTGCGAAACTATTTTCGTCTTTAATGATTCATCTCCACGGGCTATAGACTTTCAATTACTTCAAAACAGTGCAAATATTGGGGTGCAATTATTATAAAATGATTTGGATGCCTTAGTTACGGTGGTGAACGCCGTTAGTTGCTGTCAACATTTATGGTTTAACAAGGCGTGTGCATTCCGTTTCCGAGTCAACTGTATGTTCTGAAAATGTTCAACAAATTTTCATTTATCTTTTGAGTCCCATGTGCATTTGTTTTAGTATGCATCAGTATCTGCATTATTTTGCTAATGAAGCTGATGAACAGGGAATTGAGATTTAGAAATGCAGGGATAGCTTGTGAATTGTAATTTTTTGAATGGTTTTTACACTGCGTGCATATTTAATTAGGTCTACATATGCTTTATTCTTTTATGAACAAAGTCAAAAAGGTGTACAACGGGGTTATGTTGAAAGAAGTTGCAGAAACAGCAAGAGATCGTGTACAGAGAATGGTGAAAAGGTACGCATGGAACATATTGTTAACTGATTTAAAATTCTGGAGATGTTCCTCGCAAATTCAATTATTCCTTGAGGAACGCGGCCTGTATATGGGAGCTATGTTTATACACGTATTTTTGTACACTTACAAAACCCTGAGTCAAGCCATCTGATGTGCGAATCTGTACAGACGGGTTGCACGGAGACTAATGATGTTCAAAGAGCAAAGTGTATAACTATAACTTACGCTATCGCATAGCGGGAAAAGCTCTAAGTTGTATAGTAGAGACTCGCAAATCCATGTACATAGTATAGGGTTGAATGAGTGCTACAGCAGCCATCAATACCCTGTTGACGGAAGCCCTAATATACACAATTCCATCTGTCTACGTCGGGCAACTAAACAACTCGATCCGATGTTCAACGTGGGTGTTTTCTCTTCCAATGACTAGAGTTATACTAACTAGTGAATTATTCAACGAGCTGCGGCTTCACTTTAGCTGAAACAAAGTTTGTACGCAAAAAATCCTAACGTATGGCATGTAAATTGTGTTCTCAAATGTAATCATCCTTATTCCGTAATGAACAACCTTATCAAGTTAGTTTTGTTTACTTCAGCCATTATTTTCAAGCGTTTCTGTATTACGCAACAAAAAATCAGATCGTTTATTTCGATTATCGGAAATAAGTGACGTTGAAAACACACATAGTCGAGTAAAACAATACTCGGATACCTCTGATCAAGACAACGGAAGTTTACTTTGATATCTCTGATCGAGTATAAATAGGGTTACTTATTTTTGCTATTTCTGATCAAGGAATATCACATCGTTATCGCCGTTCAAGGCACATTATAAGTTCATTTCTGAATCAGGGATTCAAGTAAAGTTATATTAAGGTTGATATCACGAAACAAGTGAAAGTTTATTTACTTCGATAACACAAATGAAGTGAATGAAGGGTTTAATTCGGAATCCCCGTTGGAATTTCCAAGATCTATTAAGTCACTTTGACGTACTTTATAGTTTGTTACTAGCAAGCTGTTATCAATTCCACATCTAGAGACTGTCGTTTCCAACAATTTTCCTCTTGTTTACATCCGTCTAAAATTACTTCGCGAAGCTGTTACAGTCTGGAATAATTTTCTCTGAAATAAGAAAATGTTTCGGTATTACGGCAAGGTAGAAAGGTTCCCTTCTCAGAATCTTATTTACATTTAAATTCAACATGTACAACATGTGATCAGAAAAGTTTTTGTTCAAAAAGTTTACCCAGACTCTTTATAATGAAAGGGAAGGATCATACAGACATGTACAGGGATGGAGTATCCATGTATAGGAAATATGCTTTGTATTGTGTATCAGTAAAGGAAATTTATTGATTGCATATATTTGTATAGAAAATATAAATCATAGTACATATCAACCCCGGTGTACCACTGTAGATCCAGGGCCATAAATAGGTACTTTAAAAAGTTGCTTTCTTCAGGTTCCCGTTACCGATAAGAATCTGAGAAGCTATCCCTTGAGCCGGTTCACAAAACTTGTGTAAAGGTACTGACATCAATTTCAAAACTATTTCCTGAAACTAGTTCCCAATGCAACCTTCACTTGACATTGCTAACGGGGATATTGGATGTCACAGAAAGTTATAAAGGAGTACGGTCCTACATCAACGTGTGTCTACTTCAACGACGATAAGTTTATTGACACAAATTTCTTGGAATTCAGAGACAGTTAAGGTGTCATTGTGAGGAAAGGGAGTCATCGCGTGTTGTAAAAATATCCGTGCTGGAGGGCGGGACCACTTCATCCACGACAAACTGTCCAGGAACTACTTGTGAAAATTAAATTGTACACTTAAACTTAACGAAGTTATTTTATATTAACAACCATTTTAGCTATTATCTACGTCAACTTAGATTATTCTTATCATTCGATAGCCACTTTGGAACTTTACTTCGCTTTATGTCGTATTTCTGAACTTCCTTATAAAATCTAACGTCACACAGCCAATTGCTAAAGGTTGGTAGAATGTACGCATGCATAAACAAACACCAATCGATGCTAAATATTGCAATTTTTTATGTCAGGCAAGAAAAATTTCTAGCCCACAGGAAATCGAAAAATCTGACACGGAATCCGACTTGTTCAGTTGTATCTATTGTATCATGGGGAACATTTTGACATGGATGAGTTGATTGAAAGTACTTGCGATGAATAAAAAATTAGCCGGAAAATAACAATACCACTTCCAATTCTAAGTCGATAAAAGTAATTTTGTTACTAAAAATGATATCCTGATAATGCCTTATGTCGTTCCATTTGAACGGACGTCAGCGCTATAATTTGGAACCCTCTTCGTTTAAAATCATTTGGTGACACTAATGTAAACAATTGGGAAAGCCAGAAATTTGGGAATTGTTTGTCCATGAAATTTTCATTATCACTATATAGTTATGTATTTACCAGACGAAATGGAAATGGTTGATAGTATTTTCGATTGAGACAGTCATCTGGACTAAAAGGTTTTCCTTGCTTTCGTTGCAGAAATAGTCTTGTCATCATTCCGGGAAGATCTTTTATCACCATCCCACGCAATTATAAATGCACGCTTGAGATTCGCAAATTGGACAAAGAAATGGAAATTTCTTTGAAAAATATTTTTTGTTTTATTAATATGTCCATTAGGGACTTTTATTACAGGAGTAAGAGTGAAGAATGAAGAACTGATACCCACGCAAACTTTTGTAAATACCTGGAAAATTAATGAATACAGGACAAAATGAGACTAGTAATTAAACAAAATATAAGAGCAGAAATCAAAAGGGAAAATAAAAGTGCTGAATGCCACGTGTAGTTTATTAAGCAGCAGATCTGCCTTAGTGACTAGTCAATTCAACGGAAAGTCTTTGTATCAAAATGTGATCTAAGCTCATCAGTCGCTTCAATTGATCTTTTTGAAATGCAGAAATAGGTGAATAGTATGCAAGTTCAAAGAATAACAATCTTGTCGATTTTCAGGCCTTCTGTTCCTTATTAGTTAGTAGGTCCTCATATACAATCACATCATTTCTGTATAATTTTCCAATGAGGAAATGACTGTGTGGGAAGGAGAAAATAAACTCATTGAAGCAGATGACTGATGCGACACTTGTGTTGGAGTGACAGTGTCGATGCTTACGCAATTTTGCTGACATGACTGCAACAAACGATGAGGAAAATATAAGGGTGTATAAAACCAGGAAACGTGGCTGGAACAAACGGTAATATATGTTTGAACGACGAGGGAAAGTGGCTTGAACAATATATGATGAGTCAAATAAGTTGCTGAACATGGGGCAAGGAATCTTCAACAAACGATGAAGAAAACAAGCTTGAATGGATTTCAAATTCAGCGTCAAAAATGAGCCGTCTGAACTGAAGTATATAGGACGAAAAGAATAGGGACGAAAGCTAATTTTTTTGGTAGAGTGGGAAGAAAAAATGAAACAACGCTGACTCTCCTCATTTTGGTTCTGGCTTTTTGCTGCTCCTTGTCTGATAGATTAGTGTTTGAAATAAATGGGAAGGAAAGAGTAATTTTGGACAAGGGAAAAAATCATTTCTTTTAAGTAATTTCCAAAGAAAATGAAATGTGTGAACTAGTTTGGTAATTTTCTTCTTGCATCATTCCCTCTTCCGCCCTTTGCAAAAATGGGAAAAAATTGGTTGGAACACACATTCAAGCATGGATAAAAATATTATACACACGCTTGAAACTCAAATTTTTTAGCAAACTTGGTGACGAAGGGGAAAAAATGACTTTGAGCTATGTGATGTGTATTGGATGACAAGTCCGGGAAGGAGGAAAGTGATGGTGGGGCTTGTCCAGAATCAGGTATATATCCAGTATCTGCGATATGCATTCAGTATTATATATATTCAAGCTCTTATTGTTGGATTGGAGTTTGTGAGCAAAATGTTGGCGGAGGATGGAGAGAGTAGCACATCTCCTCCTCCATTTGGCATCCTTTGATTCTAACCACATGCTGCTCCCCAGGCTTTGTCATGCATATTTGCAGGAGACATTAAAGAAGGAAAATGTCATGTATTATTGACCTTCGGCTTCACATCATTCCCTATTCTACGTCTGCTTGCACTCCATATACACGGATCTTCGATTTACAGTTCACATGTGAAACCTCTCGCTGAACTTTCGTGTGAGGAAATCCCTTTTTCTAAATATTAAATTGTGTCAGGAATGTATCGATTCTTCGTCTCTTTGGCGTGGAAAACGTAGACGGAAAGTTTTGAAATCCTTTTGGCTTGGTTCGACATATCTACGCCAAACCTCAAGTATCACTTGTCTCACTTGATGAATCTTGCATCATATCTTGGGATTTCACTTTTATACTTTCAATAATACATAGATCTCACTTCTTGGAAACTTGCTTTTCTTCTGCAAATTTATTTCTCCTTTTATATGCAGAATTGCACGTTGGATTATACCTAAAACTTGACATTTCAAGTTATATATCTGCACATTTAACCATATCTATACATTCAAATTTCACTGTTCAACCGCACAAACGAACCTTCTGAATCAAGGAAGATACAAAGACACGGAAATTAAAATACTTCCGCTATGTTTTAATCGATTCTGTAAAGACAGATTATTCGTTTGGTTCAGTTCGTTTTGTGGCACTGTGATTAATTTTCCTAAAAGTGATCTTGAAAAACTCTTATCTTATAGTTCAATTTGAAATATTTCCAAGAAATATGTCTAGAAATAAGATTGCAATTTTTGAAATAAAAGAAGCACAGCAAGGATGAATGACGCTAAAACTATTCAAATACATATTTGCACTTGAAAGTGGAAGAAGCAATAACAATGGGGATGTTAGGTCTGACAAGAGAAAGGATATAGTCGAACCATAATATGGGTTTTTATTCAAAGTTTTTTCCAAAACCTCGGTCCTTTCTTTTTCTCCAAAAAGCTCAAGATGCATACAACCTGAAAATTTCCCCAAGCTCACAAACCTTGTCAAGCGCCAAAAAGGCAAGCATGAAAATTTCAATAAAAAGTTACTGTAATAGAGTTTACAAGCTGTAGACAAGTTTAGAATAAGACTTTGAGTATTGAGGATCAAAGAATTTGAAAACTTTTATTTGAACATAGCCTCTAGGGTAGATAAGTATTCCCGATATCCCAATTGTTCATTTAAAAAACCAAATTCCGTTTTTGTTTTTTAACTTTGCAAAAAGTCCCCAAGTGAGCCTTTACATATCCGTTTGTAGTATTGCCTTTCTGCAATAAAGAATGAATATGTATAATAATATAATACATAGGTTGATATTAGCGTAAAATATAAGCTAATAAAATGTAGTAGTTCGAATTTACAATATATGTACATATAGTAGTGTCCAGATCATAGCAACTTTATGCATATATGTACATGAGTCGTGAAACCAAGGCTGTTGATGTGTTTGGGAAATCATATTAAGCAAATCCTTTTCTGATTCCGTTTTGGCTTCAAAGCAATTTTTCCATTTTTCCCGCATCACTTACCTTTATTATTCTCGCTCACTACCTCCGCAGGTGAATATTCACATTTTCTTTCAAGGTTTTTAAAATGACATCATACACATGGTCCTTTCATTCTCGAGATTCTTTGTTAGAGCTGATCACAGCTAAGATTTCCGCGTTGGCCAAGCCCCACGTAAAACTCCTTTTACTGAAAACCCGAAATCCTTTGGAGTATGTGTACATTGGATATTTTCTTAAAACTCCCACATCAACGAATATTCCTTTTGACGATACTGAGTTTTTCTAGAAAATTCAATCTCAATGTTGGAGATATATCTATGTATGTAGATGTGTGATGGGAAAAAGCAAATCATTTGGCTCAAGTTTAGAAATCTCACCAGAGTAAAATATTGTGCGGTTTCAGTTCCGAACGTCATTGCAAAACTTTAAGGCGGCCAGGCATAATAGTGGTTATTAGCTTTTTCAGCCATGCATATCTGTTTAGTATGAAAAAGACACTTCATCGCCCTGGATAACTTTATGTGACAGAACATGAAAATATGAGCCTCCATTTCCTGGGATTTCTCTTTTATGGTGTGTCCTTCCATCTGGATATTTGATAGGAATTTCACAGAATCCGCTCTTGTTAAGTTTGCCGCGGTGAGTAAAATCGTTCCTTAGGATACAAGAGACGCGACAATGAGGATAAAGCTTGGACACTGACGGGAAATCCTTTTCATCTACCTAAAGGCTTTCGTTTAATAATACTCGCCATTTCTGTAGGACAACCATCATTTTGCATTGGTCTAATGCAATTATTCCGGATGTAGAAGCTTCATTGCTCTTGACTGAGCTTTCTCAATTTCCTTTTTATAATAGCAAAATGTGTCTTTCTTGAAGAAATTCTCGTTTTGCTTTTATATTTGCTTCAGTTTATATATTCTTGTTTACTATTAATATTCTAATATAAATTATAATTTTAAATTTGTTGAAGATGAAGTAACTGAAAGAATAAATAGCAAGAACAAATCGTTTGGCTGAAATACTGATAAAACATCAAACTTCGAACATTTTGGATTTTCAAGGGCTGACGAACAATGTCTTCCCTATTCCAACCTGATAATCCTAGATTTAAATGCAAACTCCGCAGTTATAAATTCCGCCACTACCGCTATCATATGCGGGTTTTAATCTATAGCAAAGCTGTGGTCATCACTTCTGTTAATTATGGAAATCATTTCAACGTCAAAATAATCCGCTTACTCTTCTCCCACTTATCATTAATGCTAGATGAAGTGTGTAGGTTGTATAAATCAGAATTCAACTATCCAGCTGGATATTTGTTTAAAGAGGTACATAAATATATAATTATTGTCTATAGGATGTGAAATATACTATATAAAATGTATATACAATACTATGAGATATTCACTTCGGTAAATTTGATAATGAAAAGCATCATTTAACATTTAAAGATACTAACAACTAATTTTACTGCCAATCGAAATACTACATAGGGGTATAATTGTATATTGTTCATACCTAGTTTGACATATGTAGTTGACCTAAAATACTTTGCACTTCAAAATCCAAACACGTCTATAGTAGTTATTATAGTGTCCGGAATGACGCTAATACCTTGCAGAGTTAGATATGAACGAGGAGTTCATAACTGATCGTTTTTCCAATGGAACGTATCATAGGAAAGACTTGAGACTGTGCCAATAAGAATTAGATACTTTACTTAACTGATTTCGAATTTACATAATTAACACGTAGGAGCAGCAGTTACTAATATGATGTAAATTTTTGGCAGATAAATAACTTTACTGCTTGCATTCTGTTAACTGGCCAAGGGTATGAAAAAATTACAAGTAGCTTATACTAACTATAAGATCTCTTATCACAGTAAGGACTCATTGAAATATGCATGATACGAATCTAAAACTTGCCACTGTTGCTCACTCTAAATAGAAAAAGTATTCGAGGCTCTATATAGTTTTAGTTGTAAGATATGTACATATACCGAAATACTTATTAGAATCTTCGAACAGAGTAGCTCATATGAGCCATGAACCGTGAAAATGTAAGCTTAAACTACAGAACTGTAGACTACATTTTAGCTTGAAACGAGCTTCTAAAAATATTCGTTCGAATTACAAATATACATATTAAACTACTACCAGCAATGTAGATTTGAACTATTCCGAGCTACTCGACTTATGAGCTAGCTGATACAAATCATTAGATGTAACTGCTATAGCTCCAAATGAAGATCCTTATTAGGAACTTTAAGTCTAACAGTCGTATGGACATATTGCGCTTTTAATTCGACACATGTCAAACTTTAGAAATCAAGGGCATGCTAAGCAGTTTGTTTTTAATCCCTGTAACGCAACTACTTTCATTCTGTATAAGTTTAGATCCTTGATATGTGTATCATGGAGCTTGGTCCAAGAGATTAAAATAGAAAAACCTTTTTGCAAAGCTAAAATATGTAATGCCGTACTGCGAACCCGTGCAAAAATTCTATGTTATGAAGACCCTTCGAATGTTGAGATAACGAAACTGTACAGATTGTATTTAATACTGTTACATTCCGAGAAAATGAAAATGAAGCCAAAATGGTAGGATGAAATAGTTCTGATTGAAAGAGTAAGTGGAGAAAGCAGCATCAAAGCTCTGAGGGCCATTCCTACATTGCAGAACTTGCCCGCATCCAGCCGTTATCTTTATATAGCAGAAGCCAGTATCACAGTCTTAAACAAAAACGGAAACGAGGCTGTTAATAAACAGTTTGAAGCTTTATCTTCAGCATCTGTTCCCTGGTACCTAATATACTATTCCCATGTTTAGTTACTAAGTATGCACATACATCACTTTCCATTGTTTTCTCCTTTGCAGATAATCGTATATTGTAAGTGCTTTTTGACAACTTTCGCCTCCCATTCCCATGACCTTCAGAACATGCAAATGGTTGTACTATTGCGTTCATATTTAACACATTGTGTCAAGCATTTCTTCGATATACCAGAATTTCGCAATTTTACAACACCCGCATTTAAATTATGTAGGACATTTCCACACGGTTAATAAAGATGTCGACTACTAGAAGGAAAGTGACGTAACTCCGAGACTACGACATACTTTAGCATTACAATGAACTGAATTTAATGCTAAACTCATGATATATTCTAAAATAACAAAACGTAGACTTGTACCAACAATTTACTAGGAATCGATTAAACCTTAAAGCAATATTTTGGAGTTTCAATCAGCCAAGTACATTCAGAAACTACTAGAAACTGGAATGAAATAATAGGAAAACTTCTAAGTCAAGTATGTTCGTATGGACTAGACGCACATAAGTGATCTCACTTCCCACGCAAAAGTCTGTCCTGGGCAGTCTCCTCCAAGGAAATTCTTACGTTTGTAGATTCGCAAAAGTCTGCAGTTGTTAAAGTTTTAAAATATTTTAATTTAAAATTTTATTTTGGTATGCTGAACCTTACCACATCAGATTCAGTAGGAAAATCTATATAAACATATAACAGTGGCATTTAGAATGTTCAATGAGGCCTTGGATTATAAAGTTGGAACACTTTTTTATTGTTTGGAAATCATTTTCACTTCTTAAGAAACTTCATCGATCTTGTACTATCGAGACGAAATCAGTTTCTATTTTATATCAGGCCTAAAATTTGCCATTTAAATTCCGCAGACTATTATATTAAATCCAAACAGACTCCCGAGTTCTTGAATCTTACGTCTCTTGGCAGACATTACCCCACTCCTCATCTCCCTTCAATGTGCGTAACCAGTCCATTTGATTTTATTTCAAATAACATTACCATGAAAAAATGATAATACATACTGAATTCACTATCCTCAAGCGCAGCCTCTTGAAACGGTCGTCACTTTTGATGTAAAACAATAGAATAAAATGCGATTCATACAGTGTTATACTATAGATCTTCTGGTTAAATATCTTCTGACTTGAAATGCATATCCATTGAAGTATGAGTATAAACGTATTTTTGTTGTCAGCCCAACAAATAAATAAGCATTTAGCCTAAATGTGTTGTGTTGATGGAAAGCGTCAACATACCATTTAGAGTTATAACTGCAATAATTTAGGATTAAACTCCTACATCCATTTTTATGGTAAAAGCATGATGAACAAGAAAAATCAAAATAATGAAATGGAACTAGTACAGAACAAATGTATTTTTTGGAAGTATTACTATAATGTATATGCATATATTTAATAAATTCGTTAACTAATGAATTATAGTAAGTATAGGTAGGTACATATATCATGCAATTACTTTGTTCCAGAAGTTTCTCATTGGTTTGTTGTGGTAATACAGTAGAAAGTACCACATTTGTATGGTCATCAATGTTGTCACCACTTAATATTTTGGTTCAGGAAACGAACATTACATTCAACAGCCGATTTTGCATTTCCCGGAGAGCAGGAAATCTCAGAGGATGAGAGTATTGGCGCTTGCCAACGTTGGGTTATTGATTGTAATGCAGTCAACTATACATAGTTTTTAATAAAGTTCACTATTAGTATGTTCAGCTAATATGGTAACTTCATATGTGTACATACATAAATATACATGTTCATTTATGTATTTATTCTTCAAACCAAAGGCTCATTATGTGCATGTTTCACAGTACAGAATTCAATTCCTTGTTTCCATCGATGCTTATACTTTCATCATTGACTTGTGCAAATAAGTATTTAGTATTGTGCATTTGTCCCGCACTTTGTCCCGCACGCCTGGTGGGAAGTGTCAGTGTTTGTCATTGCTTCTGCAACCACGATGCGGTCACTTGTGTGGTTGCTTTTGATTTGCACGAGAAGCAATTACTATAGTTATATTTACTGTTTCGCGTTGCTGGTGTAGTTATTAATTTAATTTCTTTATAGATAATTGCACTCTGTCCTCTTTTCAACTGTACATTGTTTCAAATGCTGTGCCTTTTCCAACTCCCTAAATGGAATATTTTTGATTGGAACTAACTTGTTTTGTTCACATGCGCATGCCGACAATTAATTACTTTGAATGTTAAGGTCTTACACAACTGAAGCACATTCCTTCCTTAATAGCAGTGATGGTTGAAGAAATTCTAAATGTATAATAATGCTCTTATTACTTTGAATGCTTTCCATAGAGTACGTTGAATGTTGGACATGTGGAATAAACGTTTCTGCATAGAATGATTTTCCTTGTACAATTAATTTCGTTGATTGTTGCCATTTGTAGCATAGCAACTAAATGTATCCTGAAAAACAAACTTACTTCTGTGAACGACGTATGATAAAAGCGAACTGTGGGACTTTAATATCGCTCTAGTCATGAACTTCTGATCTTGTGACTCTTTTATACTTTTGATCTTGTGACTTTTATATATTTCACTATATTGATGTTGTAAAAGCATTTTGGACGAGGGAGTGGAGTAAATTTGGAGTAGAGATGACGATGGGACGTAAAGTTCACCTGGCCATTTCTAATTTTTCTGTTCAGACGCTCTTCTGCTATCTATCTTTATAGACGTTCATGCATTCGTCGGGGTGCCCGATGCGATCATCGACCTGATGACTGTTGCAGCGGTGGGGCTTGCCGATGTAACCTGTGGGGAACCAACTGCCAGTGCCAGCGAATGGGCATTTTCCAAAAATGGGGTTAAACTATGACTGTCTCAAAGTCTACAATGCCCCACCCCTCAAACCTGGACCTGTAAAAACTATACAAGTAAAAAAAATATGTACTAATTTGAAGAAGTTACATTCTCATTAGCTAAGCCCAGTAGCATTATTTATGACAATGACTCTGTTCCGATTCGATGTAAACAAATCAAAAGTAACTACAAAACGTTACCGTAACTTGTCAACCCCAAAACACAACAAATTCACACTTGTTACATAGTAAAAACAATGTTGTTTAAAAATTCATATTGTTCAAAAAGTCATCGAGCATTCAGTTTGTTAACCGAAAATTATTCCCACCTTAAAATATATTGAAATAACAGATTTGACCGGGGTCCCCACACAACTGTATCTCTATATACATGAATTCCAGGTTTTAACAATTAGAGCCCTTCAAATTAGTTATTCCCTTCAAAATGTGAAGTCACCTTTCCATAAATTATATCCACTTGACTGTTGACTTAATATGATAATAATTTTGAGCTCTCCTATACTTACGGGATGACATATATATATATTATTATATAGATATATATTATCTACTTCTTCAGAGAAAATTAAAACTATTGGCATGTTAATCCTATATATGTAGATTTAAATTTCACTAGATATAAAAAAAATCTATCTCTATACTATCGTTCATACTCATTTGGAACATTTTTGTGCAAGAATATGCGCTAAAAATTGCATAGACTATATCTATAAAACCATACTGTGAAAATGATTAATTTAACTCTAATTCTCAGCTCTCTATATCTTTTCCACTGTTTTCTTACGATATGTTTCTGACCTCTTATGTAGGACGCAAATGTATCACTCTGTTTTAGAAACTTAATTTAAACTTTAAAAAATCACCAAAGTAGGCATTAATATAATATTGCCATTTACCTTAACATCGTATTTTAATGGTGAACACAACGGCAACTACAAGATCTCTGGCCTCTGGCTGATTTGAAGAAACGCATGTGGAAGAAGAAACTAAAGAATATGATATCTATGATCATCTTTCTACAATCATTACTGATCATCAATCACCACCAAAAATCATTATCGATCAACTACAGAAACAATACTGATCATCTAAAAAATCATTACATATTGATAACCACCAAATCATCACTGATGATCATAATAAGCATGAGAAGAATTTCAGCTCTAAATTTTAACGTTTTAGAAAACACAGAAAGATGATAAATCATTGTGTATTTAACAAGGTATGTATTTATGACCTTAATGCTAACTAATCATTACTGTATATAGCTATAAATATTAAATTAATGTTCAAAGAATACGTTGCTGTCATATCTGATTTCATTGTTGGATTTTATAATTTTTTCAGTGTTGTTTGTCGTTGTCAAGTGTCAAAACTTTTTGTCGACCACATCATACCTCACAGTATTACAAGTAAAAAGGTTAAGGATGACGTCATTAACTGATATTAGTGTAGTTAGAACGGTGTTGTACTATTAAATATGTAGTGTGGGATACTTTATGCAGTCGTGACTTTCAGGAGGAGCGATTGAATAAGCTAATTGTATTCCCTTTCGGTGTATAAGTATATTGATGTTTTCCATCTGGTCTCGGTGTTATTCATGTGTAAACATATACTTATAGAATAATGGCTGCACAAGATTGTGTACAAAAGTTTGCTGTGTACTTTTAACTTTGATTAATTATTATTAACTTGAGTTGAGATAACATCTTCCGTTTAGATTTAGGTTTAGATTTACCTTCTTGCATTCAGTGGTTTAAAATAATTATTGAAATTTTTACTTGGTAGTCGATATATGAATGGACATAATTTGAAGCTTATGCCAGGGGTTTAAAAAATATACAAGCATATACTTAAGCCAAGCATCAATGGCATCCACACTGTGTCAGCATCATTTCAGGAATTATTTTAAGGCTTTTAGAACTGTACATACAGTAGACTTTGCATGTGCTTTATTGGTGCAAAAGTACTTAAGAAATATATCATATTAGGTCACCTGCATGTTTAACTGTTTAGCGGGTCTCACGGGAATGCAAACATATACGAAAAGTAAACTAATATCCAAGCAGGCAATGCATACTAAAAAGCAGACGAGCACAATTTTAATCACCAATTACTTTGGCTGCATGAACGTATAATTACAGGTTTCGTTCAACATTGTCAGTTTATAGCAAAGCCTGCATTAGCAAAGTAAATTTAGACCATTTACAAAATATATGCTTGATTTCTGCATGGTTAACACTGTGAAACAGCATGCCCTAATGATAAAGCGTAGGCGACACACATTAAATTATCACTTAGTTGTTATAGCACATAAGCATCTATACTAGTCTATACAAGGCTCGCACATATATATGTATGTAGCATTGTACATAACAACAGCAGCAGCAGTTTCAACATTCTTTATGATCACCTCGTCATTACACTATTAAGTTTCAGACTTACGCAGCAGCATCTTCGAAAATTCAATGAAGTCATTATTTTACAATTCAATTAAGACACCGAGTTAAAACACATTTACGCTATTACTTCCAAATGTAATTCTGCTGTTATTTTAAAATTCAATTTAGCTGAAAGTAATTCAGCTATACATGTATATATGTATCTACTTGTATTTAAATTGATGTCGTGATAATGTCTATTTGTGGTAGCTTGTGTAAATGTAGTATATCCATAGGATTTATCTGTATCCAAGTTCTGTTGGCTTCAGTATCTAATCTCTGAGTCAGCAATGACTGCAGAGTTTTGAAATTGGACGAGAATTCTGGAAAATATTGGTACATTATCCCCTTGCACATACATAGGAATTTAATCAATCCAGAAAGTAGATAACAAAGTTAATCCGAAAAAAGAAATAGCACTGATTAAGTAAACAAATTAAAATATTTGAAGCAACCCGTATATTTACAACAGCGCATTCATTTTAAACAGCATATTTCGTTAACCCAATCATTAGATTTAAACAGGGTGTTTATTTAAAACAACGCACTTACTGAAAACAACCTTTGAAGTAACGGATAAACATAGAATCGTACTAAATTTACCGTTTAAATTATTTTGCAAACAGACAGGAATGCGAAAATGCACACTTGAACCCATTGCATGAAAAGCACACAAAATATCCCTAATGTTAACCGTACTCAGAGGCGTTTCTATCTGAATCACCATTTATACACTGCACGCTGTCATAATTTGCCATTAAAGCTATGGTAAACAGCTTACACACTAAATAAACTTAATTCCTAGGAATTAATATCACATGCAAAATAAATAAACGCTACTTAATATAACTGGCAAAAGCGTAGGAGTAGCAGCAGCAGCACTTGACAAACGATTTCCATCGCAAGCACAATTTTCCTAAAATAGTCAATACCAAAGAAGTACGAACGAAGCACAAACAAGTTTAGATCTAAATACAGTTTAAAGACAAGCACTTTATTGCATATTATATATATATATATATATAGGTATAATAGCTGGTACTACTTACAACAGTCACCTTTAATTTTTGGACTATTTTCTTTTGAATAGTTGTAAGAACCTTCTGTTCTGGAACTATTTAGTAATTTTTTCCGTTTTACGATTCAAGGTTGCCCCAGACGTAATTACATATTAAAACACTAAGCAGTAAAACAAAATTCAGTGCTTTCAAGGCTGAGACTCTCATTGAAGGATCCTCCAGCCACATTCATCAATGAGACTCTTAAACTTGAAGCTTTCATTATACTACTAAAGAATTTTACTCGACAAAATTGAGTTCCTTCATATATTGTCCAAGGAAGAACACTTGACAATTATACAGTAAAACGATTGTAAATATAATTAAAAAAATCAAGCTAATTGGTATTTGTACTATATATTATATTCATACAACAAGTAATATAGGTCTTATAGAGAGGATAATAGGTTATAAACAACGACATACATACTTAGCTAATGTACTTACTAAGGGATATATATTTATAAAATACTAATTACGTATATGGCGAGGAGTCAAGAGTATACAGGAAATGTGTGAAGCTGCATTTTCACGCGTTCACAAAAAAGGTGTGTAGCTTTTACATGTACGAACAACACTTAAGAACGGCACAATATTAATTATGCTCCGTGTAGGATGAATAAAGGACGAAAGTTATGTTGCAGTCAGGTTTATGTTGAAATTTTATAATACTCTATACCATGAGTTCTGTATTCGTGTTGTTTGTTACAGTCTGCTGGCAGCAAAGCAAAGTCAAATTATTAAGGGCATTGTCATCAAATGACTACTTTGCAAGCCACACTTTCTTTCCAAGGAGCACTGTCTCTACAGCAGCGCTTTCCCTCAAAGAAGTGCTTTCTCTAGAAGAAGTACTTTCTCTAGAAGAAGCGTCTCCTAAATGAACATTTTCTTCCAAAGGAGCGCGTTAAAATTAACAAGAAAAGGCTATCTGTACTTCTTTGACGACTAACAGAACCACATTTTATTAATTTTCACACTTCTAAGCAGAAAGACAATTTTACGATTTTGTCATCAGCTCCAGCATTTAACGTTCATGTTTGGTCGTAAACGAAAACAGTTCACTATGGTTTCAAAATTTAGGTAGAAGAGCAGCTAAAGTAGTTAGATTTAGCTGTCATTCTTTCTTCTAGAGACTTTATAATTAGGTTTACTTACATAGTAAAAGCTATTACGTCGCAGGTTGAGGTGTACAAATTACAGTTACAAAATGGAATTAAAGCTAGTAGGAACTGTTTAAGAACATCTGATACAGTTAGAACTGTAACCTGCAACATACTGTTAGCTTCTGAAAATGTAAAAACAAGTTCTCTCTATTTTATTTCCTCCATTAAAAATTTTTTTTATCTCCTTTTAAAAAGTGTAAATTTAAAATAATATTTTTCCCTCTTTATTATATTCTCTCGCGCCGGGAAATGTGCTTGGATTTGCAACAAAAAATTAGGAGTGTATAATGTGTGCAAAAATGTGATGGGCAAGGGACTTTTGCGCATTTCTATATATTATTCTGATCCGACATGGTAGCATATATAACTTTATGATCCTGTATTACATAATAGTCATTTCATCTTGGTACCTTTGACGCTCGCAAAAATCCAGACTATGAATACACCGGTTGCCAATATGTATATACATAAATATAGTAAAAAGGGTAAAAACTTGGATGTCGCTATTGTGTCTAAATGCTTATAATTGTACATAGTCATTAGTTCCGTTTACATAATAGTTAATATCTCTCAAACATACGTGTATACTTAAATGTATGTATATTCATGGAAATATATATGTATATATTGTACAAGTATATAGGAACTTAGGCAGTTGAAAACTGTACAGCTGTAAAAAAATAAATACATTCCGTAATGAACAATCATCAGACAGGAGGTGCTATTAATCTGTGTATTGCTACTTTAAATTGATCCTGCAACCAGGCAAAATCAAAAACAGGCAGTAATATATACCTGAAATAAATTACTTATTTTGACTGCATATGTATATATTCGAATTTTGAAATTTTAACTATATAATTTTCTATCTGATATTTACATTTACGTCAGCAGGGAAAATGCATATGGGCTTTTAATATGGCTTAACTCATTGGAAAAGGAGTAAAATTGTGTACAGTTGGGCTTTTGCAGGTTTTTGAGTCACACGATTTTTGAAAGGAGACTGAATATGAAATTTTTCCTGTTGTAGTATATAACTGCAATTTAATTATTGTAGTAGTAAAAATACACTTGAGCGTTCTTGTATATAGCTTATCGAATTGTATTTATTTATTCCATGTCTACGACATTAATTTGTACAGCAAATAAATTAGAAGCATGGAGGTAAATTCATTCACAAACACAAATCCAAAATAATTATTATTGTTTAGTACAAAATTGTCATTCAGAATCAATCAACTTGTAATTGAAAATCATATTTACAATGTTTAATTACTTTCTACTGTTTCTTATGATGAACACAGAAATCACTTTGCTGGTAAGGCAAATACTATAAATCTATAGACACACAACGTATCCGCACATCCAAAGAGTTTAAGCTTAAATTTGTGTAAAAGGATTTTTGCACTAAATAACAACATTTTGAAGCTGTGTGCATTACGGAATCCATATATTGTATATAGATCGAAAAAAGAATTTATTGTATGTACAACCATTTTATGTCAAAGATTTAGCCAGTACATCATCATTACCTTCAACAACCACACATACTTTATTGAGAACTTCATTCAGACATAAAAGTGTAGGACAAAAGAACAATTCAACCAGCAGGAAAGTAGAATCAAAGCTGAGTAACATATACAAATCTAGTTATTACAAAACAAACAAGTAGTAGTGTATTTATTGTAACAGTGTATAGGCATAAATGTAGTCGTACGTCATATTGAGTGTAAACTGTATTCTTATGTAAGTGACTCTGGAACAGAATGAAAATAAAACTTAAATGTCAATTTATTTATTGCAAATCAAGAAGACAAGCGTTTTTGCCCGCACTTATTCCTTCCATTATGAACTATTAGCCTGGATTTACTTGACTTGGATTTTTATCTAATCCACCCGCATTTTCATGGCATTTTCACTACCTTTTAGCACGAAGGAATCATGGAAATAAAACAAATTTACGTCGTTGCATCATTTCAATTCATCCAAAAATGAAATTAAAACTTTTTAATGTTTACAGATCGCATTGTAATGTCCCATCGTTATAAACCATATTTTCGATAAAATGCTGCTAATTAGCGTTGTAACAATTAATTTATAATAGCGTGGAAAATATTTGAAAATAGCGTGGATAATACTTGGAAATAGCGTGGAAAATATTTGGAAATAGCGTGGGAAATAATTGAAAATAGCAGTGGAATAAATAAAAAATAGTATTAAGAACATTACAACACGAATTCAAATCATCTTGTTATCAAAAACAAAACTTTGAACGTACAAATGCCAAAAAATCAACACCCTTTAGCACTTGAATAAATTCGAGAGCGCAGATAAAAGGGAAGTTTACGCAAGAGCCTGCCTATTACTACGATCAATGCACATTGAAAGGTCAGGGTGTGCATACATTGTAGTTGGAAAGGATCCAGGATTCATGGAGACTCTACCAAAGTGAAGATTCCACACATTAGTAACCGTCATCATTTATCTCCTTAAACAATTACGCTGACTTGACTTGGCAGCACCTCGACAAACAAGAGTTCGTCCAACTCAACTCGTAATGGATATAGTAGATATGTCTAGCCATGATTTTTTGCATAATTCCATAGCTTGACGGGGAGCCGCGTCTAATAAACACAGATAAGGTAACGAAGCGTATTGAACAAGCTTATATTGCATGGGCAACTAGTCATTTCATATTTGTTAGATATGACGACAATCGTTGGACGCAACGCAATAACGAAATTGAAGTGGATATATTGCCTTAAGAGAAAAGAGTAGAATCCCAGCAGCAGCAGCAGCTGTTGCTCAATAGAGAAGTCAGATACACATATAGACACCCGTATACTAGTAAGGTCGCTCCCAGTTGATCCAGTTTAAATGATCTGTATGGTTGTTGCTGAAATCTGGAAAAGACAAGTCAAAAATTCTAGTCACGGAACCAATTTAAGCAAAGCAAATCTACTGGAAGGACAAGATATCCGTCGGAAAACAATTTTTTTACAGCTCTGCACATGGTTTTTGATGTTTTCTCCGCCATATGAAGAACTACTAGGGCATCAACTTGTACCTTGGAAGACCATCGTATCGAAAAATGACTAGACTACGTATATCTAATCTTACTAGTTATATTGTTGAAGATACTAATGCAACATAACTTCCTGGAAGATGCAATACAACTAGTCTTTGTATGTGTTATCTCATGTTTAGTACTTTCAAATCATAACATCCAGGAGACTTCCATACACCCTTCCAATGCATCTGTTGCATTGAGCAAAGTTTACCAAAAGTTACGTGGACCTTCCCGAAAATCTGCTTTGCTACTCAAATCAATACTAAAACCATTGCTAAATTCAAACTGACACTAAGATCAAAACAAATGCTGTAGAAATCACCGGTTGTCATCTCCGTCCGTATAAGTGCTTCTTGACAGACGAACCTCAGACGCATTCCAGAAATGCTCCTGTCATTCATATTAATTCGATGATTGACGTATTACATAGTAATTCAATTGGATTCATAAAAGCAAAGCATCTCATACTAATGCAATAACAGTGTAGTTGTATTATTTCAGCTATAGTTATATTTTAGTCTCTAACCAAACCAACAGCAAATAATTTATTTCTGGAATTTCATACCGAGAACATCCACAGGATACTTCCGTTCGGAATGTTGATAACATCCCCGGGACGAAGGCAAACAAATTGTAAGTATTTCTATTACCGTTTCTTGGTTCGTTTTGTGTACTTGATTTGATACTTGAACAACAACAATAAATTCACCCTTGGCGTAGGTTCTTGAATAAACAGAAATAGTTTTATCCTTGGGATACTTATTTGTATAATAATTTCATCCTTGGTGTATTTGAAGAACAGTAATAATTTCCTGCTGTGCAGCGCAATGATAACGAGACATCATGAGGATTAGCGCTAATGGCTTATTATATGCTACCATAATAATTGTATTTTCAGTATTAAATTACGTTTCTTGAAGTATCAAAATATATTTCTTCTACAGATTTAATTAAACATAACGCCCAAAGATACCATTTTTGTACTTCAAGTAACTTCAAGTTATGAGGAACTGAACTTAGTGATTTTAAAACAGCCTCATTATAGGTCTAAATATAGAGAATCCCTCCTATTAGAGAGCCGGAGGTAAAATGATTCTAAATGTTTAAGTGCGTCCGTAAACTGTAGGTTTTACCGATATAAGCTCGGTGGTTAAAGTTTGCTTTTCCCGACTGAATCCTTAGAATTAAGAACAAGGGAAGTCTCGAGGGAATGCGAAGGTTCAATCCCCTTCTTACTGCGCTCCAATATTTGGTGAAAGTAACTTTCACCTTAATCAAACTGAAAGGTCTATCATTTTTATTGCTCCCTTATTCTTACTACAGAGCTACTATCGATACTGGTGCGGGCATGTTTGATGCGATCAACCCTGTTCTTTCGCTCACAGAAAACGACTTCATTTTTGGACCTCCAGTCCCTTTTCTTTTCCTCTCTTCCCCCCCTCTTCTTTTGTATTTCAAGCAATGTCTGGATTTCCAGGTCTCTTTTACGCTGAGTAGAATTGGAGTGAAACTCCTTCGTCACACTTGAAATCTTTTCTCGAGAATGTTTACATATTACGATGTAAGGACTTTCAATCCAGGAGAATTTTTTTTATATTCACTCGCAAGGACATAACTGCCAGACCTTGAGGAGTAAAAGCCTCACGGGAAGAAGAAACGGAGATGCTGTATGGGCTCAATAAAAAATATTATTGCCTCTAATTCCACAATGATCTTCCCTACATCTCTGTCCTAGATTTTCTTTTCTCACTAGCGTCTGTCTGGTCATGAAAATGCATCGTTGTACTCTTGAAATGTTATTTTGTGTTTTTGTGTAAACAATTGTTAGTCCTCGTCGTGAAATAACACTCCTGCATTTTCAAGCGCACATTCCTTTCCTTGCGCTTTAAATCAATTTCACATGTTCCGCATTTAAGATTTAATGAAATAATTCCAGGTTCTTTGGGGCTGCGCTTTATAAATGCATTTAGGAATGCAACTGTTCTTACAGTTGTTTAGTTGCTGTTGTTGATAGGACTTTATTTGTTTAATTATAAATATTATATTTTCAGCGTTGCATTTGATTTTGCTTGTGGGGTAGCTTTAAACTTGTGGAGTAGATTGTAGATTTAAGCTTGTGGGGTAATTTTAAGCAGTTTTCGAATGTTTTAGGGTTCAAATTTCTTTTAGGGTTGCAATTCTGTTTGACCCGCATAATAGGCTGTAGTTGTTTGGGGCTTCGGGGCCATGAAACCAGAATAGAGTAGATTCTTCTGCCTGGCTGCGTTTGTATTAGTGTATTGTCATTTGTGGAAGAAGCTGAGCCGCTGTGGCCGCTAAATTGAACATGGAAACTGCGATGAAATGGCTTGAAGATTTTTGGCAATATAGAGATTCCCATGTGAATCCCCTGAAAAGTTCACTCCAGCCGTTGTTCGATTAGATTTTGTTTTCTAAAGGTGTTCTATGTGAGGGATTGTGGAGGATTTTTTTCTTTTCGCTTTGCTCTTGTTTTCTTCTTTTATTTCACTAATCTAACTCTAAGGAAGGTAGGTAAACCCTGAGTGTTTGCGTGGGCATCAACCTAAGAAGGATCCGGGTTTGAATCCGCAGCATTGTCTATGTGGTCTCATAGCTTGAGTAATACCACCTAATATTAGCCCCGTTCTTGTTTTGGTTTCATTGTGTCTGGATTGAATCACGTACGCAAACAAAACCTACAAGTCGAGAGGACCATTCAGACAGACGGATCGTGTGGTCTATGTTTTATATCATTTACAAGATTTGTCAACTGTACTGTGCCTGCTACACATCATGGTACTCTCTAGGTTCTCCTGGGGTCGCTTTGTGGTAGAGTCTGACGTTGATATTTCCGTTCCCTCCAGCCTTATCATCGTCATGACAGCACCTACACGATACCGCACAGCACTCAAGTGCTACTCCTTTTCAAGTCTTTCTCTCTTCCACTGTTTGCTCGAGCATTCTCTACCACTTTAGATTCTCCACATTCACCGAAATGCTTATTTTGACTTCACTGTTTTCAAACTGCAGTTTATAGAAAACAGCTTAATATATGTGTATTTACCGGATTTCTAGAACTTCTGTCTTGAGTGGAGACCTTTGCGGGCTCACATATCTCTTTACAACTCCAACTCACAGGTAAGCAATAAAGAAACAATGGTTCCAGGAACATTTATTTGTGTTCAGATGGTAAATTTATCCAAGAAATCACGACAGTGAAGGCCAACAATGTCGTCATTGAGTATGGTGTCTATCTTGAACAATTTAGTTCAATTTTGCCTTTATTTACAAGTCATTTTGTTTTTCAGCTCAAATAAATGACTTCACAAATAACAAAAGCAAACAATATTCTTTAAAGCATTTTGGAAATTCATGAAATGTATGTAGATTAAGTAGAATAAGATTTCTTTCTTCGAACCTGACGAAGGACAGACGTCCGAAACGTTGTACTAATAAAATATGTACTGAGTGAACAAACCTACCTTATAAACATTGATTTACTATAGAATAAGATTACCCATATAAATTGTATTTCAAATGTATGTACATTCAAAGTTTATGTACGTAAATGAACCTAATGTCATGTGAAATGTCACATAAATTATATTTTAAGATTACGTTAAGATTGTATACAGCTCTTTGATAAAGCTACAGTGTTTACCGTAATTCAACTGTGAATAATAATGTCTTCAAAATTCTAAGAACAATACCCAGTGTTTGAGTTTGCACTACAAGCACAGCTAGATTATACGCTCTTGTATGGCGCATTTTGTAACCGATATTAGGTGCTCATATAATTGATTACGGGTTGAATAAAAGGTGTAGTTAAAGTTTAGGGTGGGAGCCAGGCTTTAGTAAATGTATGTGTGTGGGCGGGAGCAGATTTGCAATAGCCATTTAACTTTGTACTGAAATAACTTGAACTCATTGTATTCCATATCGCGGGGTACTTGAGAAGAGCGGATCCACGGTTCAAAAGATAATCTCTGCTGGTACTTATCATTATGTACCTATGCATGTTATTGAAGTACTACAATTTGGCTAGCTTCCTGGAAAGGTATTGATTTTATGTAATGGATAACAGGAAATACTTAGGGGATTTAAAAATGAATTTTTCTAGGAATACGTTTTAGGGATACATTTTAGACTCGGAATCTCCCGTTAAGGACAATCTTCTATTCCCCAACACATCCATTTGGCCATACAGGTGATACGACCCCGTTACTTACGCCACTTAGAAAGCAAAATCAATAAAGTTTGTGATGATCCATAGTTGGTTAAACTTTAAATCGTCACATTGTGGAAGTTTAATATACTTTAATAGATTTTACGCTTATTTGGTTCCATTCATTATGTCACTTCGGTTTAACCAAATCAGACCATTATTCATCTTCTTGGGCTCATTTGTGTTTTGACAAGCGGCTAATTTCGTCAGATGTCCCCACTTAAATCTATAAGGAGCACAAAGCTGGAAGGTGCTTACATCAAATTTTACGGCAGTTCTTTCACCTTTGTGAACTTTTCCCAGTAATATACTTTTCTATGCGGGTTCAATTTTATCTAATTTATACAGGAGGTAAGATCCTTGAAACGCTTCCAAAGTGTCACTCATTGGTAGGTGACGATGACAAGTTTTCGGGTTTTAACAGGATGTTTACCTTAGTTTTTAAATACATTAAGTAAGTAGGTATTATTAATATTAGTAAATAATAAAAAGCATTAATCTTACAAGCCTGTTATTGCTATGTATGTTTTTTTATAAGTCTGTAACTTGAGAAGTTAGAGCTTGTAGCTTTATGGGTTTTAATTCCAGTAGCAATAATCATTCAAGATTTACTACACATCAAGTAGCAATATCCATGGAGCCAAGTAGTCTACAGACGAAATTAATTGCGACCATAATCTTTATTTAGTTATTTCAATCATGCACATGACAATATTAGATGCCCTTTATGACAACAGCATTTTCTGTACACTAGCATGTGAGATAGTTCAGCCTGTGCACGAGAAGCATTTAATTCCCCTGAGTCAGCATGAGATTGTAGACCAAACAAGCGTGCCGTAGAGTTACTTCCCTTGATTAAGCATCTACGGTTACATATAAAGTTGCTTATTAATCTTTATTTAATTTAGATGGGAAAAAATTACTGATAATAAAACCATAATGGTTTCTAAATAAACTTATTACTTAAGCTATAACTATAAGGATTCTATAAAACAAAAATATAATGAATGACTTTTCTAGCTTGTCCCAAAAGTTGCATATAAACCCGTCCAAATTGTATGACATACACAAAAATTATTGTAATAAAAAAGCCTAAATGTACAATTTCATATTTTTGTTATTATTTTTGACCTTCCTGTTTTACGCATAGATGTACTTTTCGTGAATTGTTCTGCGCATTATTCTTTCAACATTACATATGCTGTCCATATATGCTATATTAAAAACTTTACTTCGTTTCCTTTACCAATTTTAATTAATTAAAAAAATAATCGTTAGTATGTTACTGTTACTTTGTAGCTATCTTCTTTATATACACGATGTTATTGACCAACAAGAACGTGTAACGTTGACCCAACGAAATTACAAGCATGTAGTATCTGCGTATGTTGGTCTATATAACAACCGCTGAAATAACAAACGTTGACAAAATCATATGATAGATGTAAAAATATCCTACAGTTTGTAAACCACTGTCATACCACGAGTCATGTATTAGAACATAAGTATATCTACAACGGTTCATTTAAGATGACGAAGGTACAGGTAAACACTAAGCTATTTGAGTAAACATGGCAAAGCTATATGAATTCCAGTTAATCAAGTTTCCAGATATGAATAAATTGTAATGCTTAATTATTATACATGTTGTATTTTTTTAAATCATGTATAAACATTGCGGCTTTTGGCTTGCATTTGTTATCATACATGGAAATAAAAAAAACTGTTGATACTCCTCGTTCATCGGCTGTTCCTCCAGAGTTAACGAGTCAACCGACGCTCACAAGGAAACACTTCTATATAACCTGAAGCGTAAAGAGCAGACAATGAACTGGAAAATTAATGCTGTTGTATCAACAGCTAACGATAAGAAGTAGTTCCACGAAAGTAATAAAAACAACAAATTCCTTGGAATTGTTATCGAATGAAAAAGTATTAATGTTGATGTGGAAATGCTACACTGGCATTTATAAGACGAGTAATACTACACATTTAATTTAGTAGTAGCGTAAACTGCTCTGGTATGTTATAGTGACAAATGAGTATTTCCTGCGTGCAATGTCATTCCGAAGATCGCACGTGTAAGTAAAACAGAGAGGGTGCAATGGTTATACGGGAACATTTATAGTTCAGGGATCACAAAAGAAGCTTCATCACATGAAAAATTAGGTTTATAAATTCCAGGTAACTAACTACATTACCCATGTATGTATATTTGTTTGCTGTTGTGGAGATCAAATGTAAAATATCTTTCAGGCACGGAAGCAACAGCATGACAATTTGTGGTACTCAAACAATGTACACACTAGAGTTTCCATGATAGAAGTTACCATTGTGTCCTCCTCACTCTGCCGAGTTATCAGCAGAAAATGTGACTAATTGAAAAGACCGAAGATATTTACATGTACTGCTTCCGGATGTTTAACTCATTGCATCGGCTGAATTATCAGTACGTCATTTATTCCGCTGCACGCAAAACTGGACACTTATTGAATTTCCCTTTGATTCCCCACCAATAGCAGCTTTTCGAGCATCGATCTCTTTTGTAATTTACTCCAGGAACTCATGCTGTCGGGCCTATTCCGAAATACAAATTAATTACAAGTGTGCAATGTTACAAGTATGCATGTAGTGTTGAGCTGGCCAAAGCAGATACTTAAGGTCATACATGACAACTGCTTTATAATTGGAATCAACTTGACAAAAAGCGTCGTTGTCGACTACTTTGCTGAGCATCAAGCAATTTTTGTATGCTTGAAGAGATTACGCTGGCAGGAGGAAATTGTCGCCAACTGGAAATATCCATAAGACTACGGTGCCGCTCCCTGCTCAATTGTTAATAATTGTAGGGAGAGAGAGAGAGAGAGGCCAAAGCAAAAATGACAAGAGCCTGAGCTTCAAAGACGTTCTTACGCAGCTTGCCTGGGCGATTATAGCTGTAATGAACATCGGGGAAAGAAAAGGATGCAATTTTAATGTGGGTGTTTCTTACTCATATCACACTCTATTACATGTACGGGGATTTTTTTATGTCTGTATATTTAGTATTACTTAGACATAACCCGAATGTGTTACAAGTAGATGAGGAGAAAATGTCAATTGGAGCCACGCGGACAGGGACAGGTGTGGGCAATTGAAGATAATAAATTTTGTATACTAATCTCACAGTAAGGTTAACGTTAAGTTGCGGTAACTGCCACCAGAGACGTGTTATTAGTCCTGCCCTGATGTAAGTCTTGAGTCTGAGCTTTAATGGGCGGATGCATGAGGATATAATTTTTAACAATTGATGAGCAAGCAGAGTGAGATTCTTATATGCATTTACTAAGTTTGCCTAATTCTGCTATTGTATTCTAAAATATTTGCACATTTACTGATAATTAACATTTAATTTTTAATTGCTGGGCATAAATAATTCTTAATATACTGAGTATACTGATGGATGTGTACAAAATATAATTCTTGACACTGATTGTATATGGCAGAATTTGATTTCAATGATAATCGTCCAGAATTTAATTTCAAAATTAATCTTGCAGAATATTATTTCGAAGATAATCGTTAAAAAATATTAGTTTTGTCAGTATGAACATCTAATATTTATTATTACGTGAGAATCAATGCAGCTACTAGACTGTAGGCACCAGGAAAAAAATCGACAGCTACCGCCGACCGCAACTCGTAGTAAATAAAAAGTTGTTATGGGAAGATATTAGTGCAAGAAGGTAACAGGAATATAATATGAATGAATGCTTGAAAAATGTAATAGGAAACACTTTTTTTGTTTCATTTTGCCTCGTCTGCTATGTGTAGCCTTGCATGATACGATGACTTTTCTAACTGCTATTTAGCTCCGATATGACTACTTCCTCTGAATAAAATTCTTATTTACAGTCTCACAACAAGGAGATGTATACATACAACTGCATAAATTGTACTACAGCCTTCCGCACGTTAATGACAGACAAAATATTTACATATAGAATCCCAATAGCATTTCCCTAGTATAACATAAGTATAGCCTGTATCTCATACTGTTTAAATGTGTACGAGCGCATTTCGTAAGTTTAATTGTTTATATACGAATGTACCCAATGATTACATACGACTGTATCTCATAATGATTGCATTCGGGTGTATCTCACAATAGTAATACCGCAATGTACCCCGCGCAATGAAGACGAAAAGGTGTACCTCACAGCCTTTATACTCAAATGTGTCTCACTGCAAGACTAAGGAGACAGCCAAGTAGTTTTTCAAGTTAAACCAACATGGAGAAGGGAAGTTGGAAATCCAAAAAGTGTGGATTAATCCGCGTGTCCGTATGCATACAGAAGCGTATATAGTGAGACTACATAAAACGATAACACATGGCATGAGAGGAAATTGCTCCAGCAGCAGTAACAACAACAAAAACAATTTAACTCGATTATATAACTACCTGTTAAAGAATTATGGCAGAGCTCACGCTCATATGCATACTATAGGCTACCATACACTAGTATATGCTTTATATTAAGTAGGCTCTATAAGTAGTTGGGGAGCAAGATCCCTCCTTGAGATTAGTCTTGGAATACATATATATACACATACAGATACAACTATGTATGAACGTGTCTTGGCGTCTCAACATTACTCTTTTCCAAAATCTTGCACACACTAATCAAATCCACGACATAGCTCTCAGGTGTAACTTCTCCCCGTTCTATGTTAAATTCATAAATTTTTGGGACATTTGTACAATGTATAATACTTACATTCATACCAACCAATTTTTCACGTCACTGTTCTTCCGACTGTGTGTATTACGTAGAAGCTCCCCTGGCTATGTTGTTATCTCGAAAGTTATTATAGTATCTATATACTTGATGAATTATTATAGTAATTTATTTCCATAATCTAGAATAGAAAACACCTCTTGCTTTTAGTAGTATATGAAATGATAAAGAATATAGATGTTCCCAAAAGTTATTGAAACACGATTGTGCTCATCCGCTGCAGGTGTGTATGAAAGGATGAATGTCAGTGTGAAAATCAAACAGGCAATAAATATTGACAGCAGAATTTGGAAGAAGTAGTGGGCGAGGATAATTGGAATTAAAGCTAAGATAAAATGTTCGTTGCTGGATGCTCGGATGTAACGCTATATGTAAACGATCATGGTTGAGTTCGGCCAAGTGAGGTACAGTGTGCACATATGTAATGATATGCGCAGACAGTGTGAATGCTTAGGCAGAAGAGAGTAGTATGAGTAGCTACAATGTGATATGTTAAAAGTAATGTCCGCCTTCAGCCCAGCTATACAAACCATAAGAAAGTGGTATATGTACTACATGGCTGGCGGAATGAGATTATCTGTATAATGTCATCTTCCCCCTGGTAAAATCTGGGGGTTTACACACTCTGCTAAAGAGCCAACAAGTAGAGGAACAACTTTCCGCTTGAAATCTATTGCATCCATTTGCAAACTCATTCAAATCCTTCTTTTTATATACTATACATAGGTTTTTTATGGAAGGTCGGCCGAAAGTCTTTTCTTGATTAAGAGAACAAATCAGTGAAAAATAGACAAAACCATTGAAAATCCATAGCATCATTAGCGTATAAAATATCCCGGCATTTATGTAAGAATAAAAACGCCGATACTATTATGCAAGTATATTGATTGTAATGTAAGTACATTGATTATAATGTAATACTTTGACAATAATCATCCTTGACGAACACATTGCATCCTGGGAATTTTTTTATACCATCCATCATCCTCTAAACTGAAGAACTTCAAGAGTACGCTGTGCACGAAATCAAGATAAAAAAATTGTGAGGGAATTATAACAGTTGAATTGACTATCGGCATAACAAGTCTTTCCTCATGACAATACTTACGTCAATAATCTGATATGAATGCCTCCAAAGCTAAAATGAAGCTTTTGGTTGAGTTTTTAAAGATTTATTTTAAATACCAAGGCACGCACACGCTTTCAAAACGAGCAAATTTATAACACTTGTTGGTACTTAAAATATAAGGCCTCTCGAGTTAAATACTGGTGCTGGTGTTGAATCCCACATGGACAACTAAACAAGAATTTTCTATTAAAATTTGACCAACGTACAGAATTCGTATAGGAAACTGAATCTGATAGGAAAGTTGTAGCGTAACATGGCGTCATCCATGTATGTATTATAACGCTGGAGTTCACGTCTTTGTTGAGTATTGTAAAGTTACGTCACTCCTATTGCCATGAAGTCAATGCCCTAAACACTGAAAGAGAGATACTAGCCATACGCCAAATATTCAAAATGCCTCGCTCACGAAAAGCATTTTTGCAGTTCAAGTGCATCTTGCTGAAAGTCACATGTATACGAGTATCGAGTATCTACCTGTTGGTAAGCATCAGCTACAATCAACAGATGAGTTTATGATCAACAATGTAGTGCTATATACCTCTACACGGGTTGACTTAGGTGCATAAACCTCCCTCACCCTGCCGTTGAGCAGCTTATCGAGCAACCAAACCAACAACATACAAAAAGGGGAAGAATCCGCATGAACTTTTATATACAATACATAAGCTCACAGTGCTATCCTCCTGCATGGGGTTACACTTGAGGACGCAACAGGACTGAGAGAGCGGATCTCAAGTTGTGCGAACTCAACCTTCAGCGTCTCATATTTTCAGATGATGGGAGACTTACTTAACACATCTTCAAAAAACAACTCAGGTAAAAGGACACGAGATTCCTTCTTGGTTGGTTTTGGTACAAGCATTACAATGCCCTACTGTTCAGTGTCAAGGAATCCGACTCGTACTTTCATTAATGCTAGGGAATATGTATGTGTTATATCATGCCTAAAAGTCTGAGGACGAAAAACTCTGGTGACTATAATCATGCTTAAAAATTCTGTGTATGACAATCATACTTAAAAATGGTGTCTACTCCAACAATGCTAACTTAAAAATCTGTACAATATCAAGAAAAATTTAGTTATCTGTAGACAGTCATTCAGTAGCAGTATTTTCATCTCACGTGTAAATTTTTTATTCCAAGAGATGTGAATAGTTTGTAGAGATGAGCCAAAGGTACTAGACATTTGTTTTTCCACTCCAGTTGATGTCGTATCCGGAGACGTCCTAACTACAAAAGAAAAGTCACAATTATAAGTGGAGGCCAGGCAGTTGATCCAAAAGGATTACAAAGGGATACAGGACATTTAGTAGATTCTTGGATATTCAAGCTCGGTTGTTTCTTCTCTATTTTGTAGATGAGAGAAACATAATAATAATAATTGTTATTGCCGAGCGGCTCCTTCAAGCAACTCCCTGGAGTTTCATAACAAACTTTGGAGAAAATATTGAGGCAATCTACGGACATTTGCTGTCGTTGAGTCTTATCCTTTCTTATTTTGTTTCTTCTCTCTCGGTTTTGTTTTCTTATCCCATCTCCTGCAATTAGTTTCATCGTCATCCGAAATCAATACATATCTTCTTAAGTTCTGTGCGCAGAGTTTTATATCATCATGCAAATTTTTTGTTAATGTGTGTCAGCCCGGATCAATATTATGTTTTCTGAAATATATAATTATATACACACGTAGAAGTATCTTCAAACCATACCTATTTGGTTTTGAGTGTTTCTAATTTTCTTCTACTGCACCCCTCCAAGATTCTACGTGTACTCCGGAGTGCAATAAACATGCGTGTACATTATACGTAAGCATCTGTAATTGAATATATGCAAGTTAAAGAAAAATGATCCGGGATGATTAGTGCTTGATTTGTGACCATAGGATCAGTTTACCAATTATTTTCTTGATAACCACATTTTTTATATAAATTTATTGAAATTTCAAATGCGCATTTCCGATGCATGTAAGTTCATCCGTTCATTTCTGATCTGTAAGAAAAATATAGGGGCAATAAACATAAAGTGTACGATAAAGATATTTCATCTGCGGCATGAGAAGTTGTGTCCATTCAAACAACTTCCTTCGTGGATCTCTCTGTCTTAATGGTACCAGTTCTATGAAGATTTGTCTGCAGCAAGGTAAAGGTACTCATCATATTTACTTTAGTGTTACCTGCAATATCAGAAATTTTAGACCTTTAGGTGTCATTCGAGATAATATAGCATTGAGCATAAGTTCTATTTGCAATATAATAATATAACCACCAACCAAATAATCTGACACACTGTCTGGGTATGGTTAAGCCGTAAACACAGAATTCCTTAAACTTCACACAAAAGATATGGTGAGCTGACGTTATTTAATCATGTCATAAAAAATATAATTGTGGTATAACAATCGCATTAGACTTCAACAGGACTTGATCGCCTTTATTTGCAGACCGTTATTATTTTCCAAGCCTCAATAAGCCGCTCGATTGTTCCAGAAAAGTTATAGGTACACATAAAATCAGATTATAATAAGAGTCATGTTTGTAAGTCCATATAATCCTATAGGACTGTATTTTGTGAAGTTGAAGAAATTGTATTTTTGTTGTTGCAGCAATTTTATTGAAGCTATAGGGTAGGTGGTTAAGTAATTTCTACGTAAATGGTTACATGATCTGCTTACGGACCTTGAACGGAATAGATCAAGGGATATTCCCAATCAAGTTATGAAACAATTATTAAGCACAAAACACACACTGAGAATGCAATTTTGTTAAGGAAATATCTTCCTTCTTAAATAATTTTCCTCTCATAATGAATGTATTTCAATTAAATCCTATGAAGACGCTCTACAATGCACGTGTTTAGAACAATGCTTACAGTAGAGCCTCTGTGTGCACCTAAGCTTCACCGTACATCCTCAAGTCACGTTTAAAAACATGTTCCCTACATGATGCAATGAGATTTTTTCATTTACTTGATTTTTATTTTTTGATATTTATTGTTGGCTGACCTTGTATCACAGAAATCGGGCGGAGTATTTATATCGTATTTATGTATACAAGCATATGGAAACACACATGGACAAATACACATTTTAAAAACTTATACGTGTATACCTACGTACATAAAACAAAGGTATTTACATATGCACATGTGCACTCACAAATTGGAGGAAATTGCTTGCATAAAATACTTGATCTGTCAATTGAAATGCATGTAATCAACTGCAATTAAATGATCGGGTACATTTTTAATAAGCGTCAATGTTTAGTCAACAGCATTATTATTTATTGAACCAGACCCTTTAATCCACTTGAAATTCAATAATGAGTCCAGAAAGATCCTCCACCCGGTACTTTCCATTTATAAAGGCTATATGGAGCATTTATTTAACCCAATTCAACTTTGATAGTGAAAATGTAATCCAGGCAGAGAGTAAACAGATGATAGTGTATGTATACCATGACACAAGGATAAACCAGTGCATGTATCTGTTGTGTGTACATGAAAATATACTTATTATTATGAAACCATTGTGTACAAAAACTGGCTGTGAGCCAGATTCCATAATGTTAAAGTTTAAGTGCCTTGAATGGATTTACTTATGTACAATAGATAATTCCAGTTTTCAAAAATGATTCTATTTCCACACTTGTAGAAGACAGCTTATACACACAACATCTGAGAATTTAACTCCATACTCGTGCCCTATAAATATTTAGATACGCTGAAACAGCTATGCAAAAATATGGACGACGTGTTACAGCATAACTGCCACATAGGATTTTAAAAAAGTTTTTTTTGTTGTATAGAGGGGAGAAAAAAACAAAAAAGCAACATGTATGTACGGTCTATTCCTTTAACACAAGGGTGATTTCTACAACAGTGAAATCTACACACACACACACACACACACACTTACATACATCAATGCTTATTATTTTCAAACTGGAAAAATGCTGATGGCCTCAATAGTGTCGAACCTCCACATATGAATGTATATACAGTGTACTTGTATAAAAAAAATCTTTGAGAAACATAAGCATAAAATACAATAACCAGCAGAACCCGCTGACTGCTGTTCGTGGTGGAGGTAATGACCGTTGCTTTTGTTGCATACCTATACAGTGTTAAAGCCTCATCCTTGCCCCTACAAGTCTCATCGCTGGTTTTGTCAGTCATTCTGCAAGCCTTTTATTTAGCGTTCACCTAACAATACACGAGCAGAATCACTTGGTGGATTGTTGGCTTCGTATATTACTTGCGATTCTCCGCTTCCCCCTCTCACTGTTTGCATGGCTTCAACTCTCTTGCAACTAAATTAACGTGGTCTACACAGTTGTGCATCCAAACTTACCATCACATACAGCATAGGTGCTTTCAAAGTGTACGACTACTACCATTATATATGTGTTTTGTTTTTAATATTTTGTTCATTGGAACCATAACAAGGAACTCAGTCGATGTCGGTGCACTCGTGAATCACAATATTGTTGTTCGTAATTGAACTTTCGTAAGATAAACTAGCGTATTCTGTATGTGAATATTGCAGGAACAAGGCAGCTATCTACTTTACAGCGGTTTGCATGCAAGTTTGGGATATAGGGATACTTATTTAGCAAGATTGTTCAAATGTGCCGAAAACTATAGTAGAAATCTATATATTTTTAAACAGAAATACATTTTCTTAAATATAGTATGACAATATAAATGTATAGTAATATTACATTTTAAATAATATTATTCGTCAAACCATATAAATATCTAATAAAACATTATCAGCACAGTGAAGAAAAATTTAGTGAAAAGGACAAACGTAAAATAAATACAGGAGAATTTAATATCAGTGAGTTGTTAATTCAGTGAGTTATAACCAATCCAATTTGGTTTTACGGCAATAGAATTGGGAAGTTCTTCTAGTCGCATCCATCGTGGGGTATTTAACAAGGTTTGTTTGTAATGTGACTCAAACATTGTCATCAGTTTAAAGGTGCAGACAAAACATTTGAAGAAATAGTTGTCGCCTTGTTATAGAAGAGAGGCTTATTGTGGAGGTATAACTTTATATATGCTTGTACATTAACTGGATGTGGTGAATCCGACGACAGAAACGCACGCAAGGAAAAATCACAGACGTATACATAAATATACATCTGTATTAATAAGCATTGATTGCTTTTGTTGCTGTGCATTGCTGTTAATAAGCGTACTTAATTATTCTTAATTCATCATTGTGTGATCGTGCATTAAAGTTGTTGCTCACATGTTGGATTTATTGGAAGTGAGTACATATGAGAATAACCTTGAAGTAAACCTTGCACAGTGCATTCGGAAAATGCGCACTGTTCCTCCGTCTTAAATAACTGACGTGTTCGCATCTCTATATATGCCTTGCATTTATTAAACATCAGTGAGTGTTTTTTTTTGTTAATTTGAATATGTTTTTACGTTACTATAGTTGTTTCTTTGTACAGTCGCAGCATGGTGTATATCAAATTTTGAAGGTGTATATTTGTCAAGTTTTTTTTGTCCATATCATTCAACATCATGGCAGAACATGTTATTGCTGCTATAGGTGAAATTGCTGGACGATGTTGTAGTTTCAAGTCTTTTACATTAATATTAATTACACTAGGAAAGCTGAGATCCTAGGAGATAATGGTGTGGTCATTTGTGTATGCGAAGTTGATCCTGCTATTAAGGCACCTTGGTCTTGGTTTTAAAGATGAATGTTGTCGAGAGTGGTTGTCCATGAAAATATAGCCCGGATTTTCTTGCTGTATGTCTTTGATTTTCGTAGTTGGGTTGAGCGTATATGGAATAGACCGAATAAATAGTATAGAATCATAGAAATTATTTTCACGGGACGATGTTTGTGTGTATCCAAGGTTTCCATAGCATCAAAAACTCATGGTTAGCAACATCGACAGGTGCTATGGAATGCGCGTATCACATGGCTGGGGACATAAGCTCTTGGGGATAAGATTCCAAAAGTAGCACAATATAAATAATACACGCACAATCAATTGAATTTGATTTCTTCAGGTTTCTTTTTGTCCTTAAATTGTGAATGAGCTACTCTGTACTAAATTGCATTTGTTTTGCAAATATATATTCTTCCTCCAGGTCTTCCTTTAGGCCACGAAAAGTATATTAAAACAATGGGAATCGAACTCTTGAATATCCGGTTAGGCTCCCACGCTACTAAATAGTATTCCTGTTACTTAGAGTACGTAACATTTTCATGAAGACTGTCGTTTCCCGTGAACTGTCGGCTTCCCAGTCGGTAAAACTTTTATAGTATTTATTAAATTAGTTGCTGTTGTGCCGTGTTTTATTATGTATTAAGTATATATGTACTATCCATGTTAAGGATGCTAGTCATATCCTTCAAGCAGTCATTGGTTCGGTCTTATCGGTTATATCTTCTGGTTTGGTAGTGCGACGGAATAACGGGACATTTATACAAAACTTGTTTTTGTAAAGCTTATTGTATTCAACTCGTAAGTCTCGACTTTTCTATCAAAATACTGAAATCATCATAATTGATAATTAGGTAACAAAAATTATAAATTCATTACATATTTATAAGGTAGTGTCTAGAAATTTTGGTGAAGTTAAGACATTTATGGAGCTCAATATTTGGCTTGCTTGTCTACTATGTTCATTTTGTATTGACAGCATCTTTTGTATATAAAATCCGCCGTCATCCTGGTGTAGCCCTATAATTATCCGAAGGAATTCACGTGGATGTTCGTCCGATCATAAATATAGTAATAATAAAATAAATGTAGTTTCTTTTTATATTTGTGTGTAAGTGGATAATTATACTTATGCTAATGTTACTATTATTGTGACCGTTATTATTAGTGTAGCATGTGAATTGATGGCAGCCGCTGCAGCTCATTAGTTTTATCTCAACGCTATTTCCGTATGAGCTTATGGATTCTCGCTGTGTCATTAGTAATGGGAACAAACTCACCTAAATTCAATATGGACCTCATTAGCTGAAAATGAAGTGTAGCTATATAGCTGTATTTTACTTTCGACAATAACTTTTCGTGATATCAGGTAATCAACGAAATGTTCGTACGTTGGATTATTACATTTTGCACATCTAAATTTTCAAGAGTAATTTTGTCAACAAACTCAGCGACTGTACAGTAATATTCTATATTATCTTCAAAGAGGTTTGTTGACTAGTGTCAAATTATGCAGATATGTGGAGACTATAGTAAGAGCTCAGTATTTACATAGACAATATGTGCTCAAACATTTCCCTTTTAGCTATACGCATGTTGATTGCGTTTGATTCAATAGTATTTTGAGCCAGACATTTTTTTGAAATTTGCAACGTTTATATATATTGTATATACTTATACAACTTAAGTTTTCTATAAAAATTGTACAGTTGCAAACTGATTTTGCATTAAAATAGCTGGAATTTATATGTTCAAGAAGAGAATTTAGAAGTTTTTATTAGTTTCCTGTAGAATAAAAAGTTATAATAATGAGCAAATCGTTACATATTTATAGGAGTATAGATCGTGTTTTGAATGTTTGTCTTTTACTTAAAACAAATTCAGTGCAGAATGCATCATTGATTTTGTGTGTGCAAAGTGCAAATCAACCAATTTAGACGCTGATTGCCTGCTTGTATAATTATTCAACGCTAAATTCAATTTAGGCTTCCCATCGAGTTAATACCTAAATACTTTTCAAGGAATATTCTAAATAAATATTCAGCAATCTTGAGCTCTTGGAGAGTTAAAGCTGAGTTACTTGAACTGAATATAAACTGAACTGAATATAACCAACTAAATATTTAGGAATCAGTCTTAAAAAAACTATTTATATTACATTCTTGGTAAACATTAGTTTGTTAATATTATTGCCTCGACTATCAACAAAACGGAAAGCAGGCTAGCGGAAATGATTCGCAAATGCCATCATTAGTTAATGAACCGTAATATGACTTTACTTGAAAAGGCATAGCTACAGGGCGTATTTCAAAGGCAACAGTGGCACTTTGAAATAAATGCTGACACACCGATCCTTTTTGTACTGTTATTATTATATTTTTACTACTTAAAGTAGTTCATGCTTCTGAAACCACAAAGTTACGTAGTCAGTATGTACATAGATACATGTAATAAGTTGTATAATAACTTTCCGTTCAACAGAAAATCTCACAAAATTACTAGGGTGTAGAGTCTTTTTTACAATACAGTATTTCCACAATTATTGCAGAGCTTATTGACATTATTGAGTATTGTACTTATATACTCATTGGGTAACATTGGGTATTATGGGTACTCTTTGTATAACTAAATAATCGCTGTCATTCTCATATACATTTTTGATATAATCTACAGTATACATTTTTTATTTCTCGATTATCGTATCCAATTATTTATCCTTTATAAAGGATTTATTTACCAGAAGTTGAGCAAAAATTATTATGAGACTTAGGTTAACGAGCTTTGACGATCAATGAATACTGATTGCATTTATTAATATATTAATATTAGGAACTACTTGAGAATAAATTAACAAGACATAATCACATGTTATTACGTACGTCTTCATAATAAATAGTATCTGTGCATTGGTTAGGTTGTCAACAAATATGTAGCATGTATTTTAAGTATATTGTATTACAATATTGCGAGTTCAGAACTCAATCAAAATTGAATGCTTAGGAATGCTAAGACATTTTTGTTCTTCAAAATAGATTTCATGAATAGTAATAAAAGGTATATTTATTGCCTTAAACGAGGCTAGAATTTTTATAGGAAAATTAATTCGGTATGCGTTCGGCATGGTATAAGCATCCTTTAAGTCGTTCAACCTACTTTGTTCAACTACGTATATACATAGATATATGCTGTGGTCATCCTGACAATGGATAATGCAAATTCAAGGCTTATTATTACATTCAGCTTCCTAAATCTATGATCATCAAGTCAGTGCATGTAAACTTTGATTTGAATGCGCACCACGGTTAAGTAAATAAAATTTAGGACCAGGTTATTCCACAACACTATTATTTTACAAAACACTTTTACTGACACTATACTTGAATAAACTGGCGATATTTAGGAATCACACTAATTACATGCTTTTTAGCCAAGAGCTTCTGTATTGAAAGATTGTTGACCCCAGTTTACAAAAATTACACCCACATGCTCGTAACGCAAAATCATGCGGCTCCTCCACATTCCTCCTTTATTTACAAAATTACGAATGTCAAAAAGCAAGCGTGTGCTATGCAAGCAACAGCATTAATGCATCCGCACGATACTTTAAATGGTTCATCAAGTTCGAAAGTAAATATATACATATGTAGAAAATATACGTCAAGGTACATACATATGTATAGAGAATATGCGTAGGTGCATTTCGTGGAAAACTGTTGCCTTCTGTCTAACAATTAAATTGAATACTCTGAATACCTTTGTACAGAGATGTTTTTGTATTGTACAACCCTTCAGTTTTTTAACTGTAGTCTTAATCCCAAGGATTCATTTCTTTCCATTTCATAGAAAGGTCTGGTCAAAGAAGCTTTTAAATAAAGAAGATCCTGGGGTTGTAAACAAACTTTGTAGTTTTTCAATACGTTTATTATTCACGTCTTTATTTAAACATTGAACTCCATCGTTAAGTTATAGCTTCTGTTGAGTTGTAATTTTAATAGTTGAAGTACCAATAACGGATGATGTAATACCTACATAGGTAAATATAAGCTTTTTGAAGAAGCCTTTGGGGAACTTTGAGACAGCCGCAGATGACAGGCATTCACGCTGTATAATTTCAATTGTGACTCTTGTTTACATATAACTATAAATTATGTGTTCGAATGGGCATGATTCCGACATTGAATGTGCCTTGACAAGTACACAGTATATATTAAAATATTTCGTGCTAAAGTCAAATCATTCTAAACTGGGCAGCATTTTAATTTCGGAAGCTGACGTGATAAATCGTATTGTTAGACTGCATACCCAGCCTTTATTAAATCATTCACAATTGAAACGTGTGTGCAAGTTCGAGAATGATTAGAATGATACGCATGAGAAGAACACGTGTGGGTCAAAAATACATGTGCACATTTAAAAATGCTGTTCTGAGCGAAAATTGTAGGGGCTGGTTTGGATTGGCGTAAGTGTTTGGTAATATGATGACGGCTGAATTATTAGTGAAAAACCATTATGTTATGTGTAGGACCCGATTGATCATCCAAAAGCCAAGTGCTGCTTTAATTGCTTGAACTTCTGCAGCATATTGGAGTATAACTGCATACATGATAGATATACAGAGCATCATTCTGTGGTTATTCAGCAACTGGTTGATAGTCTCTGTAGGCTCCAGATGCATCAAAATGAATACGTTGCTGTGGTTAAACCACCACGTCTATTTGATCATGATGTAATTTGAAATGGTATTTTTTGGCTTCCTCTGAAGATGCTCCTTTTTAAATTCATCTGCCTATTTGGTATCAAGCGGAGTATATTTTTTCATCAATTCCATGCTTAGATAGATGTTTTCAACCAAAAACACCTGCAAGCTGTTGCTTTGTTGGAAGTTCTTGAGTATTTGTGTGCTGTTTCCTTCCGCAATCGTGTTGCTGATATTGAATATTCAAAATTGCTGTAATATTATTTTGCAGTGTAATTTGTGGAATACTCATCTTTAATTTGAGACTGAATCACCAAATTCCATATTAGAATCACCTTCCATATTGAATTTAAAATTGCACAGCAATTGTCATCAAGTTAAAAGGCTTTAATACATACATAATCCAACTGTCATTGCATGTATTTTTTGGGGGAATTTTTTTAAACCTATAATAACATAGTTGCGGCGTGTGTAAACAAACGGAAATCCTCATCATTGTAAATTGTAACGTTTTAAAGGTCGCTACTAAATTTCTAATAATGTTATTGCGTTTGAAGCCATTTGAGTGTGAAAATAGAATTTGTCAATAACATATATAGATATGTGTTGATTTATTCGTTTGCTCATGTTAACACACGCATGCTAGAAAGTAGATTTTTAGTACTTTACGTAAACATTGCAGTTACCTACTGTAGAGTACATGCCATCCCATTAAGCTCTCAGGTTTTGAGTCATCACATATCTCGTCGGCAAGGTAACTACACATTTGCTTCAAGTGTATATAGATTCAGCACATTCATATTCCACAGTTTAATGTGTGCATACTGTCAAGACAATAACATATTTCTTTACCGTAGAAATATATACTGCTAGAGAGAATTGTCTATTACATTTTAATGGTGTTTGCTGCCTTGTTTCCCACATTTTGGGCAAATATACATAACGAGCGTTTCGACTGCATAAATTCAATATAGAGGATAATGTCAGATAGGTATAGATTTGGGCAGCAAAAATTAATGAGAACGAAGACTCCTTCGAATGAGTTGGTGCAGTAATTCTTGGTTACTCACCACAATGGGTTTATCGTAGCTGATAATAGAAGTAAACACAGACTCATCAGTACAGATACTGCCGCAAATCAAATTGGGATTGGGTTTCTATATGAAAATGTATGTACTTTCAAAAGAATGAATTTCATATGAGTAGCAATAAATATTTGATTGAGATTTTTAAAATAAAAATATATTACATTCAAAATAATAAAATAATGTGAATTAAATTTTGAAATGATGAATACAATATTCAAAATTCCTTCAAAAACTCATTTAATCCTTTCGTTCCACTATTCAAGATTAGGTACGCCTAAATCCCTTTATTGTGGGAATAACCAATACATAAATACAAGCAACATTTTTATTAGCCTCCGAACGATAATAATATCTTGGAGGCATCACCGCGTATAGCTCACCGTAGGGATCTCGCGGAAACCTGATATAGACTGTGTATACTCGGGTTTCAGGTCAATCGAAGCAGTTCTCAGTGAATTGACTCAGTTGCTGGATATTTATGCGATTCCCGATCCATTAATGTTTATAATACGTGACTCATCATGTTGTGTAACGTGAATATTCGTTGTATGATGGCAAAATTTGTCATAGTTGTATCTACGTGTGCTATCTTATCTTGAAAACGTATATCCTGCACTTTCATAGATAAAAGGTTTGCTAAATGTGGAGCACCGCGTATGGATTTTGGGTGTACCATTGTAATTTCCTTCAGTCACTGTTCTGAGGCCTAGCATTTTCTCTCATTCATCATCCGAGAAGTGGAAAAAAGGTGTGAGAGAATAGTAAAAAAACGTGAATATTTATCCAGCAAGAGAGCTTCCTCCTTTTGGTGTCTAATTAATTCCGTGTCAGGTTTACTTTGTAAGTATGGAGAATTCCAATACTTTCAAGCATACAAAGTAGTTATTAGTACTACTACTACTTTCAGACTTATTCCTATCAGTTATATACAGTAGTTAAATTGTAGCGGTTTTCTAGAATTTGAGTGCCAGCCTTGGTTTTTATTACTAGTTCAAGTAAAACTGCTGAAGAGTAGCAAGATGTTGGCTTTCGTTTTTTAGACGGAAACTGTAATAGGCGAATCTACAATAACAATAATAGTTATTATTCGTGCATACAAACGTGTTCACCGGTTGATGCTCACAATCAGTTTAAATTTGGGCACTGCAATTCCGTTTTTGTTAAGTAGCTTTTTCTTCACTGTAGTTTTTGGGGCTCGCAGAGATAGCGAAAAGCTGCGTTGACGGTCAGGTTTTTACAGAAAAATAAATAATTAGTTTGTTTAAAAGAATGTATACAGTAAGAGTAGCAATAATGACGGTTGTAACGCTAATGAGCACATATTAAGTTACTTCTTACTGCGTAGCAAGTACTGTACGAAACTGAATTTCAGCAATAACATGAAAACGGGTACGAGTGGATAAACCGGTAGAGAAAATATTATGAAAATGTATAATCAATATAACAAGGACATAAACTTTGAACAGCTTATTATGATAAAAGAGGAGAATTTCGTTTCATGGTAATGGTAATGGTTAAGCATACACATTAAGCGGCGGCCAGGGCACACTTGCATCATGTGTGAGTGCAGTCGGCACCAAGTTTATAGGATATGACATGGAACGAACCGAGGTGTAGCAAGTTCCAGGAATATTTTCATATAGGAATGCTTTATTTGACTAATGCTATATGTAACTTCTTGTTACAGGTACTGGACGGATCAACTATAACAAACTTATGCTAGCCGAATCCAAACACAATTGGAGCGGTGAGCTGAATTCAACCTGTGAATCGTGTTACCAGTAGCGAAGAAAAAACAACTGGATAAAGTACTGTATGTACATATACTCCCAGAGTACAATAAGCTCCAAAGTATTTGAATTAAGGAGAGAAAAGTGAAATTCTCTCGCATCGATTTTCCATCAGGTGGCTCAGGTGGAAATAATCAAGATAGACGTGCAAAAATCGCTAGCAACATTAGAACATCTGCAGTCAGCGGAGCACAAATAATTAGTCTGCTGTTTAGGCTGTAAATACTCGCACAAAATCTTGTGACATTTAGGATTGTTGCTATTATATACCTTATCAAAATATTATTATTGCTAAAAAAAGAGGCCCGTCAGCAAAATAAATCTTCCATTTAATTCAATTAGGAGTTCTATCGATTTGGGCTTTACCATAGACGAACTTTTAAGAAGCTTACTACGTATTCAAGGTGCTCGTGTTAATCACAGGTTGATTACATTATATATACATATTCCATTTTACATCGTTAGAGAATTTATTATCAAAAAATAACTTCAAAACAATTTGTGGCTACAGCGTTCCTAAGATTGTATTACTGACATTAGATATCAAAACTTCGCTCCAAAGTATACGTACATATATACTCACACTGTGTTTTAAATAGCCTTTGCAGAATCTCTACTGTGTATATGTTGGTAGCAAATATACTGGAACTTTATTATAAAAAACTTTCGAAGAAAACTCTAGATTTAATTGATAATTAAATAATCACGCTCCGTTGAAATCCTTAAGCCATCCATTCAAAATTGAGTTTTTTATGTTGAAATTCACTCCCGGAGAACAACTTAATAAAGTAACTTTAAATTGACAACGTCAATGAGGCAAGTGTCAAAGAGGAAATAAAAAGAGGAAGAAGTGGATTTGGACAGCAAAAGGAGGGAGTCCTTATTGTAGGCGGAAAACAGAATTCGTAGGAAACGGTTTACTCTAAGCGCCCGGAAAAGTAATATTACATCCAGCGCACGGAAAAGTAATATTACAGCATCTACGGAAAAGGACTATTATATACAGCAAATACGGAAAGGAAAATTATACGGCAACTACGGAAAACAAAATAGTCAGCCTTCCTGTTTGATTTCGCAAGATTAATAATTTGCAGGAAGAACACAAACTTTTTTTTTCGGGAATCAACGGTAATTCTATCGCTTGTTAAAAGAAAACCTGAGAAAATCGCCAGTGCCTCATGATCGAAGGATAAAGCTAAACATTGATTAGCGATAAACTGCACCTGTGACACGTGGTTCTGTGTATGTACTAGAGTGCAGTGGCAGTGACTCACTGGACTCTCTACATAACTTGTGTATGTCCCACAATAATGTCGAAATGGATGGACAGAAAGTGGCCTTGTCCATTGCCGTGGTCATCTTGGGAATCGTCTGTTTCATTATAGGCACCGTCGCCGTTGCTATTCCTCACTGGGGAACTTTTAGTAGCCGATACGGTAAGTCGTCAAGATTGTTACATACTATATAGTCTATATATAAGTATCATGTTTGTAAATACAGAAGTTAGCTATTATTATATAGAGTATATCCCAGGTACATATCGTACCACGAAATGCTTTTCCATCTAGAAACCAGATTGCAGATTGGCCGTGTGTAGTGTTTGGAGGTGCTTACCACGAAAAATATTCTCCCGCCAGAGTTAGTATAATAGTTGGTTCAGATGTCCGTGTATAGTGAATAGATGAGTGTAACCATTAAATGCATGTAGGCACGGCAGTTTTATTCTCTGGTTCCCAAGTAATCTGCTTTCTGTAAGACTTCCCTCTATCTTGGATTGCCTTTGGGAAAGATTTGTCTAACTTAATACACGTACTGATTGTACAACTGCAGCTAATAGGATATGGAGATGTACCAGTTCCGGCCCAACTGGGTCCGGGTATTTGTCTCAACTTTCAATCCTCAGCGAGTGTGTAGTATATGTATACTTATATAAGTATGGATTATTTAGACACGACATCTTAACATCTTAAGGAATGTGATAGGAAGAAATTGGGAGATATTAATGAACTTGTGGGACATAAATTCATGGCAATTAGCCTCGCATCATATTGACGTTTTCATGAAATGTGGGGCTTAATGTATATATTATTATATTACATAGTAGTTATAGACACGTATATTATACGTTTATATATTCATTACATAGGTATACATATTTTTTGCACGTCACAAGGAACATCTGTAGATAAGGAATAAAAGTTCTTTTTAGTAGTTATTGAAAAAATTCTGGCAATATTTTTACGCACAAGTTAGTCGTTCGGATCAAAGCATTGTGGAGGAATAATAAGGGATTTCCTCTCAATTACCCGATTTTCCACTCCGATGCTACCATATAGTAATATGCATTGCTCATTTAGGGAATTAAATGAATCATTCCCTGTCGTTTGGTCCCAATGGATGTGTCATTCAACTTCAGTGCACTCTCGCATTCACTCGGTCCTGGGCTTCAATTGCTATGAATCTCGATTTGGTTTCACTAGTCTAACCCATTGTCGTCCAGCTTTGGAAATATCTTAAATTAGCTTTTTACATACTCGTATTATAGATTTTTGAATTTTTTCCTGTTTCACAAACTGCTTTGGTTTCCTTTTCCGACCACATGTTTTATTAAAACGGGCAACGAGATTTCCAATTTAAAGCCCTTTTTTCTTGCATAAGATTTCTAAACGTCGGAAGATGTTGATTTTATTTGACTTTGTTACTGTTTGCTATGCAAGTCAAATGAAAATTTTTAAGGTTGTGTTAGTAAATATTTTTGGGTAAGTACCAGCGTCAGCTTTATGACCTCCCAAATTGACAATCAAGTCTTAGGACCATTCATAGAATAGGGCTACGTCAGTAAGATAATTTATTTTTTTATTGGGCGCGTGCTTAACTCCAGTAGCTACATACAAAATGTAATTGACATATGCAAATAAATGTGACATATGTAGGTATTCTACCTTCCTACACCACAGTCCCCTGAAGCAAAGCTTGCGTGCCGTACATATGTAGGTACATCAAGGCACTATTAATAACAAGAGTTACTCGCACGAGTAATTTATTGAGGCTAAGCCTGAGCAGGTGACTTGTTATCTGCACACACTGATAATTAAAAGTTTTCTTCGCAGTCATTACGCAGTGAAACTTCCGGTCGTCTTTCGTAATATTATCATTTTTCCTATATGTGTTCCTATATATTAAAGTATATTACGATGCCTACCTACTACGTGTTATACAACTTCCTCGGGCTTGGTTCCACGCACTGAACGATCATCCAAGGTAGAGTTTCGCGAAAGCTGAAGTAGTGAAACTTTTCATTATCTTCCCAGGATGAAAGAATGTTTATGGGAAGATTCTAATGAGGATATAGTGGATGCCATTAATACCTCCAAGTTTGATTCTTGAAAGCATATTGTCGTTAGATGAAGAAACTCTTATTTCATTAGAAAAGGAAACTCTTATTCCGGAGCAGCTCCTTATTCTAGATTAGTTTGAAATTGTTTACTTTAAAATACATACATTGAATTTTGAAGCTCTTAAGACTCAAAAGATTGTCTTATGTTTTGGTATGACTTTAGAGATATCAAACTTCCGAATGAGAAACTAAATCTGGAGTTTCTGTAACCTTTCAGTTTTAAGTTTTTGTAATATCTCTACAGTTGTTGGAAAACTTTACTTACTTTTTAGTTCTTAGAATTTTCCGTGTGTTTGTCTTCCTTCTCACAAATAAATAAATACTTTTGAAATGTGCTCTTGAGCAAAAATATTACCAAGTAAAATTTTGTACATCTTTCTGTAAAGTATGTTAGTTGTTACTATAAAGCAGCTCTTATTACAATGTATTCCAGGATGTATATTATTAATATATCCCTATTAGCGTAAAGTTATTATACCTTACACGTTATTGTGAAGGCCGTCGTAACTCAAAAAGTTATATAACACAGTAACAATAGCTATTTTGCTCTGGAATCAAATGTCATATTGTTTTTCTCGTTACAACAAAGCCAAGACTCCATACATGCATTATTATATTTTCGTGACTATAGTGGGATAGACAGGAAAGATGAGTGGCGTAAAAGTTAGAATAAAATTTGAAGCTGTTGTGGTTGGAAAGGGCAAAAGAAGGTTGCACAAAGACAGAGCGCAAGGCTAATTAAAACATCCAGGAAGCAGTTGAGAGAAGAACGGTGGATATGGGGAATGGTCGTTTAGGGTACAGTAATGGAGAGTTTTTATACATTTGTTGGTAAATCTCGTGCTGGCTGTGACAATAGCCAGGCAAATCGCATGAGAGCCTCCTCATAAACTAAGCTATCTTTATTATTGTGAAGGATTCTCTGGGTATGATAATACAAAAAGTATAGAAGCGGAGGTGTGCATGGCAATTCTCTTATCGTAAAATTTAATGTATCAGTTCTGTGAAACATTTTGCTACAGTCAAATTCATTATAAAGCTCGCTCATACCACACGGGAAAAGTGTGAGTTTTCGGGTGAGTATATATTGTATAGGAGTGATGTGTACAATTTATGCAGATGTGATCACTAGACCTGGTGTGAAGTAGTCAAATACATATAGTGCAAAGCATTTGATACACACGCTATACATACATACCTAGTGTAGTGGTACGTGTCATATTTCCCCTGCTCTTGAGAAGTTGGTCATGTATAAATGGACATGTATAATATATACTTATATAGTATTCATATCAGTATCAAAAGGTTGAATTGTCAACACGTATGATACCCATTCAAGACTATCATATGACTTTAGTGTATCCGCAATGCAGTAATAAAAATAAGTGCACCTATTATCATTATTGCCCAGAGAAGAAGAAGACGTCAACCTATGTGATGCACTTGAGCATCACATCTTCTTGACTAGGCTATTGTCCAAAAAGTACTTAACTATGTTATCTATATCATACTTTTTTTAAAGTCGGTATCTTTTCCTGGAGATGGTTTCAAGGCCAACAATTACTTACCACGTCCCACACTCATTCCCTTGCCCACATACAAATTATCATTGTTCATTGCCAATAAAGAATTTATTCTTGTTGGATCATTTCAAGCTTACCTACTTCCCTCTGCCCCTTTACATTGTAATATGCATTTTGTCGTTTTCGGCAATTTTATCTCTGCAAGCAATAGGACAAGGGCAAAGCAGTAACAAAAGGGTTTGCCGACATTGTAAAACCTGATGGAGGGTGAAATGGTGTCTTGGACTGTTTTAACATTATGCTTCAAGCTTTTTACTATTTGTTTTTGCAGTGTGTCGTCATATAAAAACGTTTACTCTAGCTCATAACCGATACTCAATAAAATTTTAGCCTCATGACACAGTTTCGGAAGTTTAAAATGCCGATTTAGTCATGGTTTAGTATGTATGTACACTGATGTAAATACTTCTGCAATGATGAATTTTATTATTATATTTGCATTCAGCTATTTTGTTGATCCATTTAATAAATTTTAACAGCTTTGCAAGCCTTACACTACATTGACACAGTAATTATTTCTTTATAAAAAAGGTTCGTAGAGGCAAGGTTGATACTTAAAAAAGTTATTTCTGGGCATCATTTAGATTTACTAGCATGTAGATACTTGAAAGTGGTACAGACCAGAATAATTCATTTTTCTTACGTAATCTTGCATACATAAAGCATGAAGTGTATAGAATGAGTTGGGGTTTAAAAAAAGAAGCTTGGACACCCGCTGCCATCGAATATACATAAATTGAAAGTAACTTTTTTCAGGGTAGCCAAGTGTAGTTGTGTAGCCATACTCCTTTCACGAGATAAAAGAACAGACGAAAGTCATCAGACGTTTTCAAAAGTCCTTCGTCTTGCAAGCAGATAATAAATCCTCGGAATTCCAGCCTACCATACGATTGAGGCGAAGCAGTTCATTTAAGCGTACATGAGTATAGAAAAACTTAAGGCAAATCGACAAGTTCACCCTCCTCTGACAACCAGTATCTCTAGATTTATTATTGCAGGCCGTTTCTATAATCAATGGTTGCGTTGCGAAATACTAGAAATTTCATGTTCTAAGTTCGTTTTTATAAAAAGCAAATTCCATCCTGACAATGCATCCAGTGCATTTAGCAACTCGCCCGCCCGATGCTGAACCAGAAGGCAGCGACACTGAATGCAATCATCGTCGAATTAAATTGGAATTCATACTGAGGGATATATATGTATGTACTTGCTCTTCATAATACAAACTTAATCAAGAATTTCCTGCTTGATCGAGTGTTCAAATTATCAAGATGTTTATAGCATTTCTTCATTAATTCTTCACTTTAGTAATTAAAATGGTGATACAGAGGATTACTATACATACACACGCCAGCACAGTAAATGTGTTAGTATAAGTAAACCTTTACAAAATTATTAAAGTCATGCTGTGATTTCGTGAAACTCTTTAATTCAATGTAGTAGAAAAACATTTATTTAAAAAAATGTAAATCTAATTTTTTTAATTAAATTTAATTTTAACCCACACTATTTAATCGAATCATAAAATTGTTGTCACTCATGTGTCTTCTAAGTCCGACGTAGGAGAAACTTTTAACAAGTATATGTGGTTACATTTACCTCTCACTCATGTGAAGAGTTGTGCCTCCGCAAAATGTTGATCAAAGTAAATATAGCTAAGTTGACTCAAACTTTTGGTATGCCACCAAATCATAAGGGATTCAATGGAAACGAAAACATGTTCAATCAACAAAGTTTTCCTATTGCCTCTAATTATTTCCCAACTTATATACCACTTGTGAGTCTTCCCTCTTTGCAAAGAACCGCACTCCGAATTCCGGACCAGAGCGGGGACAACACTATGACACAACACATTACATTTAGCTATGGTAGTGTATTCTTAAGGGATTTACGAGAGGTCGTCTCCGCTACCGCTTCAGACATCTCATTGTGTTATGCACTCTGGTTTTTCCTTTATTCCGAGCCGTTCGTTATCATCACGTTCATTATCACAAGGCAAGCTGGAAAATTATATTGTGAACTAAAATCTTGGCGGTGAATGAACAACCAAATATATGTTCCATTCCCCACCAAGGAATTGTACTAACTATATGTGTGTATACGTGTCTTCGTTGTAGAAGGCGTGAATAGATAATTTTCTTTGGTTCTACTCCCATAAGTACAATTTGTGTATACAGAAAACATTCTCCAGTGCATGAAATAGCACCGCCAAAACGAAAAGAAATTTCTATATAGCAAAAACCGCGGACGCAAACACATCAAATTACAATTTACTAGTGCTTGAGTGGTTTCAGTCTCTTTCACAGTCTTCAAGTTTTACAGTCCTGTAATGTAATATGTGTATAATAGAACAAAGTATATAGCATAATGTAATGAATTCATAGTTACGGCTTTCATTTAAACACTCGGACTAACGAGGAGCAGACAAGAAGAAACCACAAACGATATGCGTAAACGAACCATTTCATTGAACAGCAGTAATAAGTAACTGCATATACACAATAACGCTAACGATAAGTAGCGCATTTTAAGACGCCAGCATGCTTTCAAATATTCAATAGAATAATCTTTTGATTGCTGCTGTCTTTCTCTCGACTTTTCTAGCTTCAGGAATATACAGACTGAAGCTCAGGGGAGAAAGTCATCTTCACCAAAGTCGACTAGTCCACCAATAAGAAAAGTTTGAATCGACTCCGTTAAGGAATCCAAATGCATGTTAGCTTCCGTCTTTCTATCTATAATGGATGCAAATAAGACCCTCGAATTTCCTGTAGATGCTCAACTGATAATATATTAAATTTCCATTAATACAAGTTCTATTATACAGCTTCTATGAATGGTAACTATTAAATGCTTTTCAAAATTCAACAAATTATTCCCACAGACACTTTGTGCAACATTATTACATTAAATATGGAAAATCCTTTAGCCAAATTTAAAGAGTCTGATCTTGAGAATGGATACAAACATTTCCTTTCTTCATTCTTTTTAGATGAAGGAATGCCAGTTTCTGGAAATATGTAAATTCAAAAGGCTCGACTGTTAAATTTGCGAAATGTGTTTAAAGGCTCGCACCACTGTGTGCTTCTACCAATGCTATTACCTTTTCAAATTCAAACAACATTAAATACAAGTTTTTGGGTCATAACTGTGTTAAAATAAGTCTCACTCTGAAGAAAAACACACCATGTACATTAATTATATTTGACTAACAACACTTTCTATCTGCTGTGCGTTCCCAAATAGAAAGTTAATGTTTGTTGGGCAAATAATGGCATTGGCATAGTGGTACGCCTCGGAATTCCGGACTTTGTTTTAGGAATACATAGTATAAGTACATACACATATACATAATACAGAGGAAGAAACACGATGGTTGTAAAGTATGCGTAGATCCCATGTGAGATCAAAAATATTATTTTTACTTGGCTAAACAACTAACTGTCTTAATATGAGACATCCCTGTGTACTTTAAAGATGTAAATAAACTGCGGCTGCGAATATTTTTGCTCATATTTGGTCTTGGTAAAAGTTTTCCAAAAACGAATTTTCAATTGCTGCAGACTACAAGTTAATACGTAGAATTTTCTCAGGCCTTCCAGTTGACATGTAATGTAGTAACTTACATTTATACTTCTACACACCATGTTGTATATTCTGGAATCCCTCGCAACAGTAAATATCCTACACGGCTAATAAATTTTTGTGTCAGTTAGCCCTTCCTACAACACTCACTGAGTTTCCTTCGTGAATTGCAACTCTCCGGAAATCGCAAACTTTTTCACGAATAATTAAACATTTATGTCCTTGTTCGCCTCAGAAAATAAAATTAGGCAAGATGTAAATAACACAACAATAGGTCTCGTCGCTACAAACAAGAGCTTTTAAGATCCCAAATCTTGGATGGACAAAATTGTACGTGTATAATAAGTATTAAAAGGCGGAGGAAATGCAACTTAAAGGCTTGAGGAAGGTCGAAATGATAAGTCAAGTAGAAATTATTTTGTCATCTTTGGAACCATTCTGCACGTGTATACGAGCAGTCATCTAAAAATGGCCAAATCATAACATCCTTATATACATACTATATATGTTATCGCTTTCAGTGTAGAGGAAAGTTGTGGGTGGTATAAACGCGGCTATCAATTCTAATTAATGCATTACATGATAACGACAGGTTTTTTCTCCGGTCTTTTTATTTCGGACACGCAGTTGTTTTCGGAGCCAGCAAAGTCTTACGAATTTATGACAGAGGAGCGACAGGGCGATATGAACTGCCGTGGATTGTATTTTATAGATACAAAAAAGTTTTCATTTAGTGAAATATATACTTCCTCCATCGCCTCCATGAAGTATCTCCATGTCTAAAATTGAATTTATATATGAGTATATCTTTGGCGCCTTCAAAACATTAAAACGACAATGCAAGGACTTAATTTTGGCTCCTTTGGCAGTGTGAACTTATGGGGGAAATATTTAAGTTCTTTAAACACTACTGCTCCTCATTAAATTTTACACAGTTGGATTACATGATATTATTATTCATTTTTGCGCATAAAACTGTTGCGTATTAAGTCAAAAGATGATTTTCGTTGGAACATTTACTGGTTACGCTCCAAGTTTTCTTGACTAGTTTTGCTTTAAGTTTTTTACTAGGATTGGCTTAAGTTTTTTACTAGGTTTGGTTTAAGTTTTGTAGAAGGTTAGGTTTAAGTTTTTTACTTGTTTTGTTCCAAGTTTTTAAATATGTATAAATTTGATTCAACTTTTTCATCTCATTGTATGTAGAAAACAACAACAAAATTCATGGATATTTTACGCAGATAAACCACATAAAAACTTGGATTAAAAATATGAAAGGTTGTGATTTTAAGATAAGATGTTTTTCTAATTATCAGCATACACACTAATAATATGTACACGTACTAACATAAGACAGACTTGAAGGTACTTGAGGTATATAAAATGCAGGTTACTCAGAGTTCACACAAACAAGAAAAACGATAGAAGAAGGGTAGATGAGAAGAACTGGGGCAAAAATTGTGGTTCCAACGATGTTCATTTAAGGAAACCCTAATCTCTAAAAGAGCAGAAGCACACATATGGGCTTCCTTTGTGTGTCCCTCGTGAATATATTGTGTGTGTGAGAGAGAGGAGTTTTGCCAAAGTCAGGATCTACGCCTCCATGACCACCAACAAAAAGTTGACTCTCCTTATTTTTTCGGAGAAAAAAAATATTACGTTCACGTATAATTTATGTTACAGATGTGTGCTTATATATATGTGGATAAATTGCGTAGATATATAAATATTAGTATGCAAAGCGTCAAGTCATATAATCTAATGCATTAGGGGGATTCATAAATGTGCGTATTTCTGACCATGGACAAGCGCCTGAGATACAAGTATTGTATAAGTACGGCATAATGATAATAGTCATAAAAATGTATTTATGGCAGTGTACAACTTGATATAGATACATGAAGAAGTTATATATTATTATGTGAACGATGCATGAAAGTAGGAAAGGAGCAAGAATTAGTAGTAATAATTTGAGTACATAAACTCCTTGTAACCAAGTACTCTGACGACGGGCATCTTCACACACCCCCAACTAACTTCATGCTTTGGCCGTCTACACACAAGCATAATATGCGGGTTATTCATTGTTAGAATATAATTTGATGCTAAACCCTATCGTAGAAGCACAAGCACAAAGCCAATTCTTTCTCATTTGCCTGATTGTAAGCATACAAAGTACTATGCAGCATCGGGGTTTAAATTTATTGCGATGTACCCGAGAAACGTAATTGCGTACAAATAATTGTGTTTCTGATATTGCCGTAACAAACTTAAGTGAACCCCATTTTAGTAACTTAATTTTGCTACCAAATAATGCATGTCGAGATTCCACCTTGCAATATTGTCTTAGTTAAAGGATGTATAATTATTGAGATTTTAGCATCCCCGTTAAACTTCTATACAAGTAAATACATGCTGTTAATTTAAATTACAAGAGTATTACATGGTAATTAAGTTCGTACGTAAGTGTTGTTTGCATGTAAATATGTGTGTATATAAGTATTGAGATTATCGCTCGTATGTATACATTTACATATGTCACAACTATTGAACATGTATGAGTGTTTGTTCACCGAAGTAGCTATTACAATATTTAATTGCATGACAAAACTTCCTTATTGTTTCTTGTGCATTCGTACATATTAGTTTTAAAAACAAATTTAGCGGAACATAGCCATTACCAATATGCAGATGCTATATGTGCAAAGCCTCAAGAGATGCTAGTCAGTATAGGTTGCATAAAATACATAATTTTGATATAATTACGTTGCTGGACATTCACCCATATTCGCGAAATTGGTGTAGCCTTGCTATGCTTTTTGTTAGACAATTTAGCTCACAATTAGCCCTAAGGTTTTATCTGTAGTCTTGTATCCTTGAGCATCTCGTAGCGAAAATGTCAAGGTGCAATAATATTTTAAGTTTAGACTATATGGACTTACATTTTAACAAAAACTCGCCATAAGGAGTATCAATTCTATGTAAATTCTTCGCACTCAAGAGTCACGGACTGTGTTTCGCCAATAATCCTCATTGGCTATAAATGATGAATTGCCCGTAATAACAGCATGAACATGAACAATATATAATTTGTGACTGACATTTATCCCCCGCCATAAAATGGAAGGTGATCCTCAACCGTCTTTATTAGTGTGTTTACATATTTCATATACACGCTACAATATGTTATCTCAGTCAATACATATGAGAACAAGCCGTGATGACTAATTGCGAAGAGAATAATTTTCCTGAGAAATTCAAAATTGGTTGTGGGATGGAAAAATTCTAATATTTTATAACGAATACGAAAGTACGCGCTTTGGGAAAACTGATGTTGGGCATGTGTAGCATATGAAATATTTGATGTAATATATTTTTCAATTTTGCCATGTAGACGTCCATGTGGGAAGAAATGAACGTACTTAGAATTCTAGCCAGCTGAACTATCTTAACCAGCAGGTGTAAAAATTTGTTTTTAGCTTGATGCGCAAATTCTACTGACTATAATATAAACAAAGTAGTTGCTGTATACCTGCCAATATTGCCCACAAAAATGTAACCATTTCAAACATCTAGATGCAAAAATCTTCGATTCACATAGCTCTTTGGCATAAGTTTCTTAACTTTGAGAACTTGCCACAAAGGTAAAAAAGAATAACAGAAGCTGACTGAGTAGCGTAAATTTTGAGTCGGGCAAAAAATATGAATGAGAAAGATGTACTGAATTTTCAGAAAGTTAAAATATTTTTATTTATTTATTTTACTTTCCCATCATAACTACACAATATCTTCGTATTCACTCGTAAGTACACAGTGTCAACTTATTCAGCCAAGATCACCATAGTTGTACCATGAAAACTTTTCCTTTCACCCACACCACGCTTTGAATATCAAAAGTTGATCTTGAGTCATATATTCCTATATAATAATCCTAACAAAAACATATGTCTTACAACACGAGTTTTTCAAAAGTTGTTCCAAGTATAGATATAGTTATACTTAATAGCAGTAAACAATATGGTCGTAGGTAGGCTAAAAGTCATTCTAGGCATGATAGCGTCAGCCTGAAGCAGCGCACCTTCCGACTTTTTCCCAACGTGTGTCATAAAGTATCTCGTTTATGGATTTCAATCAGGCTTGCGAAGCACATAACATTAGGGCTTACTATAACCTGGGTCATTTTAAAATGGAAACGTTTTATTACCTTACACGGAGTTGTACATACGGTGGGAAATTCTCCGCAACAACCAAGCCAGGTAGCATCTGGATCACTTACATATTATGTAAATGATGTCTACAGGATGACTACCAATGAATAAGACTTTCCATGTTGACATCTCCTAGATGCGACGAATAAAAGGTAGAGAGCATGGAATATTTTGGTAGAGATAAAAACCCAAGAAAAAACAGATACGCGGTCTAATGTATTGAAAGACGGCGATTGTTTTAGGCTTAAAAAGTATGACAGAATACTACAAAAACCGGATGGTGAGCCATAAACAGCCTCATTAAATATAGACACACATGTTGGGTAATGAGAGAAAACCTATGGAAAAAATATAAAAAATCGATAATAATAGAGTGCTGGCTAAACTATGTATGAAGGCAGAACAGCTAAAGAGAATGCTTGTTATGGTGATAGAATTCTCCCATGTTGCTAAAGTCCATTACATTCATATCTCCGAAGCCAAATAATTTATGAAATGAATCGGAATGACTAATCTCTTCTCAATTTCTACTACTTAAAGGCCAATGATATAGTGTCTTGCTTAACGTGGAACTTCTTGAGATGTCTCTGTCGTTCTTGAGCTGTCGCAAAAGGTGCTGTCTTATATTATGCCGCGTACCCGCCTTCCATTTCTTTTATTCATCTTTCTCCTCGCTTATCAACAACCGTTGCTAGTTCTGGTGATACATAATGTTCATATGTATATTAGTTATATGTTATGTATCATGTATATAGTTATGACCATAGTATAGTATAGGTTGTAGTGTATTAATACATATACATACATACTCCAGTATAATGTATTACCTATTATGTTATTAGTATTACTATTATTTAGTACACATGTCATTTTTACAGGCAGGATGTTTGTTTGGTGTTAACAGCATCCCTAATAAACATTACAAGGTTTTTAATGCCCACAAATTGGAACAATGTATCGGAAAGATTTAGTTATACCCTGCATTGGTGTCCAATTCTTTTTAATTTTTATATTAATGTGATTTTGATTCTTTCTATTGCTTTTACGTCACGTCTGCTCGAAGAATAGCTTGGTCCACACGGCTAATGTTTTGGCAATGTTTATCTTGAATTAAGAATTACTACAACGTGCAAGTCATATATAAATAGATAGTGCAATACATACAACTCGAGTACCAGTGCAGTAAGTGCATGCATTCAAATTACCGCAAGAATTAAAAGCGCAATATCCCGTGCATGGAATTGGTTCGGTTACACTTGTTTTTATTGTGGAAGTATCAGTATAATAATGCCCCGAGATTATCTCCTAAAGCTAAAGAGTGCAACCTTTATGGCTTCAAAGGTCACAAATAGACGCAATGAATAGGCTGAACACACTGTAAATAAACCAAAGTTCTTCCCATAGAGGTTCAGTCACATTACTTTCCTGAATGCTGCAATAATTCTGATGCACAAAGTTCGTGAATAAAGAACCTATAAAGTTTACTTCCTAATATTGGGGACCAAGAAACTTTATGAAATGTTTGCAGTGAGCATTTCTAGTAAAATACTCCGTGTGTATAGATATTCTGTAATTCTGCGTATCTTTAGACGCAACTATTTTCCAGAATTTCGCTCCTAAAATAACTTCCGGCAGGAGGGAATGCACTAAATTTTCTTTTTATCACAAAGTTTTTTGTATTTACTGCAATAACCAAGAGGAAGAATTCGTTATTTTAATTATATACAAATCATTGCTGTGCACACAAAATTCAACCTTATTCCTCTTCTTATGAATTTGCTGGTTTTTGAAGACATCTAACCGGGTGCATAGACTTAATAAGTAGTCATTCAGACGGCATTTTAAGTCTAGGAAATACTTTAATGCCAAATGTGGAGTTGATTGATAATAGTCGTTAGAATAAATGCCGTCTTTAGCTCTGTATCTGTATCTTAATGTATTGTGCTATAAGAGCTCGGTGGGTTATAGGAGCTTGCTACAACGGATCTCTTATAACTTCCTCAAATAATAAGTTGAAATATTTAGATTGTCAAAAATGAAGAATTCAGAATATTTACTCTTTCGTCTTCCGGTACAATTCCATGCATCATGCTTATCCCACGTAATCCTGTAATCTCTTGTATATTTAAAGAACTCAGCCTTCCCAACATGGCGGTTGGGTGTTAAAACATTTCCTGAAAAGCAGTTTTTATGTGGTTTTAATACATCTTCCACCTCCAAATGTAATATTTTTGTATATTTTTTGCGTCAGTAGAAAGTATGGAAAATACTTTGAATCGCCAAAATAAGCCGCATTTGCTGATCCAATCGACAGTTGGTCTTACTATGTCTAGGGAAAGTTGCTAGCAAGGCTTAATCCGTCGTAGACGTGTCCAGGCTTTGAAGTATTCTGACACTAATGCATGCGGCTTCTGACCTGTAGGGAATATAAAAATGAGTTACATGACTATCCAGTTAAAATCTAAAAGCACCAAGTCATAACCTTCATATTAGGACGCTTTACATATTGGATAAATTGACTTTTAGTTGCTATTTTAAGACGGAAATGCTCTAAAAGTTGACAACAGCATCACGAGTTTATGCATATCAGCCGTCATAGTTTAGTTTCTGGCAGATTTTACGGGTTTATCTCTAATGTTGGAACAACCAGCCATGAATAACAGAACTTGAAGTTGGGTTAGAGTCGTGCCTTATAATAAATTTTCAATATTAAGGCTGAATCGAACCTAAAATGAATTCCACACACTCAGAATTTACGCTTGACAGGATGAAATGAACGGAGTGTTAAACAAAGTGCTGTATGAAAACTCATTAAATCGAACAAACGAAGATAATTTAGGAATTAATACATGTCTGAGCGTGAATTGGCGTGTGCGAGTTTTCTCCCAAGCTGTCATGTTATTCCAGTTGCTAGTGATAGTTTGGCTTTGAGGTCTGAAGTTCATAAGATGCATAAGGGTAAACGGAGAGAAAGTCTTATTAAAGCGCTTTCTCCTTTAGGATCGGCGCGCCATCTGCCCTGGGAAAAACTAGACCAATACTTCTTTTCGAATATTCCAATTTATTTCATAATACTTTTCGTATACTTAAATTTTGTTTTTCACTATATTTAGTCCATAAAATACCGTCAAAATACACGCTTTCATCCTCATATGTTTTCTACCACTGAAGCTTTCTGAATGCAACCAACAATGAGTAATGCACTTTCTCATCCAACTATTTAGTAAGTTAAACAATTTAAATGAGTAAATGCCCAAGTTTGGAAACTTACTTGTACCACACCAATTGACCTATTTCCAACAGTACGCCCACATTGCTTCAATTATAGAAATTTATTTCTGAAGTCACATTTAGCAAACTGTCATCATGCTTGCTGTTGAATGAGGCTTTTCAACATCTCGTCTAGACTCCGAACTGAGAGATAAGCTTGTTCTTTTGTATCACGCGTTATTAGGATTGTGTTCGCAACCCAACTTTCGGCAAAGCCAATTATTTTTCGCCGCTTCCTAAGAGGAAACGGCGAAGAAAGCTGCTTCCTAGAAAGTTGGGCACAAATACTTTATATATAAGGTAGGCATCGGGAGTGAAAATACTCGTGTCATGATACGGAGCTTGACTCAAAGATGGGAAACCTTTGTAAGCAGCTCATCTTTAAAGTGGTTTATATATTAACATTTAGTGTTTATGGTTCGCAAATAAATTCTCGGAATGGCCTGTACATATACCATGCGTCACCAATTCGAGCTTGTGATTTTTGGCCTTCATCGCATAATTCTCATCCGTTTGAGCTATAACTGCATGGGTTAAGCAGTACTAAAGTTATACAGGAAGCCGTTATTACATACGTAGGAAGTTCTTTCTACACATAGGCATAGCTGTTATCATATACGGAGCTTTTGTATGATATATATTTCATCATTGCATTTATATAGGTATAGTTGTGGTTGGAAATCCAATAGCTCTAATGATTCTAAAAATGGGTCGGTTGTCTTTCCTCTTTTGCTGCGCTGAACCTTCGTCTTCTTTTCTTGTTGACCTAGGCTACTGTTCTTGATTGAGGCAGGAAATGGTAGCATTTGCCTTTTAGTCGATTTCTCGACGTGGCTCTTTTGTCGTTTGGATGCCGTCATCAGATTCTCAACAACGATTGATGGCCTCGCATTTAGTCTTTTGAATTTATGCATTCGCATATGCGAATAAATAACTCTTATTGAGACAAGTATCGGTGTACGAAGCAGTCATGAGTTGATTTACTAGAGATTTCCATAATGCTAAATAAACTGTAGATACTCCCTCCTGAATTAATTTTCGTCGTTAGGTTTAAATGCACTAGAAATGAAAGACGAGTATCATTAGGTCCGTAAGATTTTCTTCATCACTGGATGTATTCGTAGCTATGATATATCGCTTTTTTCATGTGTTCCTCTTCATAAGTCCCATTAAAGCCTTAGCAGTGGTATTAGTAAGTGCTGTGATAGATGATATAGATATATCAGGACTCCCTGGCAATTCGTTCATGTTGGAATGAATACGGAGATTGCAAGAACCCAAACTGACAACGTAATCATCACTAAGATTAGTCATCGTACTATAAGGAATCATGTAGATAATTAATTTAATCGGGTTTCTAAATTGTGTAATAAGACTTTGTCCCACTAATTAGTTAAAAGTACTTTCTGTCGTGGAACGTTTGTCACTTCAATCATCTTCATTGCACAGTAGCTGTGATGAAAATACCAAGATGGCCATCTGTTATACACATAATTATTATTATTATAGTGTATTTTAAATGTAAATAAATAAATGTAAATAATATTAGTAACATGTTGCTTTTTATATTTTTAGGGGACAGAGAGCGGGGAAACTACGGACCATGGAAAATGTGCAAGGACCTTGGCTTCGGCCGCGAAATCTGTGGGCAAAACATTTCCAGCTTCAAGCCAATCTGTAAGTCAATTTGACATTACTGCTTTGATGAAACTGGAAGGATTTCACCAATTTATTTTACTAGTAATTTGATGGATATTTTTGTGGTATCCCGTTCTCCCTGACTTACAAACTGTAAGGATTCCTTTATTTATTTCTGTAGTTGCTGTTCAAGCAGCAGGAATATGCGCTGCCATTGGGATAGCTGCCCTTGGGTTTTACTGCCTCCTTTCTCTTCTGCAGATTGCCATGCAAGTGACACGCTCACGCATTATGTGCAAATATAGCCATATAATCATTGCCAAACTTTTGTTTATCGTCACTGCCGGTATGATTCTTTTTCTTATGTTATGATTTACCGACCATTTGGTTGACCTTACTGGAGTAAAAACATATAATGACGGTTTTTTTTAGATTGTGTTTGACTACATTAATGACTATTTTGTATTTCCAGCTCTCTTCACATTGACTGCCGTTTCGCTATTCGCAACGCAAGGAAATGACTTAGAAAGTGGTTTTATCGTAGAAGTGCGTTTTTCATTTTACATGGAGGTGAGTAAAAATCATGTAATTAGTTTCTGCATCCATATTATTTCAGCAAATTCTGTGTCTACAAATTTAGCTCAAGTTCAACGGGGCTAGAATCACTTTTCAGAGTAGTTTTTACCTTTTTGCTTATGAGTTTGACATTGTTCTCCTTAAAGCACTAGCAATTGCTGAAATATTTTTATTTAATTAATTTTTATTTCATTTGTCGGCATGGAATGAGAAATTCCATACTGACGAATGCCCGCTATCCTCGAATTTAGTAATTAAAAATTAACAGGGGTAAATAGGTACGTGTTACGTTTCATTGCTGAAATTGCAGTTCCAAGAATCTGCTATAAAAATGAAAACATATTATTATCGTGAAGTCACGTTGCAACATATTAAATCGTGCTTGTTGTTGTTGAAGTATGACTTGCAGGGATAATGAAATACGATGAAGATGTATTAGATAAAACATTTTATTTACTGTTATGCACACGCAAGACAAACTTGAGCGAAATTTATTATCGGTATTTTGAGGACTTTGTAAAATACCTAGTATAGTTGTTGGATTCATATTGCACGAGTTTTAAAGACTTGTGTGCATAAGCCTACTAGCATGCTATTTTATTAATTAATTATTTACATATTAATGGTCTGTTTTGTTTTTTTAAGGTTGTGGTGACGATTTTCACCTTCATTCTGATGTTATTAGCAGTATCAGAATATTGTGTGTCAAGGAGGATGGAGGAGCCTTATGGAGGTGCTGAGGAAAGGGCTGAACGCAGTGGTGTTGGCTTGGGACAAGTAGGATTCGGTACCACTATTGGGAATCCGGGTTTCCGTGACCGTCTAAGTGCCAATGGTATTTCAGTGACAGACTCAAGTGTTCGTTTTGTGCCGTCTGCTAATAAAGCGAGTCGAAATAAGAACAAAAATAACAAAAATAGGAGTAATGGGTCTAGTAATAATAATCATAATCATGGTGTGCTTTGGAATGGTAGCGTGACAAGCATGTCACCTGCCTCAAATGGTTCCTCCATGTCTGTGATTTCCAGTATGTCAACAGTATCTACAGTTGCATCCACAACACGAGGACAGCCACTCCGTTCAAGCCTCAAAAAATCCAAAACAGCAGATGGATTCGGAATACAAAATCCCGGATTCAGCGGGACCTCCCCAACCTTATCACGAACAGGGAGTCTGAAGAAAGTTCGCATCCAAACTCAAACAACTGATGTGTAGTTATCATTATATGTCAGCCCGGCAGATAATCGAGATTTATTTTAAAGCGGAGCTATAGAGCTGGAACGTCATGGTTGTTTAGTCATATGATCTCTGTCGGGCTCTGCTGTGCAATATGATTAAAAAACTGTCATGACATATGTGAATTGTTGCCTAATGGAGAGTCATGTTGCGTTTGTTCCGTCCGGACTTTCCCGTGCTTTTTAACGTGTGCTTTGTGCTTCCCATTTAAAACGATTTAACCCAAACACTCAATCCGTCCAAGAATTGCTCCTGATGATTTCTCATCTTTTCAACAGGACTTACTCAGTACAGTATAGCTATACATATGTGTGGCGTCTTCGCTGACACACCTTCTCTTGAAGCATAATTAAGCATAATGTACACATACCAGGAATCTTTAAAGCCGGAATCTCACACAAACGCAAGAGCGTTTTAGATTTATCGCTTTTCTGTGAGTTTCAGGTCATGGAAACGTATTTAATGGTGGGTGGCCACTGGTTCGACAAAATTTATTATATGCGAATATACCAAAGAAACTCATGAGCAGTATGGTTGATGTTCGAAACTATAGGATATAAGATATATAGAAGAGTTACTTAATTCAGCTTACTAGAATATTCCAAGAATGACTTTATATGAAAGCCCTTATTTGTTCAACCTTATTATTGTAATTGCACACACTCAGTCAGTTGAAAACACTGAATTGTCTGAAAACTTTTTTAAAACTGAAATTGTCTGAGTGTTGCCGTGATAGGAAAATAACAAATATACGAGCCCGTCCATGTCTTGAATCTTATGCAATCCATAGTAAACTTTTTTGAACTACTCTATTGTACAATCTCATACACTATATTCTGTGTAGTAGAGTTAACCGCTAGCGTTTATTCTTACCATCATGAATTTATTATTGTCCACATTTATTATTGAGTCTCCAATCTGAAAACATAAACCAACTTAAGTACAAATCGAGCTTGTAAAGGCTTTCTTTATTGTTTTTTATGTATTATACTATAACTCGCCCACTGATTTCCAAGAAAACCAGACATTTCTGCAATCACGTTTACAGATGATTTAAATATTATTATCTGTATTTATAGATGTGCACATGAGAAATATACGTAATAATGAGGATAAATGTTTTCATTCTAGTTTAATATTGCTGTAGCGTGATGTATTTTTACCGTTTTCCTGGCAAGTCCATATGTTTACGACTGCCAGGAGGAACAATATATACTACAATCGTTATACGTGTGTGCTTTGCGTTACAATCAATACCTGAATGTAATGTGATCGTTTTTATAATATTATGAATAAGGTACATATAAATAATTAACACTGTAAGTTTATTAACTAAACGTTATATGACAACAGAGATACTTTCTAAGTATGAAAGAGGCCATATAGTTACAATATAGAATCCCATATTGTAGTCAGTGTTCACCATATGTTGTAGAGTTATATACTATATAGTTGAATATGAGTGCTATTGTTATTTATGTGTATATCTACATATGAACATATAACATTATATTAAATCTTGTAACTGTAGAGATTTCTAATTTATTTTACGTATCTTATTTGACGCGAATTCGGTGAACTCAAGCACATTCAGGCGATGTTTGTTGTACAAAAGTCAATAAGAGGTTAATTTGATGATATAATATTTTATTTATATAGCGACTATCAATACCATTTATAGCCGTGATCTTTAGTTAAAATCGTTTTACAGTGCCCTTATGATCTTTTATAAATAGAAAGTGTATTACTATGCTTATAATAATACAACCGAGTACAATTGAGGCCGAAACGTGGCATTTTCCATTTGTTGCCGTAAATATCTTTAGGTATTACTTATACTTATATAACAATATTATTAATGAAACATTATGGTCCGATTATTTAACATTGCTATACAACTGCTACAGCTACAAGACTCTCAAGACACAACAAAACAGTAAAACAAGCTAAAACATACATACACAAAGTTTCTATACCACCATGCTTGAATCCAAACGTTTATGACCGTTTTATGAGCGTGTCTTAAATTACTATAAGTATACTGTGTTTGTTGCCCAGGCGTAATTATATGTCAAATAGTTCCGTGAACTGCTTTTTACTCTATTATAATCCTTTTTAAGGGGACAGACATGAAGAGTTCTAAATCTTGAATAATTCATTATATTTTTCCTTCTATAATGTTTCGTTTACTTTTATCCGGCCGTATGCTTAATCTCGCTCTATACTACTGTCTACTGTATGCATTCTGGAAATAAAGACAAGAGGGTGTAGCACAGACAACATATACAGGAACCCCCGTTGATAGTAAATTATTGTCGATGGTGCTATTGCCATGAACATATAATTAATATTACCTATGAGTGATTTGGAATTAAGTTGTCTAATCCACATTTCTTAAAGAGCAAATTACTTCTGGAATAATTTAAATAATTATAATTTAAAAGATATTCCTTTATATATGCGTAAAAGGAATGAAGGAAATTATCAAATCTGAGGTTTGTCAGTATATTTTCATGTCTTCTAGGTCCCCATGCGAAGGTAAACTATACGCCTGTCTAAAGGATTGTCAAGCAATGCGTTTCCAGTGTCATTTGTGGAATTGTGGACGTTTCGGACTTTAATTTTGCTGAAGTTTGCATTCGTATTACATCTTACAGTTAATAACGTTCAGAGCTGAACTTCGTCTTACGATTCCAACATAATCACCGTATCGGCAATTTATTGGAAACTTTCTAGGATCTGAATTCTAGAACTATAGGAAATGTTGCTAAAGTACTAAATGTTATTCAGTTCAAACATATTGTTTTTTTTAGAACCTATCAACTTTTATACCCTCCGGCAATTGTGACTGTGTTTAGAGTCGAGTAAATAATACACTGTGTGCTAGAACCATATTTAAGTATGTACACTTACTTTATTACAATCAGTTTTCCCAAATGACAAATATGCAGGCATTTTATTATTATAAATAACAGTAAATGTTGTGTTCACAGGTACCGCATGTAATGTTCTAGCAAAATAAACAATTAATTCTTGTGCAATATTTATTTGTTTAATATTTCAAGAGTATTTCATCTTTAATTAAAATCACGTAAGTACACATAATCTATACAATGGAGTACATTTCATTTCATACCTGTATAACACACGTACATCGAAGTTAGACTAAATAATGCATTTCTTGCGTTATTTCCCATAATGCAAATCATCAATATGTATTATACTTGCTCTATGCCTGACGATGGTAGAATGTTTGCTACCGAAAGCTCGCATGATTTAATAAAGCTTGCCAACAAAAGAAAATCCACGTAAAAGCCAAATGATAAAATGGATTATATGTATTTTAAAAACATGCACATTTTGTGAACATCTATTCGTTTCGAATTGTAACCCGTGTCTTTTCATTTCTAACAACTTATTTATTTCATTTCAAAACTCGGATACAAATAAAATGTATGATACATTAAAATAATGTCAGGAGTACAAATAAATGACGGCACCGTGTATAATATTTATCCTATTAAGTCCTACGATAAGACAGACTGCATTTCAAGACTACGCGAAAATTGACTGGTCGAACAAACTGCAAATAGTAACAAAATGACAAAGTATGAAATTTTTAATCAGCAATATTAAAAGTCTGTGGTACAGAACTTTGTGTCAGTCCTGTGGCTGGAAAATTTGGGGAGTATGGTACAGTTGTTGTAGGAATGGCCCTTCGAACCGGCTGATTAGGAATCCGCCGATTTATAATAGACGGGCGGTAATGCTGCAAAAAACTTTGCTGCGTAGGTACTTCTAAAATGTTCTGAAGGGGTGCCAAATGGATTCCACCCTGATTCATTGTTGAAGGAGCTGATGAATACATACCGCTTTGAATCAATTGTAGTGTCAAATGGTTTGGCGTGTTAAGACATTCCTGAACGACTTTCTTCAAATAGTCGATTCTTGGTTGTTGCACGGGATCACCCATAGGAAAAGTATTTGCATAATTTTTACATTCGTGCAGTTGAGTAAGTACGTAAGTACTTCCCCGGCTTAACATGGACTCATCTAAGTTCGGATTCATGATCCTTAGCTTGTCCCTGATTTTCATTAACCATTGATTTTGTTCCTCATTAATTCTCATATTTTGTAGTCTGTTTTCACGGGATCTGTTTTCATTTTGGTACTCTTCCCAAGCAAGCTTTCGTTCCTCTTCAGTAAGACCCTCATCGATTCTATTTTGTAGCAATGAATCGTGTTCCAGGTAATTAAAAAGAACGTCCTGATGGGAAATTAGCAAATCTGCTAACAATCTATCTTTTGGAACAGTTGGTGTCGGGCGTTCAGCTGAATCATCATCATCAAGTACGTACATTTGTTTGATATCTTCGTAAGTAAAATGACTTTCTATTTGATGCTCATCGACAACCCGTCGTGAGAGTGATAATTTGACAACCTGCCTGTTGTAAATTTTCTCTTCAATAGTTCCTTTCGCTAACAACCTATAAATGTAACACGGCTTGGTTTGGCCAAAACGATAGACTCTGAAAATGCTCTGCATATCCTGAGACGGATTCCACGATGCATCAAAAAGAACCACCCGATTGGCTCCGATTAAATTAATACCAAGTCCACCAGCCTTCGTTGATATCAGAAATAATTTCGCTCTAAAATTGAAATTTGAAACATAATTAGCATTATTTATCCTTTCAAAATTGCCCACATAAGAATTCATCATTCGATATTACGAACTTAACGAACCTTGATACGTCAGTCTTGTTGAAAATATCGCAATTCTTTTGTCTGTCAGCGGATTTCGTAGAACCATCTATACGGAAGTACTCAATGTTTTTTCTCCATCTTGAGCGTGAGTTATTCGGTCGGGGTGGGAATGTATCTTGTACCTTTTTATCTTTCTCAAGCTGGTCCATTTCATCCAAGAAAGACTCAATTATATCAAGTGAATAAAGATACTGACTAAACACTAGTACTTTATCCTGAATGCTTTCACATGTTTTTATTATATCAAACAGTATCTTGAGCTTGGTACTGTGCTCCATCAGTTGCATTTCAACCTTTGATTTAAAAAACTGAGTCCACCAATCTCCCCCTTCTTGAATTGTCTTTGAACTGAGTTCAGGTGGTCCGGCAGCAACTTCCTCTTCAACTTTCACCGAATTCTTCTTTTCTTTACTTTTGATTACATTCAACTGAGAGTCTAACCAATCAACGTCACTATCAGAATCAGAACAACTCGAGACATCGGATCGATCATCGATAAATTCTTTCAGTGATCCAGCAGAGTCAGACGATGTTTCGGGATTATAATTGGCAGATTTTATCTCTAAGGCGTAGGGGTGACACCACACCTTTGCTAAATTTGCAGCATGCTTTAGTACCTGACCACTACTTACGAGTTCTTTTATATCCTTTCCGGCCTTAATACTTTCTAAATAATGCATGTACAGTGTCTTCTGAATCTTCGACATTTTAATTAGAACCACATACTCGTACTTTGGCGGCAGGTACGGTGTAAGTACCGTGTAATCCAATCGCTGAACACATCCATCTAACAGTTTGTGGAGAACATGAGCTCTTCTTTTCATGACCTTGACATCATGTGCAGTCGAGTCTTTGTGTTGACCGTTGGCGATAGGATTGATAAAGCGATTACGAAACTCCGATAACGAACCCAATAAGCCTGGCTTCACAAAACCCATCATGCAGTGATATTCGTCCAAGTTATTCTGAAGTGGGGTGCCCGTTAGAACGACTCTTCTTCTTGTTTTGATTTTACTTACTGCTTGCGACATCTTTGATTTAGCATTTTTGAAAATATGTCCTTCATCACAAATTACGATATCAGGCCCAGGATCAACTAGACACTTTTGAACTATAGCTTTTGAACTCTTTTTTAATCGTTTCCCATCAACCAATGATCTATAGGCGTCATAATGAAGTATTGCAACGCCTCCTCGACGCTGCCAATATGCAAGAGAGCTAACGCGGGCTTCAAGGTTCTTCTCATCATAAATCTTGTGTATATTCAGCGTTATATCAACATTTCGAGTCCAAAGCTTTAACTCATTGCTCCAGTTTCCGACCGTATTCAGTGGACATATTACCAAAGCCATTTTCATTCCTAACACTTCAGTTGTCAATACGGTATGTATGAATGCGACGCTCTAAAAACAACAATATTCTTTCAGCATGCGTACACAGGGACTTCCAGTGTGAAATAGATAATTAACTAACCTGTAAGGTTTTCCCCAGCCCCATGCAATGGGCTAGAATACAACCACCTCCGTCATTATTTTTCTTCTTAAATTGTTCCAAGCTTTCAAAGCATGAATTCCAAAGGAATCTCACTCCGTCCACCTGATGTGGTTTCATTTTCTTCACAATAACTGAATCAACACTAACAGTTGGTTCTTTTGTTTCAGGGTCGTAGTCCAATACTAAGCTGTCGGTAACTTCCCCCATTGGTAGATGAAAATGTTCGTTGAACTAGAAAAGACAAAATCATAAAGGAATGAATATGATACAAAAACGATCTTTCAACATAACTGATGTTTTCACTCATTGAAGTACCTCCGCCTGTCTCTCTGCGATTCTTTTCTTTCGCTCCTCCTCATTTTTTTCTGCCATTTTCGTCTCCTTTTGAAGTTTCTTTTTAATACCTCGGATATTTTTTCTTCCTTTGGACTAGAACCAAAATATTTAATTATAAGAAAAAATTCTTTTGCAAACATTACAACAACACTGGAAATTGAAACAACTCAGATATCGAGATTAAAAACGTTAATATTACCGGCGAATCCTCCGTAATTTCTTCAATATCACTGCCACTGCTATCATCGATGACTACTTCATCAGGATCCTTTTTATGTTTTTTCTTCTTCTTTTTCTCTTTGTTCTGTGAGCTATCATCCGAATCCGAAAAATTTCTTACCCTTCTTCTAGTTTTCTTTTTCCTGAATATCACAAAAATGATTGAAAAATCAAGAACACAAGTGAAGAATGAGAAATAGCTTCATATATACTTACTTGTAGTCAGAATCAGAATCAGTACTAGCTCGACGCCTCTTGCGACGAGAGCTTTTCTTTTCCGAACTCGAACTTCCATCATAGTCGTCATCGCTGGAATAGTTAGTTTTACCATCAATATAAAGGAATTACGTATGTACTGACATTTCTAAATTGCAATTTATAACCTTTCAACCACCACAGATTTCTTCGAGTCGTCGTCAGAGTCACTTAGAATAGAAATGATCTTTTTTGTCTTTTTCGAACGAGTTTTCCTCTTCGATACAAAATCTGAATCGGAATCCTCCGAATCCTGCTCTTTAGGTACACGTGCGGGTACATAATGAGGTTCCCTCTTCTGCAAAAACGACATTAAAGCCTAAGTACAAAAGATGACAGAAGAAAAGGATGCTTTAATCACAACAAAATTTTACCTTCGTGGCAATTTCTTCGCCTGAGCTACTTCCGTTTTCTTTTTTTACTACTTCAGGCTTTTTCAGAATCATACGTTTTGCACCATCTTCATCAGAGGACTTAGAGCTACCACCCAAATCCTCATCCTCGCTTCCAACTTTGTCTTTCTCCGTCAAAAGAAGTGCTTTTCTTGCAGGAATAGGACCATCATTTGAAGAATCTAAAAACAATAAACCCAACACGATACAAATTTTGTAATCATGTAATGAATAGCAACAAGCTGTGACTATAATACCTGTACTTGCATCACTTAAATCTTCTCGAGCGATTTCGTCGTCACTGGTAACTTTGTTCTTCTTACTAGAAGAATTGGATTTCTTTGGTTTCCCAATTGAACTTCTTTCTTTCTGACGAGGATCAAAAGCAATCAGCCTGAAGATAATTAAAACAAGTACATTACTAAGCAAATACGTACGGGAAGTTATATACCTAAATTAAGCTACAATACACTTGCACTAAAAACATTTTTTAAAACATGTCTTAACCTTCTAATTTCTCGTGCGATCAAATCTTCCGGCTCACACTTTTTATGTTTCGCCTTACTAGGCTTGTCTTCCAAAAACCCGAGATCAATAGTTTTATGGGAACGTAGTTTATCCGTTATAATACTGGGTAGTCTTTCTAACCAAACAAAACTAGCCCCCGGCTTTAATTTAGGATCATCTTTTGGAAGCACGTCCAAATCTGAGCCCTCCTTATCTTTGGAGTGACGCTTGTTCCGCTCATGTTGCTTCCTTAAAGCTTCAGACGTACTTGGCAATTCGTCATCATCCTTTTCCGGTTTGACTGACACTTTCACCTTTTTAGGGGGCTTGAAAGGTGCGGTCACATTTGGTCTCTTTACAATAACCGTTTCCGGTGGACTAGGGGGTTCATTAATGTCATCATCAGATTCTAAGATCAAATTCTTGGCCTTTGCTTCATCCGGGTCCCTACGGTTTGGCTTTCCCAGAAATACAGTTTCTGGTGGACTAGGTGGAGGTAGGTTCATAGGATCAGATTTTTCAAGAATTGGAGTATTCTTCTGTGGAGGATCTAATTTAGGAACTTTCGGAGTTCTCTCAAAAAACACCGTCTCGGGAGGGCTGGGTGGTGGAAGTAAACTATTTTTGTTATTTGCTTTAGACTTGGCCGAAGTGGCACGCTTACTCTCCTCCATGTCAAAAAATACAGTTTCAGCAGGACTCGTTGGTGGCTCTAGTACGGCATCGACATTGATGGAAATGTTCGGAGGATCCACTTCATGAGTCTCAGACTCCGTATTGGAGTTATTTTCTAATCCGCTTTCAGTCGGCACTTTTGTGGGTGACTCAACTAATTCTTCATCACTCACAGGTTCATTTTCTGTTGGCGCTTTTGTGGGTGATGGTGAGAAAACAAACTCTTCATCACTCACTAGCTGCGCTCCCAAAATGGGCGACTTTTCCCTTTCATTAGATTCATCATCCGAACTAATAGTATCTTCAGCCCCGGAATCATTCCCGGCCTCATTATTAGCTTCTGCCATGGAATCGCTGACGGCAGTCTGAGCCTCTGTACTGGCTTCGAAAAAGTCACTTTCCGACAAGTGATCATCCTCCATTTGACGTGGACTACTCGAAGTCGATTTGTCTGATTCATCATCCTCATTCGCAATATTTGTCTTATCTTCTTCGTCCTTGTCAGGACTGTCTTCCCTTGAAGTCTCTTTATTAGTGGCAGCACTGGATATGCCATTCTGTAAGTTTCCTGCAGGATTTCGTGCGCCGCTCAACAATGGGAACCGGAGAGCCAACTCCTGCTGTGCCTGAGTCTCATGTTGACGCAGATCATCAACTACCTTGTTGATCTTTCCTTTTATTTCCTGGATAACTCGCTCCGAAATTTTCGAGCTCTTATAGTCCTCCACTAACAACTCCGTCAGATTCTTGTTGACGCATTCGTTCAATAATCCATCAACTTCCGTCGAAAATAAATTCACTGCAGACTTTATTTGACCTACAGTGAATGTCAGCCATTCCACAATGGGGGGAAGAGCATATCCGTCTTTCAGGTCTTTACGATTTCCACTTCCGCTAGCCATTTTTGACGTTGGCTTGAAAAGTACCTGAAAAATAGTCAATAGCTCTGATATAGACGGTCTATATTAGTTGCCGTTCAAATATTGTTATAATTTAATGTTTAATCGTATCGTATCTTTCTCGTAAATAAAGATACTACAAACAGAAACTATAAACTATTATCGTACTGTAATATCGAATAATGATGTCAACTTAGACAATACTACAATACCCATAAGGTATATATGAGGTATGACATAGAATTTTGATACTTACGTGTTTACACTTACCAAAACCGCACTCCGTAGTAATTATTTTGGAATAACACTAACTGGCGTGGTATCCATTCCCAAGTTCAAACAGTATTGACAATGGTAAAAATACCGTATAAAATCCTTTTTCTCTAAAATCAAAAATCAATACGCTCCCATCATAAGAGAAGTTCCGTATACTTATACATATACGAACACCCTATAGCCTTATCCGATCTATAAGTCAGCTTCCTCCTCCTGAGAAGAGATCAAGTTGTTGGAAAAAAACTCGGGTCGTCGGCAGACGCACTTTATTGTTTAGACGATTCTGACTTTTTGTTTCCGTTGGCGGCTTTGCAATATCAATTCCTTTATTTATACAAGAAGATCTCATTAGTTGATTAAAGTCAAGGATAAGCTACCACACTATTATAAGTATACCACTAAATAAATGTTCAACGTCAATAAAACGTTCTGATCTCAAGGATTTTCAATTTCAAATTAAATATTTTTTAAAATAATATTGAAATTCCAGAGAGTCCGACGATCTCACTGGAGTTCAGAATTTCATAAAACGGGAGGATAATAGGCGAAAGAACAAATTCCACGAGATTTCACTTCTCATATATAACGGACCTTTTACACTACCGATGACTGTCTGTCTACCTCCCTGAGATGAGAAAATGAGATGAGATTTGCCACAAAACAGACATGAGATGAGCCTTCAGCAGAGCAGATATATGAGGTGTTACTTGTAAATAAATGGTAACAAAAACTGTAAAAACCCTCCGTTTTCGTCCCTATTTCCTATGTTCCACAATATGATATTCCTTTAGTACAGTTCAACATACACGGGGCACATTAAATATATAGAGAAATACGACAGCAGCAGCAGAAAGTGCAATAATAAGACTTGGTCTCATTTATATATACGGCGAACATGAACGTGAACACTGTCTATAAAGAGTCTGTGACTATGTGAAATATGATTTCGTCCTTTTCCAATTCCCAATCTCTCTCCGTCCATCCATGCAAACCTTCCCTTTATTTTACATGTTCCTCTCACAGAGATCCCTATAATTTTTATGGACTTCGACTTGAGAGTTTCCTCTGTCTGTAAAAAAGATTCTTCACCAATGGAATTCCTACCAGAACGCGGACTTGAGTTGCGCGCGGAAATCAATGAGAGATCGACAGGAGTTGGGAAAGGAACGACAGTCAAAATCTCAAAATGCTGAGCAGGGGCCGCTTGCTTGCCGTATTTTACGTTTTTTAAATTTAAACGTTTCTAATTTTTTAAACTCCGCTATTATACTTATAATACTATAGGAAATAAACTATTGTCAAATAATTGTACTCATAATACCAAACATTTTGGAAGCTTTTAAACTTTTAATTATTATTATTAAAAGCTTCCAAAATGCTTTAATGATATTTAACTAGGATTTGTCTGTATAGAACAACGTTTCATTATGCGTATGGCGATGATGATGGACTTGAAAGAAATTAACTATATACTAATTTTTAATGTACCCACACTTATAGGCAGACAATACAAAATGCCGAGAATTAAAATTAAATTAGGTTTATGTATAAAAATATACAAACAAAATTTTTATGGTTGGACTTTTAATCCAACCTAACTTAACTTTTTATTTTTTTTTGCGAACCGGTCCACATGTATAATAATAAACCACTTTTATAATCAATAAAACAGTCCAAAATCTATGAAACTATTTTTTTGAACTTGTACGTACTATAGTATATTATATAGTTTATATGTATATATAGATAATATATTATATAGCAGCGAAACTACATAAAGGCTGATAAAATATATACTTATATAGTATTTACTTACTTACGTTTTTTTAACCTTGCATACAAGGTTATACCCCAGCAGTCTTTGCAGTGTATAGTGTTATCATAATCGGTGATAAATATGAATATCTTACTTAAAATCTTAATAGCAGAACAACCTTACAAATTCGGGTTTTTGCTCTGAAACCCATGGCTTATCAGTCAATCTTATTATACACGAAAAACAAACACATATTTCTGCTTCAGTCACATGCTGCCATGCTTTTATACTATACTCTTGGCAGTTAATAGCGGTAGAGATATTAATATTACATTAGACAATATCGTAAGTGTATTATTTACTTAATTACCTCGCCCAAACCTTGAGGGGGTGTAATTTCTAAAATCTTATTACATTTACCTTTTGTTCCATATATAGCACACAATTATTCATTCATATAGTGAGGTTCTGAACAGTTCCCAGTCAATGCTTAATGAAAAAGCATTGGAAATTAGATGAGTAATTACGGTAACTCTGGTTTTCATTGTTATTGGTTATGGAGGAAAACATATATTTAAACGTTTATATGTATAACAAGGTACAAAAGATTGATGTATATAGGACACGGACACAACATCAATGTTTTCACGAACCAATGACATATAAAGTAAACACTTTACCAGACAGCAACCTGTAATAATTATTGTCACTCCCGTGTGTGTAAAACAGCATGGAACTAAACAACATATTGGGCTGTACAGCCAGTGACTTTTTTCTATGGTTTAGGTTTAAGGTTTTACAACTCGAAGCTGATGAAACTATAACCTATATAACCTGGTTTCCTTAAACTATAGTGTATATGTATATATCTCTATAATTAGGTACACAAAATATTTGAAAAGCTGTTTTCAAGTCCCAGCATTCAGTCTTCCCAATTCGAAATGTTTTGGTTTCGACAAGGTTAACTCTGAAATCAGAAACTGATAGAACAGCTGCGTATTTTTTGAGCTTACATTTTCATAATTAATATGCCAATGTAAGACATTTTAAATTTTTAAATGTACACATGACTAACGAACTACACATGGAAGACACTTCCGGTTAAGCAGACACTCAGAGCAGAAGTTGAACATGCTCTATGATTATTACAATTTTACAAATAAATGGTAGCTGTATCTTTAGTCTTTAAAATAATATATGAACGAAGAACGTTCAGAGAATCTGCAATCTCCTGACACACACATTAATGGTGCCAATTCTACGAAAAGATGCGTGGCATAACATAACACCAATGAATAAATAAACCAAGCACGCATAAAAATCCTGTCGACGATCATAGCATACATTCAGACCTATGAAAAATATTTATAATTGCGATGTATTACTCGAAAAGAATTTTGACAACTAAAGTAAGATCTGCCATGTAACTATACTGCGTTTAATAAGCGTTCTGGATTTCATCAAATAGAAATTCGACCCAGTTTTAAAGGTTAGTGTCTTTCTTCTCAAAAAAAGGAGAATCTTGGGCACGACGTCGTTCTTCCGTAAGCTAAAGAATGTACAAAAAACCGTGTTAAATTGCAATATCTTTCAAAAACCTCTCATTAGATTTTAATAAAAAAATACCTCAGCCACTTCCTCATTTGCCTTCTGTTCATCTTTGTTCACTTCCACTGTATGTGACATATCACTTCTGTCTTCTTGGCCGGAATTCCCCACCCACGGGTTATTCGTTGAACTCATGGATCGTCCTTTGTAGATGACATTGCTAGAAAATTCAGAACTTGGGGAAGACGAGCACACGGGGAGCACATCGGGAGAGGCTGGCTCTGTAAGAAATGTCGACCCAGAAATATTTAGTAGATTAACATCTAAATCAGCAGTCAAGTCTCGAATAGGGGTCATGCTACTAATAGGGTGCTTAAGGTCAACAAGATTTTCTTGCTTTCCATCACAGTGCTCGGACGAATGTGAATTATCTCTGTCTGCAAGTTCCTCACCTACTCCTAAAATTGAAAAAAACATTTAGTGGCACAGTTCTGAATACATTATGACCTGTAGAATCAGTCTTTTTTATCAATCTTACTTTTTTTGCTATCTGATGCAGAATTTTGAGATTCGCTAAACCTCGCTACTACTTCAGGGGACGAGACGGTACATCGATTGGTAGCTCTTAAATACGATGGCAAGCGTAAATTGGTTGTTGCAAACGATCCATCACCATTGTCCATGCACAAATCGTTCATAACATCCTGATGAGATTCTTGAGTGTTACCCACTGGGGGGTTTTTTCTATCCAATTCCATATATGGAGCCATACGGGGATCATTTGAAAGAAACGGGATGTCAACAGAGTTTGGCCACGGCTCCTTAGATCTTTGACGGGATACACTCGAAATGGTCGCCACAACTTCATTTGAACCGCTTCTCCCTTCAGTTGTGAGTCGAGGTTCTCCGGGCAAAAACAAATGAGTATCACGATACAGTTCATCACTAATACTTGAAAGATCGGTTCGGCGAGTCGCAGTAGTGGAGTGAGAGCCGGGCTCACTTCTATCTGTAGCACCAGGAAAGGACAAGACACGTGAAGCATTAGTTAAAAAAGGTTCTGATGATTCCATCCACAGAACTTCATTCAGATCTCCGGATCGAGAAGAAGGAGTTGATGTTTGAGTAACAGCAGTTGTTTGTACTGGTTCACATTCATGGAGTATAAGGTTTCCTTCCATTATTCCCTGCATCACTTGAGACGAATCGATTTGCTGACTGCATTCAATTTCGTCCTGGAGAATGGACTGAGCCACAAAGTTCCGAAGTGCATCAATAGTCCGATGACGAATATGCTCATTTTTCAACTGAGTTACTTTGCTACACACTTCCTTCAAACAATCTTGCCCCAACTGAGCCTGTCGCAAAACATTTGCTTCCTTAGCAGTGAGCTTGTTGCTAAAACGATCGCCAGGGTAATTAGGATATCGTTTATTCATTCCAAAACACGCTGTGTCCCCACCCGCATCATTTGTACTAAAACATTCAAATTTAGCCATGTTTTATTACAATACATAGCAAAAGTAATTGAATACTTGGTTTCAAAATTTATGTAGCTTCTGTACCCGTTCCTTAGATTAACCCGAGATGGACCTGCCGTAGGCTGATTAGAACTCTCACCTGTGTGAGGCATACCTACAAAGAATTATAGAAAATAGAGTAATGTTATATTTTCATCATCGAGTAAATTATTCCGATTACTACTTACTTCCAACAGATACGGATCGTTGCGGCAACATCTGCCTTTGTTGTTCTTGGTTTCGCTTTTTGCTTCCAATATTTTCAACGAAATGCTTCATCATCACTGCCTTTATTGGCTTCGCTCCTGGATTTTTGTCCTGCCTGAAAATCCAGCAGAATTCAGTTACCAATCTTATGGTGAATCCAACACAAAATTGAACTCGATTATTAATTAGAATATAAACCTAATTTCCGTCCTATTAAAATTATTGGTATTGGACCCGCCAGCAGCTTGATTATGAGCGACCTCAGGATTCACAGCAACGACTGCATTAAAGGATTCATTCTTGCTAGATGACGACAAGACATTTTGTCTTGATTGACTATATAAAACATTAAAGCAATAAATGATGGGATGCAAAATAATGGGTCAGACAAATGAACAATATATCTGTATATTTGGCAGCATTACCTGCGGAAGTTATCCCAATAATTATTAGTTCTATTCCCAGGGGGAACTTGATTATTTAACATTAACCGATTGGACTCTAGAGGTACAGAGGGAGATATCCAAGGTCTCTTAATTTTGGCGCTATTGGATGGATTCGGATTATAGAAGGCGGAAACGGATGGTCCTGGAGAATTATCTTCACTAAAAGCTGGTAAATTAGAATGCTCCTGAGGGTAGTTTACTTGATGTGGTGTCGTTGTTGTCGACCCCCATATTTCACGAACAGGATTCCTACCCTTATTATCACGAGAACCAGAAATTCCTACGCTCATTCCTTGGTACTGGAAATACAAACGTGTAGCTCAGACGTGTAATTTGCACTCACATCTTATGCTGATGGCATGACAAACCTTTTAACAGAAAAGTAATAAATCTTACAACATTTGGATGGGAACGAGATCCTTGGTAAAACGTTGATTCGTCAATAACATTGCCACTAGCGGGTATGCTGTTAACATTAGGCATCATACCAGTAGCAGGCTTATTTCCTGCAGTAAACACACCACGTGTGTTATTCCGTCTACCAACACTCCCATCGTCTCCCATCATCCGTGGAACTTCAGGTAGCAACAGATCTACACGATCCGCCAACTGTAATATACAGAAAACAAATGTATCATATCAATACTTTTAACTAGGAAAAATTCAGTGCTGAAGAGGCTATGCGAAACCTACAACTTACTCTCTCGACACTGTCTTTGATATTATCCAGTTGTTTCTTTTGGTTTGCCATTCCTGCTGCAATTACACCAACAGAGTGAACAAGGTGTCTTAACATTGAGTTGGAATCTACGTCTGCGTTACTATAAACATTCAGATTAGTCAATTGTGATTGACTGTTAGTTCTTCGAAATCCAGAATTGCCGTGTACCGTCCCTGACTGAAATAAAACAGAGTATGGTTACATTAAGTGCTTTAAATACTAGACACATTATATACAAATATTTAAATACAATAGTTCACCAGCCAATGACGACCAGTGTCTGCCATGGGATTCCCCACAATTCTGTCGTTTCCAGATAAAATTTCCCGGTTTCTTTGACAATTAAATAGCTCAGGAAATCTTTCGTTGCTCCCTAATTCATGATTAAATAATTAAATTGTGAGCTTGTAAATTTAATAAACTCGATTAATTACAACAAAGATTACACATATGACCAATACGGAAATGAGAACAGACCTGAATAATTCCGTTGAATGAAGACATCCTCTCGACCGTTTCTGAAATAGAAGCAACTTAGGTTGTAAAAAATAATAGGAAATATGGAGTAACATTCGTAGCATGAAACCTACCTAGGAGGCCCCGGAAAAATCATGGTGTCACTGAAAGCTGCAGGCTGAGGTCTAAGGGGGACTGGCTTAACTTCGCGTGGGTTATAAACCGAAAACGATCGACTGTTGTAAAGTAAATAAATAATGTATAAGAATAAAGAAACCAATAAGTGTACGGTTAATAAAAATTCACATACCCAGATGAATCAATTCGATGCCCAGAAGCACAAGGATGTGTCATCGGTGGCCCTTCATAATCGTCCATCCCGATGTCACGAGACTGGGACTTTCTGTTAGTAAAGTGATTTCTATTTGCTCTCCGTACTTCTAAGTCACTTGCATAGTTACCACCACCAATAGAGTATCGACTTTTAACGTCGTCATTATTAAATTCCATACTCTGTTCCTCTATATTAAATCGATCTTCACAAACGGCATCCGATGTAGATAATCTGTAAGTAATTACAACATTTGATGAAAAAGTGATCATAATATTTTCGGAATAGAAAATGTTCACATTTCGATGCTGTTTGTCTTGTCGACGCTTAACACGGTTATGTAAGATCATCAAAAGAAATCAAACCGATATAAACTCGAGTCAACTTAGACAATTTTACTTTGCCAGTGTTTTAAGGAAATAGTCCATCCGATAAGCAATGTGAATGCGGTGATGAACTATTAGGGTGTAACTGGCACTTAATTATAATATGTAGTTATTAAACACTTCACAACTAAAAGCGAAGTGTGCCGCCCAAGCGAAATATTTATGGTATTTTACGTACTACAATTAGCTTAGCAATGAATCCGGACATGTTCAAGGACCTCCCAGTAAAACGTTCCAGGTAATTAACTGAGGGATCGGTTAATCCGATTAGTGCTTTAATGCATGCCATGTGCATGTTGATAAAAAGCAGGCAAGCTACTGGGAAAATGAATTATGGAACGTTATACTCGAACAGTCCCTATAAACAAAAAGTAAAGTAAGCTTAGAATTTATTAGTAATTTTAGGACAGACCTGACATTATCGCTTTTAACGGGAATATTCATTGGCAATTGTGAGTGCAACTGCGAATTTTTTCGTATATTTGCAGAAGCATTTAGTCCTGGTCGAAATACTTCGCCAGTCCAGCGAGAAAGTTCACGAAATTTTTCTGCCAGATCAAATAAGCCTCTACAACCAAGTTAAAGCGAAAAAGTTAGTTGCAGCTAGATTAATCGGAGTTGTATGGCATAAAATTTATTGCTAATTCATGCATCTTCTTTTTATTAGACTACAAGAAAGCTTAAAAATGGATTAATTTATTAAGGTCTACTAGTAATAGTGTTACTTACGCCTCCTTGCATATGTCATTTGGATTGGAATTAAAATCGACCATTGCGTCGCCTTGAAAATTTGAGGACGTAGGAATCGTATGAACTAAACTTTGCAGCGCTTCCAATTTTTCTCTCATTGTTTGTATCTCAACTAATTTGCGAGTAATAGTTTGGCTAAAAGAATCACTCATCCAATCTATGGGTCCATGAAAACCCCCATTTTCACCATCAAATGGGTCCTTTTCATTTTCTAAAACTTCTTGGAATTCTGTGCTCTCATTCTTATCACTAGTAGCACCAAGTGGAGAATCTAGATTTAAACCATTTTCGCCGACTTCACTATTTTTCAACGCATGTTGCAATAATTCGATTTCTGGAAATACAACGGAAAATTAATAACCCATATTATGCATTTATCCCTCAAGCTGTTAAAAATTGATTTAAAACCTACTTCGAGCACTTTCATCCTTAGCACGCCTAAGAAGGGCAATTTCAGAAATAATATTATGTATTTCAACTCGTTTATCTGTTAGTTCGGATAAAGTCTGACCAGCAGTTTCAGATTCGCGAATATCCTATAAAAAACATCATAATATTGCTTAAAAACATTAAGTACAAATTAGAATGTTGCGAAGATTGTTGTCACCTCCGAAGAAACTAAACCTTCAGTGGATTGACATCTTCGAGAAAATATAATTGAATCTCCTTCACGTACCATCTGCAGCTGTAAAATGCAAAAATTTCGTTCTTACATTCTTAAAAACTAGGCTTGTATACTGAATAGTACTAACGAAGTCTCATTATAGCTACATACGCCCAATAGTATAATAACAATGCAAAAGTAACTTACTCTCTTGTTTATATCCAAGTTTTCAGGAATAATTCCTTGATTGGGAGACGATTTTTCATTCTCAGATGCACGACCACAAGCTGCCAGAAGATATTTTCTCTGCTTTTCTAAATCCTCAATCTTTATGGAACAACATATATCGTTAGCATTTAATGTTTACAACGAAATAATAACGACATATTAAATTTACTAACGCTTACCTTATTCTGAGAATCCAAGCACCGCTTTTTTAATTTTTCTCTTTCAGCCAACAGCTCCGGATCAACATTAGCAAAATGAGCACCAAGCTGAAAAAATGTGTAAAAACTCATTTCTGCAGGAATAAAACAAGGCTCGGGCACTAAATTTATGATGCAATGTAAGAAAACCTCCAGAATTTATAGACACTTCAAAATTTGTTGTTGAGGTAGCTAATTTGTATACTACAATACATATTACAATTTCTTCTGCTTATTGTTGAAAAGAAATAAGATTGTTTGATAGTGTAAAATACTTCGACTATCGCTTAGTTCGAATCATAAAATATTAACAACCTAATCAACAGCATGAGATATAGGATTGGAGTTTTGGAGTACGAACAGTAACAAATTTCATAATTCTGAACTCACAATAATTACTCTTGGATTAAAAGGAAAACTCATCATTATTCAAAACAACTTAAGAGTTACTCTCAAACAAAATACAACTTGAATCAATTTGCGAATTAATCGGTTCATCTGATCTAAATCTGAAGCGCAATATGAGAGAAAGAAATAAACTTTATTTCACTGATACCGCTATGGTATTTGCCTTACGACACAGTACGCAATTCACTAATGTTTTACAATATTAAAATCAAATTGATTAAAACTTTAACCATAAAGATGATTATGAGCTATAATGTTTGTATCTCTTAAAACTAACTATTAAGTTTCTACTAATATTTAATTTAATAATATTAATTTGTTATATAGTACTGTGTCGTGAGGCAAATACCATAATGGTATCAGTGAAATAAAATTTCTTTCTCTCTCTCTACAGCAAAAAGCGTATTTCCATTGGATTCGAAAAAAAGAAAAAGAATGTAAAATAGAAACTTTACTTGCTTTTATGTTAAAAATGGAAGTTAAGAGTTCGTAATTATTAATTACCAAGGAAAAATCGTCGTCTCCTTCTGTAAAATTGCTCCCATGTACGGTATGTGTGGATCCCTAGAATTGTTAGATACATAATTAATTATTAGAACGCAACCTGGCAAATTCCAAACACAATAATTAATATATAACGGACAAAGCATTGCAATCTCTATCTGTAGTAGTGTGTAGTCCAACGATTTCAAAAATTTAAGTTCTTTGTACCAGACTCACTTGTGAATTCTCTACGTTGAGCCTATTTCTACAAGGTAATTCCGAATCATAATCATGGAGAGTATCCACCAATTTTTTCTCAGTGTCCCTCATTTCAGCGATCATTTCTTGAAGCTGGTAGAACTTGGGATCGTTTTGCTGCAATCAAAATATTAGCAATCGATTTTTATGACTGTCCAGTTATTATACGGGTATCCAACACATTCCACTACCACAGAACTAACCGAATTTGGTGGCATATTATTTAAAGTTTCCTCAGCCTTCTCTGTGTATTCCCTGATTTGAACCAGTCTTGCAATAATCTGATCTTTTGCCTGTAAAACAAAATCCGTTCTCATTATTCATTGCAATACATACTTTAAACACACAAATCACACCAAGCATCTAACACTGTCTATAATAGGTGTGACCTCAAAACAATATTTATGATAAAAACAACACGTGTATTTTTAACAATCCATTAATAAACATTCCAAAGAGCACCAGCACAAATCCAAATCAAGCAACAAACAGCTCCAGGAATATATATACATTCCCGCGGGCGGAGGATAAAAATACACACGGTCGGATAAGTTCTTTACATCTAATAAATCCTTTGTTCAGGCCCCTTAAATACATCAACTACCTGCTCTTTCCATATTCATTACTTTCATTCCAAGTTTTCAATCAAAAAATGTTTTTTTTTCTATTTGAACATCAATGTATGTATAATTACCATTTACAGGAATGTGTCAACAATCCATTAATTTATGTATTGCACTATGATCAAAATTATAATCATCAAGCATAATTACTTTCAACAGCATTTTTTTCATTTCGTTCGGTACATAAAAAATACTATCTCTCCAACGTATTACAATTATAGGTCAATATCCAGGAACTTAAACCTACAGCAAAGTTTCTCAAAACAGATTTTGAGAATTTATTACATGGCACTCATTGTAAACTTAATTATTAAGCTTATTAAGCCAACTATAAATAATTTAGACTAATCCAAAGTCAACAACAAAATCAATGCACTACAACTAAATTAATCTAACAATGTAAAACTAATGGACTGTAACCAAATTAAGATAAGTAAAAACCAACAAAATAAAGCAACATTGAAAATACCTACCGGATATTTTTGATTAATTGTAGACTCCACAAACTTATCCTTTTCAGCCATGGTTGAGCAGGAAGGAACTAACAACTAATTTGTAATTGTGAAGATGAGTTCCAACAACGACAAATAAAAACGGCCCGGAAGAATCCTCGACAACGCACACAACACCACCAGCCCTTACAATTAAAACCTACACCAAACAAACGAAAAACAAATTTAAATCAAATTACAATAACTCATAAATTACATCCAACCCAATATAACATATTATGTATTATAACCCAACTCCCAGCCAGTATAAATCCCAAACCAAACGGAACACACAACATAAACCAAATACAATGTATACAAATATATAAACGTAATCAATATACAACAAAGTTAAAACAAAGTTAAATGCGAACTAAAGTCAAAAAATTGTCATTTACCTTTCTACGTAGATGTCATGTCATAAAATCAAAAATCACCCGACCGAACCGAACCAAAGTTTTTAGTTTATTCAACCTCACGTCACTAAACTAATGTTGTATTGCCTCGCTGATACTTGTTTTGATCGTGGGAGCCTCGCAGTATAGTTTCGCTGTTCCAGGAATAACCTCTGAGCCGAGGTCTGAGGAGCTCCACAACTCCACAAAATGCAAGTCCACGATCCACAATTCCCACAATAAAACTCCACACGTTAACACTCACATGTATACACAGTATATATCTTTCTCTCTCTCTCTGACTCTGATTTTTATACTTAAATGCTTTTTAATAACCTAATAAAGTTTCAATACTAAATGCTATCAACTACTTTCAGTACTAGAAATGACTACACGGAGTCAGTCAACAACTTGGACAAGACAAGTCAAAGAATCTAAACTGGATGTACTGATGTGTGCATAATTATAATTCCTTGTTGATGCTCCTTCTTGCTTTGAATGGCATGTCCTGTGTTAAGAAACAGTATATAGAAGTCATTAACAAAACAACAATCAAGCATTAAACATTAATTCTTCTTCTATTGTAAATATATTCCTTCCATATAAATTACACAACAGTCTAAAATCTTAATGGATGTTAAATTTTATTTATATACTTCTATATAGTTTCAATTCAATCACTTATCATTCCTTACTTACTTATACTTACTACTTAATTATTACTTGTATCTTGATCTTCAAGTTGAACACTTACTTCCGAAAACTTATTCTTATTCTATCAGACTCTGAAACTGTGAACGTGAAGAATTATAACGTGAAGATGAAGAATAATAATAGTGCTGATGATGAGAAATGAGAAGGTAGAAAAATTCGCATTTCACTTTATTGTAAGGATACGAGAATACGAGTCGAGTCGAGAATAACATTAGGAAATTGTAGGGATTTAAGCCGCCTACACAAGAGCGAAAAGGATGAAATCCCTATGTCTTCCAATGGTTTTAGGACTGCAGCCCGTGAAGGAAAATGCTTTCCAGTGTCATCTTTCGGGTTCCCACGAGCAGCGGGAAAATTCCCCACAAACCCTACTCGCTGCAATGGAATTCATATATTTTGTACGGTGAGGATGACAAATAACATATTACAAGAAGAAGATCGTCGTCGGAAGATCGTGAATGAAATCCTCTGATCGTGTCTCTCTCGTGGACTCGTGGTGGCTGGTGGATTGGATTTCGTGTATTTATAGTATAGGCTTCTTCGTATCTTCGCCGTGGCTTCTTCTTCTTCTATACTACTCTTCGTGCCTTTTTGACTTTCGTGGGTTCGAAGTTGAAATAAATAATAATAAAATTATCTTTATTGTTTATATAAATTATACATGGCCTCCTCTTCTGCATATAGAAATTAAATATATACTTGTTGTTTTTTTCATTCTTTTTTACCCATTTGAAACAACACAAACAAGGTATATACTGTCACAACAAGAGGTATGAAATATAAATATACGGAAAAAATAGTACTAAAATATAATATGTGCGGTCATGTATATCTTTCGAGGGTATTATTCCGAAATCCGGATCCTAATCTCCCCGTGTGGGTTGTTCTTATTCTAATGTATCCTATATATGGCGTTCTATATTCTATAGTTGTAGCAAAGTTCCATCAAGTAAATCGAATTGGATTGATTTCTCATTTAGGCGTATAATAATATTATGTCTTCTTATTATTATCTTTAGGTTCTTTAGACAAACTCTGGGTTATCTTGGTTGGAGGAGCTGTCATGTTGTTTTGGTTCTTTGGGAGACTATTGTCAAGCTATTTAATGATTATTGGGGAGACTGTCATGTTATTTGTGATGATAGTGGAGGCTGTCAAGCTGTATTTGTGATGATTAGGGAGACTTGTCAAGCTATTTACTGATTACTGGGGAGATTGTCAAGCTATTTGTGGTTATTGGGGAGACTTGTCAAGCTATTTAATGATTATTGGAGATATTGTCATGCTATTTGTTATTATTGGGGAGATTGTCATGCTATTTGTGATTATTGGGGAGACTGTCACTGTGTTATGTTTATTGGAGGGGCTCATGCTGTTATGATTATTGGAGCAACTGTCATTAAAGAGCATCATTAAAGTTTCTAGAAGATAGGATGAGTAAATATGTGAAGGGAAACTGCATAGGAGATCTGTGTACAACTGGGGATTGTGACACTGATAAAATTATGGTTAGGTGATGACACCGGCGAAGGATGGAACAACTGGGTTTAATATTGTGTAACAACTACTCGTTGATTGAATAATATATAGAAACCATTTTTATTTATCCAACTTTAATTTTTTTTTCTTTTATTCTAGTATAAGACGCGAATTGCATCAGAGATTCTGGATTTCCAGCTGTTCCATTCGTTAATAGCCGTTAATTTGAGGGTTTTCTTAATATTGTCACGTTGTGAGTGTATTTCTTAATATTGTCACTTTATATTTGTTAATATTGTGAGTGTATTCTTTAATTTGAGGGTATATTTGTTAATATTGTCATATTATGAGTATATTCTTTAATTTGAGGGCATATTTGTTAATTTAGGGGCATATTCGTTAATATCTTTAATTGAAGGGTGTATTCGTTAACCATAGCAGAAGGTTTTTTTGCCAAAGTTAAGGCCGTAATTTACTACAATTTCATAATGTACATAAGTATATATGTAGTTTACGTATTAAATGGGGTTCAAGGATCCGCCGGGGACATTGCATTGTGACAACGCGGAATTATATACTATAGTTATTTTTATCAAATTGTACTACAATTTGTAACGCACAGGAATATACTTATAGTGCTAGAAGAGCGTGTTGCCGGCATGTGTGTGTGGAGTTAAATAACCCTGGTATATGGGTAGTAGTTTGAGTAGATATGAAACGGGTAGATTGGGTAGATATGATTCGGGTAGATGCGATATACGGAGATAATGATGTATGTGTAGATTGTGTATACTGAGTGTAAGTCCTAATTTTTACCAAAAAATATCCCCGGACTCTGGTGATTATTATGGGATATTATGGGAAGTCAAGTAAAAGTTGAAAGTCTTGAAAGTGTAGATCGCCATATAAACGAGAAAAGTTTGCGGGCATGAATGTGTAGGCGATCTCTGGCTGAAGTCGTTCACCGAGAAATAAAGAGTGCTTGCTCGACGACACAGATTCAACTTTTCAGCGAACGAGTTTAGGATCTGTCCTGTACTAAATAATATGCTAAAAATAGATCACGGAACCTGTATCTTCCATATCGTTGAAGAGCATAAATGCATGACATGGAAAAAGTTTTCATGTTCGAATTTTAGAGTAGGAACTATATACAAACGGCATACTCAAGCTCAAATATTACACTTGGACGGATATTCTAATAAATTAGTAAGTGTATTTTTTCCAGGAAGGGCAATCTAAAAACTTTTTTCTTAAAACCATAGTTTGTGCGAAAGCAGTATTATTATTTTAATAATAATTAAAAATTTTCATATTTAGAGAATACATTTGGGAACTCTCATGTGATATTTAGTAGCTGAATGAACTAGTAAATTAGCTTTAATCATATCAAGGATAACCGGCTGGATCTTGGTTTATTTGTTTATAATTTTTATAATGTAATCAACATAACGTGCTATTCTTCAACGATAATAAAATTTAGTTTATTATACCGGTGGGTGCTTTTTAGCTGGTAGTCTCACAGTCCTCGCCACATGGATATAATGTTGGGGATATTGGATTAGGAAAACAAATTATCAAGTGTTTTCGTAGTTATTATCTTTACATTAATACTAAGACTCGGGATTTGATTCACTTTTCAGTATTACCATTTTGTGTGGTTCAGTTGGCTACTTGGCTTCAAAGCCGGTCGACATTTAAGTGCGAAGTAGTCCCCTTTCGACAATGGTTGCCGGAGATTTGACAGTCCATCGAGAGGTCGATGTCCAGGTAAATGAAGTTACCTACAATAAAATTATTGCATTAGAATTCGATAGCGTTATTTGTTTTTAATTATGTTTGTAAATAAAAATGATTTTAAACTACAGGAGGGATATGGATCGCCAGTTGTAATCCAAAATCAGTTCGACATGGCCACCTATACTGGTGACCTTATCACACTGAAGGTCAGAGATATGGATGGTATCTCTGGCGCGGGATCATCAGCTTTTTTGTTTACTTATCCTGAGCATATAACACTTCAAGAATTTGTGAACGATGCCTCCTCACGGTTTAATGTACCTGCAAGCAAGTTCGAATTAGTTTATCAAGATTTGCAGAGGGGAGAAATCGTAAGAATTAGTGCAATTATGAAATAAGTAGTTAAATAAATTAATAAAGGCTGTAAATGAACTTATTGAAATTATATTTTTAAATGACAGTATGAATTTAGTACACTTCCACCTCATGAGAGATTATCAATACTCAATATTACGCCTAGTAAGCAGAAAGAATATTGTGTTACCTTGGAGAGAAGAAAAGTGAAAAAATCGAGAAATGTTGTTCGACGATTAGATGCTGAACTGGCGGCAGTTGCTCCCCAGTGTGGTGATACCCCCCAACCGATTACAATAGAGCAGTCGGTGATCTTATCACCTCCAAGGGCGGGTACTTCGCAAGGTTAAACTACATTCATAATGTGTTATAGAACAGCGATATTGAGGAAGCTAAATGTTTGTTCATTGTTTTTTCGTAGATATTTTCCTGAACATAGGACGTGAATTTGTGGGACTCAAAAATATGACCATGACGTGCTACCTTAACAGTCTGATCCAAAGTCTATTTTTTACACCTGAGTTTCGAAATGCTGTTTACATGTACCAATATATTGATGATATCAAGAAGAAAAAATCGATTGGTTTTGCATTGCAAAAATTGTTCTTACAGCTTCAGGTATTTATACTTCAAGAACAGTTATTTGTGTTGTAATACAAGTTTTATTTCATGTCAGTTAAGTATATTATTACTTCGTTTCAGAGCTGTGTTATTCCTAATGGTTGATGTTTGATGCTGAAATATTATTTAAATGCGTTAATGCTGTTGTTGTGTGTACCCAAAGTTTTCGGTTCGGGATTCAATCGGAACGGAAGAATTGACCAATACATTCGGTTGGAAAGGAGAAGAAGTGTGGATTCAACATGATATTGAGGAGCTATACCGTTTGTTGATGGAACATCTTAGCGAAGAATTTAAGTCAACACCATTGCAAGGAATTTTATCGGGATTGTATGGAGGTAAGACCCTAAGGAGGCATTTGAACAGACTAAAGGTTCAAGGAGAAATGGTAGAATTGTATTAAAAGTTACACTTTCGGTTGCAGGTATTCTGAATGACTACGTGGAGTGCTTAGAATGTAAGAATAGAAATTGTAAGGAAGAATTGTTTTTAGCACTTCCTTTGCCCGTTCGAGTTTTTGGAAATCCTCTTAATGCGCCGACTTTAGTAAGTTGTTATTATCCAAATTATCGACTTTTCACCCGAATTCCTCTTATCTCATTATCGAAAATGACACAACTATACTATTCGGATTTTATAGGAGGAAGCGCTGCGTTCATTTATTGTTCCTGAAATTTTGGATGATAAAAATCAGTACAACTGTGAACGTTGCAAAAAACCATGTGATGCCAAGAAAGGTTTTAGTTTTAAAAAGTTGCCATATATTCTGACTATTGCACTGAAGAGATTTGAGTTCAATTGGGAGAGACTCACCCGCCACAAGCTAAACGACAAGTATGAAATTGTGATTATAAATGTAGTGCTTAGAAAATTTGTTGACAGTAAATACGGTTTATCTTTGCAAAATGTAGAGTTGTATTCCCTATGGTCCTGGACATGAATGACATGGTTGACACCAATAACTCTCAAGGGAAAGAATCTGAAAGCGAATTAGTTCCTACAGTGAAAGCAGAATTCGTCAAATCCAAAGATGATGGTGTGAAGCGCGATGTCCACAGCAGACCGTGTGTGAAACTTTCAAACTTTGCCCAGGTTAATTTTGTGACTTTAATAATTTGGAAATTTTACGTTATAAATATTAATAATATGTAACGTTTCATAAATATCCACATAGGAAGTAAACTCTGATGAAGGAATTGATGTAGAAGTCTCATCGACTTCAATGAATGGACACAATGCTAACGGTCAGTCAGATAATTTGGAAGAGTTGATAGCTAAAGGGCCTAATGTGTATCAACTTTACGCGATTTTAATTCATCGTGGTGGTGTCAGTGGTGGTCACTACTTTGCTTTTATTCGAGACTTTGAGACCTCTCAGTGGTACCGTTTTGATGATACTACTGTCCGTCGGGTAATCTTGTTTTATTTCACTGCCGTTCATGATTTAAGTGTCATTAAACCTGTTAGTTATTAGTTACTACTTAACGAACACACATGGCTTATTGCTGTTTGTTTTTTATTTTCCAGATATCTGATCAAGATATTCAGGGAACCTACGGTGGTGTCGACACATATTTGGATGGCGTAGGAAAGGACCTTGGGGTGGCTTACATGCTCGTTTACCGTCGATACGATCCACAACTAAACGCACTTCCAATGACTTACGACATTATGACTCCTCATATCAAAGTAGGCCTGCGCTTTTAATTCGTTTATCGAACTGGCGTTCTCAACACCTATAATTTATGTGTATTTGTGATACAGGATGATGTTTTTTGTCTTATAGGAAATGTGGGATAATATGCGGGAGCTAGATAAAAACGTTCATAATCGAGAAGAACTTGACCGCAACACCGTAAGAATGACCGTTTATTTGCGTATACCAGAAACCATGGATGTTTTGGACCACCGAGAAATGACCCTTCTAAAAGCTAATACTATGTCAGAAGCTGCGTTGGGTTGTTATAACGTAAGAATAACTTGTAGTCCAATGTAGTTTATTGTAATTATCAAATATTGCTGTGATTTAATTTTGAATGTACGTATTTTGCAGGAGTTTTTTAAAGGCGAAAGTGTTATACAACCTGACCGGGTCAGACTTGTTCGCTTCGACAGGGACTTAAATATAATCGAAAATAGTTTTGATGGAAAAGATGAAGAAATTGTTTGTATTGCATTAAAAAGTCCTCCTCCTATCTCTAAGATCGAAGGACTTCTTTTGGAAATGCGTGAGCCTGAGGAGATATTTGAATCATACCACCAAGACGGTAATTTCGTTGAACCTATTGAATGAAGAATTCGAAATATTGTTACATTTCCTTTATATTTACTTTTTTCGTATGTATAGATGTTATATTTGTTGCTCACTTGGTGAAAACTTCAACTGAGGATTTCATTCAAACCAAGGAAATACATGTTCAACCGGAGCAGAGCGTATCGGAGTTGAGGAAAAAGTTAGCTGCAGCATTTAAATGCATCGAGAATGAAATTTTTATGTTAGTCCATAAAGCTGATCGGGATATTGCACCAATAGTGCTACTCGGAGATGAAAAAAATGAAATGGCAGTTAATTCATTTTGTTTTCCAAAAGTTTCGAACGTAAGTTCTATCTAACAATTATCTTTTCAGTGATACATCTTATCTATCATTAATGATAGAAAGACTGATGGATGCCTTTGTAATTTATGGTTATGTAATATTAATATTATTTTGTTTAACTGGTACGGTTTCAAATATATATATATATCTAACTTTTTACTTAGTTGTACCTGGAATGTTTTGCACCTGGAGAAAATCCTTCAGATTTCGTAAAATTCATCAACAATTACGTATTGTCGTACTCATTTGATGTCCGAATTCAACTACCTTGTACAAGTGAAGGTATTTTTTCACCCAGCACATTTTTCTAGCTCGATTGTTATGTCCTATTTCGAATTATTTCAAATGTTATTTGCATTGCAGAAGAGAGCAGTGATGCCGGGTATGGAGAAGGAGTTTTTCCGATGGACACTCCAGGTATTGTCTCGTATTCAGCTATATTTTAATTCTGATGAAAGTATTTTATTCTTTTAAAAAATAATAACAAGATTCTTTTGTTTTAGTTCTTACTCCTGAAGTCATCATTGCTCCAATTTCGCCAAGCGCATTTCAATATTCGGACTGTGAAGTAACTGAAGATGCAGACGGCATGCAAGAATTTGAACCTGCAATTGCTTCTGGCCGGGAATGTACTAGTGATCCAAGTACAAGTGAAGATAGTAGTCTTACTGGCAGTGACAGGTAACAAGTTAAAAGTTAATACTTGTAAAATTCCGAATGAGCGAATGAAGTCGTATGGTTGAGTTTGTTGTATGATTTTATATTATTTTATGAATTTTTGTATAACAGAACACTAGTTGTTGATACGGATGTTGAAGGAAGCAACAAAGCATCAAGTTTACAGAATTCCCCGTCTAAATCCGAAAACCCGTTAGCACCATCGCCTGATTCCACCAATCATGAACAACATGCGGATATACAAGTTATTCCAGAAGTAAATATTTCTTGTTTCTGAAATTATTTCTTTGAAAACTCGTACTAGTATGCTTAGCGTGGATGTTTTGTTTTAGTGCAAACTTACCGACGCGGCGGACGAGATTTCTTTGGAGAGTATGGATAGTCTTAAAAGAAAATACTATTTTCGAATCACTACTGACAAAGTTTCTGATGATGGCGAATGGAGGAGTAAGCACAAAATAAATTATTGATTGGACTGTCTGGTCATGACAATGACACATTGACTTATTTGAGTAACTATTCAATCATATAATTTGGTCATAGTTTGGACTATTCGCGTGGATCGAATGATTCCCTTAAACGTCCTTAGTAGTCTCATCAAGGATATATCCGGAATAGAAGAAAGGAAATGCGTCATGAGCAAAGTTTACAATGGATGTGATTTTGAAGTTTTAAACTTTTCAAACCGGCTAAATACGCTTGCACCCCTCGATGAAATTAAATGTACTCTTGGGCATCGTCTACAAAAGGGAGAGGGTCGTGTAAGCATTTACTTGTTGCAGATGGACCATCAGCCATTGGTAATTAAGAATTTTCCTCGTGACATTATCGCATTTGGCCTTTTGTCTAATTAGTACTCAATGTAACTACAGACTCCAGTCTATATGAAGGATGTTGTACTTCACGAGTCCATGAACACTGACCTCATCAAAACAATTCTTGCTCAAGAATTGAGGGGAATGAGTATAAGCGTGGATGTAACCAAGTGAGAATAATATTATAGATTGTATTTGTCTAAATCAGTACTACTTCTTGTACTTGGAGGTGCCGTACTGCGTTTTTCGTCAACCTTAGATCCCTACTATATACTGATTTTTTTACATCTATCCAATAGGTCTCGCCTTCGTAAGAAAACTAAAAGTGGGCCTTCGCGAATTTTCAAAAGTCATCAATCTATTGGGGAAATATTGGGCACAATAAATGGAAACGAGCTATATTTTCAGGTATTTTGTATTTCGTCAACGAAGGATCTTAAAGTACCAAAAGCCACTTTACGCAAATGTTTAAACATACCACAACTAAGGACTCCACGTTTAAACATGTGTGGTACTTTTTGATTTTAGAATTTTGAGCATTCCAGCGTTGGTACTTTAAGACACTGGCAATTCATGCAGTTGGTACTTTCAGATCCTTCGCCGACGATTTACATGTTGTATCAAATGAAGTATAATCTGAATGTTCTTATTTATGTAACATTAAATCAGTTTATGTATGATCTTTTTTTATCAAAAGACAATGGAGAGCACGGACTCTATTGCAGAAGAACGCCACTCTCTGTTAATAAGACGCTGGCACCCGAGTGAATTTAAATTGGACCAACCCCAAGAGATTTTAATTGAGCATGACTTTACTCGACCTCCACATGAATTGGTGCTAGAAAAAGTGAGAAGTCGCTAAAATATGCTCATTGTTAATTTTCCGCACATTTAAGTGTTTAATTACAAATTCATTTCCATCTTCTTTGAATATTAGCTGTGTGATGTGCTTGACATCAAGCGAGAAAATTTACAAGTGGCGAAGCCAGAGAATCATGGAACTTTCCCCTACCAACTAAATCCACTTGTAATACAGGAGCGACTCAGCTGGTTCGCTATCCAAACTCGATTGAGTAGTCAGCGATCTCTTTACCTGTACAGTGATGAGCTTTTCCTCTTCGTCCGGTAATTTATTTAAACGTCCATTTCATTTCCTGTGTGCACAGTGATTTTGTATGACACAACGTCTGCTTTTAATTTATTACAGGGATAGAAGTGAAACAGCTAAGGTGTTGAGTAGCGCTGAGCGCCAAGAGTTAGAGAAAGGATTGGATAACTCTTCTCACGATGTCTACGATTTCACAGCGAGTCCAAGACGTGAAATGGGTCTAATAATTAATTTAGCTCGTACTCCTCCAACTTGAGTAATCTTGAGTAGAACTGACTGATCGTACCTATTAAAGGTTTTAATCTCTCTCAGTTGCCAAAAATGTACCAAGCCAAACATATAGATATATATATATAAATATATATGTATAAAATGTATCAATAATACAATGTGTTATTATTGTGACGTTTGGTATATCTAGATAGGTATAAGAAAGTTTAAATTTAGTGCATTTAGCTACTCTAGTTTTGAAAGGAAGAGTAAGATGTTACTCCATTGTAAATTGTCGTCGGCGTCCGATCGCATGAATTCTGTAAAGCCACAGCTCCCTCAGTCATGAAATTATTTTTTACGGAGTATCTTTTAGCTGTCGTATGTCGTAGAAACCAGACAGAAATAAATATATCTGCTTTTAGAGAATTACTGAGGCTACCCGACTGTATATTAGTTTTACGATCCCTGTTCTAGAACAAGATGAACGTGTCAAATTATAAGTATGTAGTGAAAGCGAAAGCGTGGACTCAAATCTTGTTTTGTATATTAAATGTTTATACAAAGACGACCATGTTTTCTCGGTTTATACCTGGAGGATAAAGAATATATGTAAACTTTGACCCCTTCTGGAATGCTCAGATAGCGAACGCAATCAGTCCCACTCATACAAATTATGAAAGCTCAACAAATTTTCTATACACACACTCTGTATTTTCTTATGTCCGACTAACCGCAAGCTTCTTCATGACCTGTTAAAAAATATCATTAAGAATATTAAGATAGTCCTATAAGTGTGCGGAGACCTAGCGCAATAAGGTTTCGTGACTGCTGGTCTGTCTTTCAGTGAATGGACCTCTGATTTAGTAAATTTGCTGTTCCACCAACATGCTTAAATAAAATATTTTCAAAATCAATCGCGGTTTTTCTGTATGCTTCTTGTTCCCCGTTCGAGTACACAATAAATGAGGTACTAAAATAATAAATTATTATTACAAATTCTTGTGACTTCATTCATTCAACGCCTTTTTCTACCAATGAGTATAAACGTTCATTTAAGTTATCTGTAATACATTGATAGTAACTTGCGTTTTTAAAGTTAGTATTTACCACTTCCGGGGTGATAAGATCATTGTCCATATCGCATAAAAAGTAGTATCAGGTACATACTGACTGATTAGTAATTATATGATGTTGTATGCGTTTCCCAAAGTTCGCACCGGCACAGTGAATGATTCGCAGGAGTTCCACTGTGTTTCATCTTACCCCAGCAATGGTCATCTGCATAAGATTTTTCAATATTTTTATAGTTTGCTTGTGGACAGCATGATAAAACAACTTTCAACAGCTTATCCAGCCCGAATTGTGCTTTAATGTTTTGAAACTTCAGCATATTTAATAACCAAACGCTTCTTTAGCCAAGAATTGAAAGAAAAATGAAGTACTAAGCATTTAAGCAGTGCTCTTAACCATGCTCATGGCTCATACCTATGTCCATTCCAAAACAAAAAGCACTAATCTACAAAAAGTACATATACGTGCACGTTATGTTGAGAAATGTTTCTTTTATTGAATTGAATGAAAGCTACACAAAAACATTGGACTAATAGAGTATTAAGCAGTATTAACACAGTCACAGTATATAATGAGACTCCTATAGTACCACACGCAACTTTCTTCGTTGACAAAACCAGAACTATTACCTTCCATCGAGCGAATTTACGCATATTTATCTTGCATATCAAGTACAATAAGAACGCTGTCAAAATTGTAGTAATAATTAATTATTTTACCTAAATTATTAATACATATTCCAATTAATACTAATTGAAAGCAGTAAGTAAATAATTGAGTAAGCCTCTAAATTTGTAAACGTCTAATAATCATAGTAGCAGTACTTTCCATACTAAAACACCTGTTTAAAAAACTTTGGCTTGATCTTATAATGCCCCGCGTCATATGTTACAGCCTTAAATACTTACAGTACTCTCATATCATATCCGGCACTTTCACTTAACCGTTAATTCAATCTTCATTTTGTAATTTTATAATTAAATACATGCGA
>JAQGAK010000042.1:0-217102 GCA_034696945.1 Lipothrix lubbocki | reverse complement strand
AAATAATAAAAAGATATCAAAGTTTAAGTGTGCCAACTTATAATCCCCGATGTCCAAAGCGCGAGAAGTTACAGCGCTCGCGAGGTCATACCTATAATCTCGCCCAACCCACTGTAAAACTAAAACTAGAAACAAAAATATTACCTATCTCAAAACTAACCAGAAAGAAACGAAATAATTAATGTAAATTATCTACTGCGTTGTGTATTTTCACTTCAAAAATATCTTTGATGATATGCTTAAATTCCGTTGTTTGACATCTACTACAGATATATTATTGCTACACCTCATTATTGTTCCGGAGGTATCATATTGCCCATGGGAATTGTTTCATTGCACAAAATGCTCGCATACAGGTGTTACTACAACTTCTAAAATTAATTATGATTTTATAATAAAATTGTTAATATATTTCCTAACTAGGTATACTGGATTTTTAATAACTTTTTGTAGTAACTGGAAAGTAAATACATATATTGCTGTGGAAGCTGATGAGGACGTTGAACATTAATGGAATAATATGTCTTATGAAACTTCCGGTCACAGTTTTATAAACAAAACTCTTTTATGGTAAATAACCCAAAGAGGCCTCAAAATCTAGCGCATTTGTGTCGTCAGTTGTGTTCGTATCTTTGTATGTATCTCTTTTATTGGTAGGGGCGACAAGGTTGGTGGTTTGATCCAAATGTAAATCTGTAAACATTGCCGCAATCTCTGCAGTTTTCTTCATCGACAGAATTTTTTCAGGGGCCATGCCCTCTTCGTTAGAAGATCGTCGTCGATGAGTGAAAGGGCGGCATTCTTCTGTGGAATCATCTTCCGTGATATCCACCAGGTTGCTGCGTTGACTTTTCCGACTCTCATGATATTGTTCCTTATACATTACGCGAGTAGAAGGATTGGAGCCCGTAATTAAAAGTACCTTTTGCCTTTGATGTCCGTTGGATGAATCGGACAATATGTCATCCTGAAAGTTTCGAAAGTCGTATTTTAGCAATTAATTTTTATATGTATTTGTTGTGTGCATCTGCATAAATATTTATAACATTACTGCTGAAATTGTGTTACTTCTTTTAGAAACCATAACAAATTCTTGATATGATAAAGCTGTCATCATTCGTTAGAAGAGATTAAAAAGGAACTCTGCGTGAAATAAAACTTGAGAAGGAATGTAAACAAACTTTGAATCTAAGCTTTTAAATACGATCAGTTGGTAAGTTCACGATCATACTGTGTCAACAACAAGGAAACTTACAAAGCCAGTGGAAATCTGATATGGTAAATAAATATGTAAAGCTCTTACTTGTCATGGTCCCATGGAATTACATTCCCAAGAAATGAGTAAAAATAATGATTTTACACCAAATGTCAGAGCATTTAGTCTGTTGTCAAAACATTCTATTGAAATAAAATCGCGGTTGCGATAACATATATATACTTACACATAAAAGTACTACCTGAGTGAAACTACTTCAACAATCCGCTACGTGACGTCTGGCTGATTTCGGACGAAGTAAGTAAAAACACTTAAAAAGTCTTTTGAACATACCTAATTGTTAATTGTGATGCACAATGGTGAAGAGGGGTTTACTGGCTGAATGCAAATATGTACTACAATAGGATAACATACCTGTGTATTGTACGAGATCCACATACTTAAAGTTATACTTACAGAGTGTGAGCAGGAAGATGAAGCGGCTGAGTGATTTCTATTTGCCCCGTTGATATTTCCATTGCAATTCATATGGGAAGTAGTTCCTGGAGATTTACTGTCGTCGAAATGAACAAGGGCATTTGTTGTATGCAGATTCGAGGTGGAATTTAAGTTGTACATCAGCCTCTTTGCAGGATGATATGATAGTATTTCAACAGATCGGCCTGCTATTGTTTTCAAATTCACAGATGGTGGATCTTCCCTTGAAGTATTAAATGGCTCAAAATCATAGGAATTTGTATCGGTATCCGAGGTTTCAGTGTCCAAATTAATGTTATATATTTTCAGGCCATTTGATTTCACACGTTGTAGAGAACAATAGCATTTTTCACTCTCAGCACAACTGTCAGTATCATACCCGCACATTTTTTTCCGGGATGAACCAGGATTTTTACTACATGATTCTTGGCAATGGTCATCACAAACATTTTCACCTGGCGCTCCGGAGGACGAGGCTGTCGCCGCTACAGGTGGTAATCCTACTATTTTGACATTATGCTTCGAGGGTAGTGAGCAGTAACATTTATCAGAGCAGTTTTCGCAAACGCATCCACTGCAGAAGGATGTAAATGGATCTTCATCTTTAGGTTTTTTCAATATAACTTTGGGTGGTATTTGTTTAGACTTGAGCTTAGGATTAACTGCAAATTTTCCATTTTTACGTTTCGTAGAATTTGAGCTAGCCTTTCCGGAAGTTATTTTTGAAAAGGATTTGAGCATTAAATTTAGGAACTGAGAATTGTCATCAGGCACATCTTGAGTCTTGTTACCTTTCTTCCTCAAATTAAACTGCTGGTGCTTCTTCATTGCCTGCTTACTCTTTTGGTACAACTGGTCTTGGGTAAGTGTCAATGCTATTTTAAGAATGAGTTCTTGATATGACGGCTTGAGGTCATTGAAGGACATCCCTCCGGGATTTATGATACGATCCAGAACTTGGTCTATGGATTCATTTATGGATTCAGAGGACGTCGTCTCTTCAGGTGTCGCTATTTGTACACGCTTTTTAGGTTTAGTGTATTGCTGGTTACAGTTGCCTTTGAACGATTTACGACGGTGAGGTTTCATGAGGACGGAATCATCTGAATTATATCTTTTTAAGTTACTGGGAATACCATTAGATCCTTTTTTCTTCCTTCGCGGAGGTCGGACGGGAATAACAGATTCAGAGTCTGAAAAGACTACTCTGTGCTCCTGCTTGGGAAGTGCTTTTACATCCTGTCGGTTTATACCTTCACTATGACCACTACTTTCACAACCTACTCCACTACTGCTACTATTGCCACTTGTTAGACGTGGGGAGCCCTGGGATGAGGCCGATGAGCATGATCTATTTTCATTTGGTGAGCTCTGGCTTTGATTCACAGGTGAGTTTCGGGTCAGGCTGCCATATCCACTTTCTCCTTCTTTGTTAGATCTCATTTTATCCACAAGCGATTGATACAAATTAGCTGCGATGACAATAGCATCCTCGGCACATTTACACGCAAATGCGTGACAATCCAAGCTGAATGAGGCCTCTCGCATCACACATGCGAATATAGGTGGATTTCTGAAAGCTCGCTGGCTACTCATACAGGCCATGTATGCTCTACTTAGATCTGGATTCATTCGTCCAAATAATCGGCTTTTATCCTGCCCCTCGGGATCCGAAATCAGTGGCATGAATGCACATTCATTCGGGGTAGGCTCACCATGGGCCACGAATTTTATAGCCGCCCATACTGCAATAGTGGCAAAAGGATTGACCAAGCGAAGTTTTGGAGCTTCGAATCTTAACCCATCAGAAGTTATCGATAATTGGCCTGACATAATGTTATTTCCAGATAAGAAGTTGATATATAAATTTCTTAGCGGAGCTTGTAAGTCTTTTAATGATGTAGTGGTTCCATCGACGGGAATACTCCCTAAATACTCCACTGCAAACTTGAGAACACCTCCCGGCGACGTTCTTACGATTCCGTACTGACGCTCTTCATTGCAGGGAGAATCTCCGTATGTTCCATTGCGCCACATATGACTTTCCCCGACGGTTTTGTTTCCAATTTCTCGGTCCATCGAAGTACCAATAATTGGATTGGATGTGCGAGAACTTCTATCAGTATCTTCACAATTTAATCTCACACTGCTCACATGAGACACACTGTTAAAACTAGAACATTTCTTTCCACTGCTGCTAGATTCTGTACTATCACGATCACGATGTTGTTTTTTACTGCAGTGCGTTAACGAATCAGTTACTATTGAACAAGTTTTTTCGTCGATCGTCTCGTAATTCTCATCCTCAGAGGATACTGCGGTGTTGGTCGGACTCCCTTTGCACAGGATGTTCTGAGAACTACATGATATTGCCGTAGTAGCTGGCTTCAAGCCTGTCATTAACAATGGTTTCGGGTGGTGCAGTTGGGCTGAAGAAGGTGCATTTTCCCCGCTAACATTCTCATGGTTTCTAACTTCACTGAGATTAATGAAAGGTTCAAGCGTAGGTTTGAAAGGATTAAGTCGCGTATGACGACCAAACAAACTGTCAATCCTTTGCTTGTAGATTGCACTGCGTTCACTAATTGAATTGTGTCTGCTGCTAGATGAGAAGTTGCTATTGAATGAGTCCTCTTCTACAACGGTTGACACAAACCGCTTTCCGTTGTCCATCGTTTGCTGTAGTATAATCACCATCTGTTGACCACAAATTACCAAAGGTTTGGTTATTTAATAGAAAATTTTAATCGACTACGCTAGTCTTCCATATCTACAGTTGACACACTAACATTCATAAAGGAACCAATCCCGTTTAGTAATTAATTATATTTCAATTTTCTCTCCCTTAACGTTTCTCGAGGTTTTCTGATTGATGCACACTTTTAAGCGTGCCTTTTACTATGCTCATTCATGTTGCTTTTCTTTGTCATTGCCATTTACACACACGTAGATATTTATTGACTAATAAATTAACTTGATTAAATTGATGTTGCTGATGCAAATAAATTTTGGTTGAATTATTAAACGATTGTCCGTTAAATAATAAAATTGCTTACATAATGTTATCGGGGCAGTGAGAACTACACAATAGTTTGTAGGTCGATGTAATATGGGCAATTTAATGTGCAAACATTGAATAAATATTACGTGTCAGCTAACAATAATGTTTGAACATTATTTACATTAAACTCATGCACAACAAAGTGCCCGTCCTACTTGACCGAATGTTCACAATATTACAGTTGCTAACCAAGGTGGTGTTTAGGACCAAATGTGTACATAATGAGACATGCTTTTCAAAAGAATATTAAACGCATTTCCACTAGCTGAATCAGCTCTTTTCCTGGACATATCAAGGTAATATCTGATATGTAACAGCTACATACATAATGGTATTATATTCTAGGGAAGTATTCTGAGACCATATTGTGCTAAAGGATGCATTTCCTTTGAAGATGGTTTGTATGGAATTTCATTCATTGAAAATTAAATTCAATCCTATTTCAGGGAGTATAAGCAACTCAAACACCGGCAGGAGACATATGGTGTTAAAATCGCTGGGCGTGAAGGCAGAAAGTCTCTTTCATTAGTACAACCTTTATTCATGCACATAGAACGGTGGAGACACTTAAGGGATGTACATATTATTTTCCTCAATGCTAAAGCCTTTCATGCACTTACTGTCAGTGCCTTTTCCCTCAAAATTATGTGCTTTCGGTATCATAATGCTCAAATCATTAACGTCATAATCCTAAGCATCATGACGTCCATTTGTTTTGGCTTTGTTATAAAACTTGTACATATAAATTAGTCCACTTTGTCCTGTTAACATTTCCAAAATACTCATTCATATCATAAACTACGTAGATTCGCGTAAATGTGCATGTTGCTACTCCAACATGTCGGAACTCTGGTTATAAAATTTGCAGTACTAAAGTAAACCTATTTTCATCAGTCTCAAGCAGGTGTTTAATGCCGGTATGTATTAACGGAACAAACTGACTGGTGAAGATGTCTTCGTGAGTGTATCATTTCATTGCAACATGTTGCTACTGGCCTGCATTTAAAGAAGAACATGTGCTCCAAATTTACTATACCTATGTATGTATACCAATAGCATTCATGGTCAAGTTGAACAAAATTTTAGTGTAGATGTAACGTAGATGTTTGCAGTAATGGGTAGCTATAAACATGTGTACAATGAATAATATTTTGAAACAACTCAATCATTTTGCCATTACTGGTAGGTAAGTGTTGTTTCTTCTGCAGCTGATGTTGTCTGAAAGGCGAGAGAAAAACTAATTCTATACAATTCATGTTGATTGTATGCTAGCTTATGATAAAGCATTGGATGAGATGGTCACAACAAAATTTGGATTTATTGTATTTATCTACACATACACATATGAAGCTTCAATAACGTATCTACGTGCAATTTTTTATTGAAGGGATTTTGTGTGATTATTTGTATCACTTTTTCATTTTCACACGAATTAAGTTCTGGGTTCTAAAGTACTAATTTCGATACCTTGTCGTCATGCTTTTGACTTTTTATGCACATTGCATAGATGAGAATCCGGAGGTCTCAGAGCGATACGAACAAGTAAAAACCAGATTGCGAGAAAGATGGCTATACGAACCAACACGTGGCTGTAATGACTTCATTTAAGGAAATTTTATAACCAGGTGATATCCACAAATATACGAACTGAAGATTTTTTACTAGTGTACTTAACTATTTGTATTTGAATTCAAAGAAACAACGCAATACATAAGCCGTATTGTGAATTTAAGCGTAGAATAATTATACTTGGGGCACCGTGAGATCATCGAACAAATCCGACAGATGGGTTTACTGTACAGTACTGCAAGACTGCAACTGTACACAAACTGCGGTTCAAGTTTAAACGAAGACGGCAGCAGGAATGCCCTTCTGATTTGATAGTCTAAATAAAAGTAACATGGTGACTCTGACAATACGGTAATAGTAATCCTTGTCATTTAATTTTAGTAAATTCACCTGTAGAACGACAGATGATCCTTCTATCTAGTCTCAAAAATGCATTGTTTTCCCTCAATCTCTATAACCCATAATTAAATTCAGTAGAAGCTTGACGTTTTAAGCATCACATTGTGGACTACGACAGAAGCCTGTAATTAATTACTTTTATTTGAGATCATTGATCTTATGTCTTCTATTCTTATCTTTGAATAGACCCTGAGGCTTTATGTATTTGCAAACGGAAAATAGTTTAACACCCACATGGTAACGTCTACAAACCCGATTCGAGGATGCCCATGCCTATTTTCAACCAAAAAACATAAGAAATTGTGAAGAATCTCCGTTGTAGAATAGAGTCTACTATAACGACTAGATAATGAATGTACAATACATACCAACATAGGTATATAAGCTTGGAGGAAATTTACTTACTTATCGCCACAAGTTTGTAACTTTAACTAACTAAAGACAAAAATATAGGCTTGTTCTTCGTAGGGCGTGATAATTTATAATGAAATGCAGATTAATAGTACTCACCTGATTATGGTATACTCTTATAAATTGATTCTAAAATTATGTTTATGAGCTTAGATATTCAAATGGTATTATATATTCGTACATATAATGATTATCAACAGCGCATCATAAATGACAAGTGCATAACGGCCAACGCATGCCATTATTACCAGCACACACGCATGAAAAATGAACTTAACATGTTAATACTTACAGGGGGCCAAGCATATCCGAATGCATCTGCCCACATATGTGTCAAGCTCATTGTTTCCTCAGGTAATTACTTACATTTATGTAATACGGTTCAACCTCTCGAGACTTCCATTTCTAGTTTCAAAGTTCTTCAACCGCTTTTTCACTCCCCATTCCATGGTATAAGCCAGATATATGCACTTATGAGATGAGTATTGGCCTTTGACTTTTGACGGTAAGTAGTTAGTTTCTGCTTGGAGGATTTAACTGCAATACACCGTTTATTTTCTTCGTCATGGTATTAAAAGCTCTTTTTATTAAAACTATTACTTTTCTCATCTCTTCCATCATCATGATTCTCGCTACGGCAACAAAAACTGAAAGCGCTTTACCTCCTTTTAACGGGATACATAATATTGATTAGAATGATTTCCTGGAGGTTGTCAATTGCTAAAATTTTATTGTTTTTTAAACAGTACATTACTTATTTTGCAACTGAAACTCCGGGAGGTGGATTCCGACGGTAAAAATCTACAGGAGTTTTTGCCTCTGCATGTTTACCTTCTATTGTAGTCATGAAAAGCATCCATTTCAGGTTAATCAACGTTTGTAACGAAGAGGGTGCTAATAAATTTAAACCTTATCCTATAGCTTTTATCTTCTGCCGAACCTAAAGCATGGGATGCAAGCTGAGTTTTTAATCTGCGGACCAACACAAGAACTAATTTCCTCCATTCACTGTTTTGAGGCTGAAACGTCCTCTATCATACAAAGGATTTCGGGAAATATAAACAAAAGTAGGGGGTTTGAACCTTTTATTGTTAAATGAGACAGTACTTCAAATGAACTTATGATTATTTTTTAGTTTGTAAAAAACCAAGGATGCGAAGCTTCTTGAAGCAATCAATGCATTGAACGGTTTGTGCAAATTACGTCGACCATTGTTATCATTTTATGCCATCAGTAGCTTAAAATGCAAATTTAATTACTGTTCTGTAATAAAAACATGTTTTTGCTTTCCTATGTTTAGTAAACGGCAATGTGCAAAATATTTATGCATGCATATGCTGATATACTACAAATACAAGATGATCTTATGCAAGAATATGCAAAGCTGAATGTTTTGATCCTCAGAAGAAATTGTTAAAAAATTTGATACTATTAATGAAGTATCTTCCGCATTTGCACATGTTAATATAGGAGAACTGGATGGCTGCTGCTAAAATTCCTTTTCATGAGGTCAATAACAGGGATTTTTGTTAAGTGCCTGCCATTGATGATGCATATAAACAGAAAATACATAGTAGCTACAAACCCATGCGTTTCGAATAGCAAAATGACGATTAATGATAGGAGGCCATAAAATACTTAGCCGATTATGAAAGTGTATCATGAAGAGTATAAGTAAAATGATATGTGAATGCGAGGGATAGAAAAAGCTACCGATACTCATGCTATTCGTAAACCCTTTGACTTAAAATGCATCATTAGGGAAGATTTTCACCTTCTTTACTCATCACAAAGCACATTACACTTGAACTTACTGTTAGCTCAGCATCTTCCCTTTCAGGAAGTACCTGTCGTACCGATCCATCATATTTGAAGGCCTGCTTTAGGAATTTTCCAATTGACACAGGAAAAGAATGTGATCTTAACGCCTCGACATGGTCTTCAAATTTAAGACTGTAACTCACGTTGCGCTGACCCATGTCGCCCATTGCGTAACAATGATGTTATTGATTAATTGTAAAATGTACGGAAGATGTGATAAAAACGGTGAATCTTATTTAACTGCCAATTCCCATGTATGTATGAACATTTTTATAGTGCAAGGCCGCCCAGGATGGCGATAGTGCGAGACCACCTCTAATCTTTATTGCACCTTTTCCAAAATTAAATTAAAAGCCTTCATTTATCGAGCCAACTAGTTGGAAAATGATTGTTTCTCTACTTGATCTTTCACTCTCATCGTCAGTTACATTTTTCATCTTTCTTCATTGCTGCAGTAACTCCGAGCAGTTATTGATTATTTAGTTAATGGTCTTGTGTGAAGCGAATGCACACTTTAAGGCTAATAATGGTACGGATTTTTTTGACATAACCAATTACAATTTTCACATTAAATACAAACGTTTTATAACGTTCAATAAGAAGATGGTTCATACGGAATTGCAATAATTCGTCAGCAGCAATATCCGGTAGGAGATAAATACGCGTTGAGATAAATAGACTCTACTCTACGTGCTTGCAATTACGGAGCGTTAACAAGAACTCGAAGTGGTTCACTGCGAAAACGTATGTATGTACGGTTGGGGAAAACAATGCAATACCGCAGTATATCTAATAAGCTGCTTCTTTTACCACATGACGATTTACCCGTTGGACTTGCTAAATTTTTGCTAATGCCACTACAATGCTAAAGAGATGAACGGTATTTATGTTATCTGTACTTACAGTGTTATGAAAATAAGTAGCTTATTCACGCTAGTTTCATAATAATCACTTTAATTTCCTTAAACAACATTGAGGTACAACCATATCGTATAAGGTTGCCCCTGAATGTGTGTTTACTTGAGTTAAATATGAGGAAAATATATAACGCATACACGCTGTATTCCATCATCTCCCATGTAATTATCCCTTGGTCTTGGTATTATACACTTTTATGCAAGCTGTACATTTCCATGTACAATCAAAACCCCTAATTGAATCATGCCTCCAGTTCTTAAAGCTGTTTGTGAAAAATACACGTTCGTACATGGCTGGTTTTACTAATAGTAATAACATATGATTCCTATGGAGTGGACCAGATCAACTTAACAATACATGTTATCAAACTGAATCATAATTGAGTAAGGTCTGTTCTCAGAATTGACTATGGTTGGGTCAGACGGCTTTCCTACTGATAGAGTTCACAGTCTATCCAATTTACACCCCATATTTATAATGGACAAGAAAATTCCAAGCATGCCTAATAATGGTAATAAAAAATTCATGTATAAACTTATCATTATTAAACCACAACTTAAATCCCGAAAGTTAGTCTTATTACACCCCACAAAACTTTCCTTATTTAGGTAATAACATTGGAGTAGCAATTATGAAAAGAACTAAACCGCTAACGTTGACACTGGTAAAGCTAGCAATCTGTACACATTAAGTACAAACTTTTCAACTTTTGGAAAGACAGAAAAGAAAATTACCTTGTCGCTGGACTTGTCGCCTGGAGAAAGTATACGAAATAAATTATACGAGGGCTATTACCGATTTGAAACTTGGTGATTGAACGAATTGTTTATCCCACTAGCATTTGATTAGTGTTATTATGTGAACAACAAAATTTACTATATACTCTCCCTACGAAAAGAAGAAGAAAGCGAGGTTGATGAGACCACCATGTCCGTTGAATACGGATTTCTTGAGCACACTTCACTATTGTACTTACGTCAATACAATGGGACGGCGACAGAGTAGCAAGTTCAACCTTTGAGGTTAACCATTAGTTTCTCTTTGTGTGATTGATCTCCCACGTCTGCAGCAGGCGATTAAACAGTAGCAAATTTGGGTTTCAATCTAGATCACCTGTTGCATCTTACAATGCTCAAGTATATGTAGAGATCTATTGATGTCAATTTTAGCATCTTACAATCAGTATTATGTCTAGCACTAATTTTGCACTAAGTGTTTCCAAAACAAGCTAACAACAACACACCGCGTAGTTTGTCATTACCTTTAGAATATTACAATGCCACACGGATTTTTTTACCTAAAAACTTTAAAAACAGAACTTGTATGTTGTATCTGTATCTTATTGTACACAAGTTAATTCACATGTCAGTCACGATGAAGGCTATAAATAATTAATCGATCAGTAACCAAATGAATCAATGAAAGAAGTCACTTATTGGAGATTTTAGGTATTAAATTCGGAACTTTCGTTTAATGAGCTAGTAGAGGATTCCAAAGAATAGGCAAGCTGCAGCCAAAATCCGAGATATGAATGATAAACTATTTCTGTTCGAAGTTAAATGTGTCACAATTTCATAGTGATCTACGATTTTAATGTTTAGTGTTATAAAAGCTGAGAAAAGGTGGTTGCAAATATTTCCACTGACTATGTAGCACTATTGAAGATTATAATGCGCGTAATCACTGATTCCTTCACTGTGGTTGATTTTGTGGGAAAGACCACAAGAAAAGGAAAAAATGTCCTCCTGACAATCACGCCTTCAAGTTGCAATTAAGTTGATACCTGTCAAAGTATATTTTTGTCAATAAAGGGAAATATAAAGGATTTATTACTTGCACATTTATTTTAAATTCAACAACAAACCTTGCGTGCAATCCCACTAGGAAACCGACTGCGGTTGTGGTTGTATCCTAATAAGAAATACATACGGCCTTTTAAGTTGTAATTACTAATCTATTGACAACGGTGACGAGGAAGGTAGGTTGTTTACATGTAAACATAAAGATATTCAAAACATTTGAAATGGGACTTGAAAATTCGGATTTAGTTTGAGTAGACAAGTATATCTTTAACTAATTTCAAAACTGAGGAAACAGGTAGGAAATAATTTGCCGACTACGTTAACAATAAAATTGAAACTTACTGACAGATCTGTCTTGATCTTTCCTGTTCTCAAAAGGGATTATTTGCAGAAGCACGAGAGGAAGCTTTGCTGTTTCTTTAGATGGATGAAGGATTAGGAATAATGGGAAAGATTCATTCGAAGTCCATCTCGGGTGGATTGCGTTCCGGTTGATGCGTCTTCTTTTAGTTCAATCTGCTACTCACATCTATTCTTTTCAAGCAGTATAGGAATAACACATCTTTCCTTCAAATGTGCCCCGTCTAATAAATTGTGGCTTTACCTCAAAGCATTTCAAGTTCTATTTCTTGCTCAGTCTTGACACCCCGCTCTCATAGGGGATTATATATATATTTCTACGGTTATAAATGATCGCCGTGTGTACAGAACAACTAAAAATACTGCTAATGCTGCAATCGTCTCATATCAAATGCATCCCAGGGTATCTGATTATTTCATCATGACTTGTATTTATTTATCCTCATGAATTTTGTACACAATAATAGAAAAATTTTCCTTGGATTTTGTGTCAAATACTGAAGCATGAAGGGATGTGCAGATAAATTTTTTTTTTACACTTATGATGTTGTCTATATGGTAAATGCGTGTACGCTTTGCCCCGTAAACTGAAGCAGTCTCTTTTTTCTCACGAAAAAACCATGCCCATGTTCTCAGTGTACTACACTTGATAGGGAATACTTGTTATCTTAAATGCCGACTCAACTACGCTAATTAAGAGATGAGAGCTAAATATAGATGTCTATAAAAATTATTTGTTGTCAAAACATGTATGCATCCCGTGCTTTTCACTTCGATAACAGACGAGTACATGCGTTATCAAGATAAATCACAGGTATTCAACAAGTTTGTTTTCATGACAAGAAACTATCTTAAGAAGTTATCTAAAAATTTGGAATTGGATTACGTGATAGTTCATAAATACAAGATGTTGTACGTTATACAAATACACATACCAATTAACTCTTTACAGTAGGTTCTTCCATTCACAGCCGGCACCAACGAATTAATGCTTTTCCAATCATAACTATCTACACCAAAGAAGGTAAAATGATTGTAACGATAAAGTGTTACACAAATACTATTTAATAAAAGTTTGCCAATCTCAAAGATTTTTCATGTAGAACAGACACAAGAATAATTTTGAAAAAATTTCAAAACAAACCTACTATATAAATATTTTTATGTACACCATTAGATTATCACCAGCTTCTTTACCTACATTGGAACATGCAAGGAAAAACAAAGCGTGTGAGCGACTCAAATTAAATCAATTAAGCTATTTTTGTGAATAGGAAATTAGGTGGAATCGTGAAGAAGAATCAGTATAGTGATTGTGTGTACTGTGTACATATAAATAGAAGTATATTTTGTTGAGTTGTTAATTCGGACTTGAACATTGTTTCTATACAAGAAAGTTTATAAAAACCATTCAATTAAGTACTGCATATGTATATAAACGATTTGTCACTAAACGAAAGGGGCACATCATGATAAAAGGTCCACACACGTGAATTTGAATCTAGGTAGAAAAAATGCAAAATCGCCGGCTGCAGCCTGAAAATAGTTTGTCAGATTTATTCGGGTGGGTTACCGTTTAAACTCCTGCGTATTCACCATAATAATAACTCTTTACCTTCACGCGTTAACGCATTTCTATATAAACGGGAATTGTGGGGTAACATATTTAACATTCACTTGTGGATGCACTCATTGTGGTTCCTCTGTCTGCTGCTGTATACATCACATTGTGATTTTCAATCGGTATAGGGCATGTTTTCAATTATAGAATAGCTGCAATCCTCTGTGTACTCAACTCACTCGTCTTATCTTCTAGGGAATAGACTTGCAAATTCAGTCGGAATGCAATGAATAGTCAGCTTGCTTCCTTGAAATCAATGAAATATATTTCACACGAAAGCTAAATATCAACTGTCCATGAGTAAATAGAAATTAAATGTCAAAGTCAGCCTTAGTTCTCACCCATGCTTTTTGTACTTTCATATACATATTTACTATAGTCGTCGTCAACTGTTTTGTTTCAAAGTCTTGATTCTGAAACTGTTCACAGTCGTTTCACGGTACTTGTCCCATGTAAAACTCCATGAAGAATTTGGTATTGCTTACCACCAGGACGATGTATAAATGAGCCTATACGAGCGCATTATAAAGAAAAGTCATACAATAAAATCTGAGCTATTGTTTTCACCTCCAGCGGATCGCTGCATTATTTGTATCTTGAAATCCTTTTTCATTCGTTAATGCTACCGTTTAGTTCCTATTTGTCGTACTGCTTCATTCAAGTAATTTATTTTTTCCTGAGAACGTTCTTGGTAGGCATGTACTTAACCGTAAGCACTAACTTAATAATCATGCATTTTTGGAAGTGTACATATTGCGGGGTGAAGTAAATTAAAGGAATTTTTAAAGAAGCTCGCCGTGACTTACGGAACTGTCAACTGAATAAATTCAAAGTCTGTAGGAGTTTATTTAAGCTTTCAATGCATTCTGTACCTATTTTCCATACCCATACAGGTCTTATATTTTCAATCTCAAAAGCTGCTACAATTTATTTGTGGATAATCAAGATTCACTTTTCGCACTGCTTATGCTAGATTTAAAGATATCTTATTAGTTAACCATACCTGAAAAGGTTATGCAAATTTCTTGAAATATTAGTTTGAAACATACACATGCTCATCAGTGAGTCACAATCATCAGCCCTGAAGGAACTGAAGAATAACTTTATCTTTTGCTTCCCAAAATTTTGTTCTTTGGACAAATGGTGCTAATGCTAAAACAATGGGATTAATTTTCTTTTGAAGGCAATAAATGCCATGAAATACGAAACATGTGAATAGATTATGGTTATACATACATACATGCTATGATAGTTATGACTAGTTAGAATAGATCATATTTCCTTGTTATCACGTTGAAGCCGAATGAATGTGATGATATGTATTTATTAATTTAATATGAAAGATGTATGTAAACCTTATGTATGTATAATGTGAAAGATAGAACCATCCGAAAATAGTTTCTCATGATGAACATGCGTTATTAAGTGGACTTATTAGGGAGATAAATAATTGAAGCATTACTTCCGACGAAAGTGATCAACTTGGATGTATATAGCACAAGGACTGATGTACAAAATAACCGAGCACTGCTGTACACGAGTAATAATCTGTTTTTGTAGTGTACTCATGCATGGTTGGATCATTTTCTTATAACTTTTGTTTGTTTTTCATGGTTAGCTGCTGATGAATTCTATCATATAGCTTTGTATTCACTGTTGACTTCAATTCATTGATGATGAATCGTGCTTAAATCAAAGAGAGCGTCAAAAACATTCTGTGTCTGAGATATAGTGAAGTATTTTCTCTTCGCTTATTATTTATATAATGATTATTGCGATGTATTGAAAGCCATTAACTATATTTCAGATTTATTTCGTACAATGTCGACTAATTGATTCATTCAATTTTTTATTCCGCACCAACAACACACATGTCTATGCGATTATATTAGTGCTACATTTGATATAATACATGCTTAAGCTGAGTGATTTTGATACTTACTCATTAACCTTTTGACACATTATTATACAAACATAAAAAAGCCTTGAGATTGATGAAAAAGCGGCGCAAGCCATTAAATAAGATGTTGATCTAAAAAACCTTGGCGTTGCTCAATGCAAACCAACTCAACATCTATAGTACAGACGGGTTTAAGTCACAGACTAATTAAATCTTATACGCTCAATGATCCTAAGTATTCTTCGTTTAGCAACGTATAGCTAGTACAGTGATACTGCAGCTAAAAATAACACTTCCACTAATGCACATTGTGCAATGGACTTGCATGGGTTTATTTGGACATGATGAGCATTCATTAAATTTAGATCACCTCAATCACTATTAGTGCTTGCTTGCATCGCAACAAGCTTAATTTGATCAAAACATACATCCCATGTCGCAATTAGTCCGACATATTCATCGTCCACTCCGTTCATGCTAAAAATATTTGTTCCGTATATGTAATCCCTATGTTCATCTTAACAAGCACGCGTTATAGAATTGAACATTTTGGATTATCTATTTACACATGGTTAGTCGCCTCTGCCTCTCAGCTCGTCAAAATATTTACGGATCTCTTTATGTGTGCAGTATCAACAACAGCAACAAACGCAATTTAACCCAATCCATCGTGATTCGAGACCATTGGTTTGGAATGAGTGGGTATGAAATTCAACGTTACTCAAGCTTGGTACCGGATAGCAAAGGCATTCGTTTATTTTTAACTGTCCATACATTTATATTTATCACTTTTATGGATTATGGATGGTTCCAAATGAATAACCACATATAGTGAAAGCTGCCTCAAGCCTTGCACTCTCAGCTGTAAATGCAAAATGCATATGTATTGTACTCATAAAAAGTATTCAGTCATCAATGTCGGAAATCCATAAATACAAATTCTTAAACATTATACCTCATGTTCAATTATTACAATTAAATTAAAGCCAACAAGTTAACACAAGAGAAACATTGTGCAAAAACTTTGTCGCCGACTCTTTCCTCTTCAGCGTGCGAATAGTCAGACAAAGAGACTATAATATACATAAGTAAATAGTGGTATGTATACGTAAAGTTGGGATGGTACCGGCTTGTATGTACATAAATGTACTCACATTCACACGCAACTGCCACTGAATTTAGAAGTTACAACTATTATTTTAGAGTGACATAAAGCTTGAAAGGCAACAATGGTTTCAAATGGCCAGATGTTACTACTAGAATTGTTTAACGATTAACTGTTTACCATTCTCTGCCACAAAGTACAGTTCAATTCTGCTTTCATAGTGAGGGGTATGTTGAATCTTTCGAGATGAGATTCTCTTACGTATGTAGATATACAATTCGTTGTAGTAACTGTTTAAACTAAACTTTAGGGAAATGTTGGTTTATAACAAGCCCCTAGTAATTTTTAAATTGTTAAAACTGGAAAAATATTGTGACACATTGCATCTTAGCTTTAACCTAAAAATTTAATACAGGGCTACCGGAAACATTAAAGCCATACCGTACAGAAGGTATACCAAAGTAATTTAAGGAGCAATACAAAGCGCTGGATGTTTGGGGCATTGTGCATTCCAAGTACGTTTTGGTTGGTGAATTTTCGTAGAACCTTCTGTATGGGTTTACATTTTACATATGTATTGTACAAACACCTACTTGTACAGTATCAACATATACTTACTTGCATTAAGTACTTAATCAGGTTGTATTGTAAATTAAGCCTAAAAGCAAATAGATATTGATGCTTTTGTTTCCTTTGCACTTGCCGTGGATTAAAAAGTGCAATAGCTTTCATTACTTAACCGCTATAAATACACAATCCAAACATGGAGCTAAACGTTTTCGCTAAACAAAAACAACGCAATACAAAGTCAACCGGTTTTAAAGGATTATCAGTTGTACCTATAATGGAATTATCCTTTATAATATACTGTGAATCTCGAATGATTTTTTAACCCTAATAAGGCCTAGAAGACTACAGAACAGGAGTTTGAGATGCACCAAGACTGTGATTAGTCACTCTAAATGTTTAGATGCATTTATCTGACGTTACATAAATAAGCCTTGGTAACTATATACTAACAAGGAGCAAGTAAAAACTGAACAAGAATATGATATACAATAATACAAACAAAATGTCAACGTGAATCTATGCTGGTAGAAAAAAACAAATACATACAACCATTTTATTTTCATTATATAAATTATGGCTGGACCATATTTATTTAGACAGCTTGGTTAAAATCACAATGGACGGTTTTAGAATTCATGCACATCAAATGAATCATATTCATCGTAAAAATTCAAACTATAAATTTGATTGTGCGTGATTAAATATTGGTAGAAACATAATTAAATACCATTTTTAAAGAGTTCCGTGGTCAGTTAACAGCTATATTTACTGTGGCGTGTACATGAATTAGCTCTCATACACAAGGGATTGGAATAACAGCTGAAGAGTTTCCCGGTCTTCGCATGAACAATTTCCAGCAGAAATTAGTTTCTGCAAATTGTCACGAGCAGACGTGACGCAGTGTGTTCTTTCGGGTGATAATTGACGGGTTGTGAGAATGTCTTGCAAAATTTGTACACTGCTTTCAATTATTGACTCTATTTCCCGTAAGTCCTCAATTTCCATAATACTAATAAAATGGCACACTGCGAGACAAGCCTATGGAGATATGAAAGTAAATATACACGTTGAGAATGGAACAATGGTAATGGTGTGGTGAATAAACTAATCAATTTTGAAGAATATAGGAATATTATATAACAGGCTGTACGACTACTACTCACCTCAATTTGTAATTTTTCCACCTGAGTCATTTCTGTCGGTCGTAAGTCTTCGGGGAAGTTCAGCGCCTGTAAGACACCTTGCCAAACAGCAAAGAAGTAACTTCCGTACAACGAACGGAGCTTAATAGTAGTTAACGTGAAAACACACTGGTTACGCTCCTTATAATTTTCACTTTTATAAACAATTTTAGCCATATGCTTCAACACGGGACCCTAAAAGGATACCAAAAAACAAATTTAATAATTGGCACTACAGACAAAAAATGAAGTCAACACGAAATAAATACCTACCAAAATATGTGGATGAGCTTGGAGTAGTTGATTATTTTGCAAGATCTTCCCCATAGCATGCGACGCATTCCAACGTGCCTAGATTATGAGACAATACATTAGATTCAACTAAAGCTAACTGTAACAACTTTTTGGTAACGATGATTCAAATTCATTACCTTAAAATCGTTTCCAAATCCTATTTGTTTAAGCAACACATTAATACTCTGGTCAATAATATTTCGCTCGTTTTGATTTTTCATTATGTGAAGAGGAACCCAGCCCAAGAGATTTCCCAAAGATCTGTGAGCGTTGTACCGAATCTATAAACATAAGCACACAAAATTATTTAAAGCTCCATGAAACATGTAAATAAAAAGTACATTTACTTTTAAATAACTTTACCTTTGCTTTGTCTTGAGCGCAATCAAAACACAGTTTACAAAGGCGGAAAAAATCCCGATCAGTAAAATTAGGCGGGAACTTTTCCTTATGATAGAGGAACAACGATTCTGTATAGTTGCCCAAGCACCATGCGAAAGACCCCCGGGTAGCCAAATCCCCAATAGCTAAACTTTCTTCCATAACGTCCAATGCGTCCATCAAAAAATGTTCATCCTATCCAGGGAATAACATGTATGTAATCAACCAATAAAGCATGCATTTGAAAATAAATAAGGACAAAGTCAAAGGATTAACCTCCGCAAGAAGACGCTGTCCAACCAAATGAGCTATGCACCTACCACCTTTCGCACGGACAGTGTGCCGGTCGTCACGACACCAACTCAACACAGATACAATACAAAATCGTTGCCTCTCAAGCTGAAATGTAAATGCATCAAATCAAAATTAATGCAATAAAATTTCAATACTCGTTAATATTACATCTGTATAACACAAATTATATATACGGGAATTTGCTCGAAAAGTCCCGATCCGAAGGCAGCAAAACAATCAGCAACACCCTTCCTTACGCTCAGAACTTCCATGTTCATTAGCTCTGGAGCGAGGTCAAAAAACAAATCCCAAACACGGACGAATTCGCCAATAAACTTTTCATCCACCAGTTCACCTGAAATATAATATTGATATAATAATGGTTAAAACCAAGTACAAAGCATGTGAATACAAAAATAGTTGCTTATGGTATAGTATTTGATAGCATAATATACAAAAAGAAATTACTTTCATCAGCATATCTGGAAACCGCGATTGCTAGCTCAACCATAAATTGTAAAGTCTGGCAAAAGACTGCTATCTTCATATCGAATAACTCCTTCTCTTTTGAGTGAGGGTTCCTTTGTTCGGCACTGCATTTTTATAAACCAAAAAATTAATGATCTTACCCCTTCCGAAAAGTGATCATTTCTTAGAATAACTAGCTTACAGTTTGGGTAAAATGCACGGAAGTAATGACAAAATGTAAACTGCAGACTTAAGGCACACTAAGCCATCCCATTTGAAGGAGTGGAAGTAATTTTTAGTCAAGGTCGTTAAAAGTTCCAAATCCAAAAGAACTAATTCACACGATGCTTTAATACTTTCGGACCCAATGAAAGCACAAGACATCCAGTAGCTTAAAAAATGTAATGATTTCAAAACAATACGAGAAACGTTAGTAACATCTGTAGAAACATTTTCCGAATTGCTAATTTGGCCAGATGATTCACTGTTTCTACTCCACTGCACTTGTTCGAATAGAATTTCTAAATCGCTTCCAACAAACTTGTTATTCTGACCTACGCAAATAATTGCTAATCGTAACAGATGGATCCGCATAATTTGAAGTGGACCTGTAACCAGAATAAATTAAAACTGATTTTCCGTATCCCGCTTTAGTATTACCAGCATGGATTCCTTAAAAATCTTACGCTTTTGTAATTGCCGGGCCAAAAATTCAACAATGCATTTAAAAACTGACGAGTGGAGTCTATGAAATGGGCAGGACTCAGCTACTTGGACCAACACACCACAAACCTAAATAAAGAGCAAAGTATAATAATTATTCCCTCTGGAAAATATAGAAAACGACGGTTTATTCCAATAAAAACATCTGTACCGCATTGCAATCGATTCTAGGCAACTCCTGATCTATAACAGCAATCATAGTATTGAGAATGTCTTCCAAAGCAAAAGCCATGGTCATCGAAAATGCTGTGTATGTTGCAGGGTGATTCCTAAAAGTGAACAGAAAATCAAGTTAACCAATAAAACTGATGAAAAATTTTTAAAATTGAGAAAATAATAAAAATTCTTTATCATTTGAAATTCTAAGTACATTTCTTTTTCAATTCAATTCAATTTTTAAACTTACTTAACATTTTTACTTTCTGCAAATCCTAGAGTCGGTTTCGCCTTGTGAACAGCTTTCATTAGGACGCTAATTACAGAATTATAGGCTATATAAAAGCTCAGTCGGGATTCCTTGTTCGGTTCTTTAAGACGGAATATTTCCATCAAACTATAACTACTTGGACTTTGTTTCAACACAAAGGCTGAAAAGAAATTGTAGCTATCTTTCGGTGAGAGCAACTGAAAATACGAATGATATTTATAATATTACGACCGATGATCAATTTATTATTATTACGCGCTATATAGTGGATAAGCACACACTTACATCACATATTTTGCCCAGAACTTCACAAGCTATCGAACCAAGTTTGACACCCTTGATTATGGTCTAAATGAACCAACAAAAATAATTACCACGCAATGCTATATTACAATCGATTACATGAGTTTAGATACAAAAAATGAATTTAAATCCTTTCAAATTCTTACTCTTTCTTCATTCAGTACGTAAGCATCTCCTAAATTCAAAAGTTGTTGCCGCCGGTCGTAGAATATAATGTACATCTACATTAAATTTCACAAAAATTACCATTTTTAATTAAAATTGCTTTGAAGGGTTATTGTTCAAGACAATTCAGCTTCTTCAACAAGTGCTTCAATAATGATCAAAGATTTGTTCGCAAACCTTTAAGGCCCCTATCAGATCTTCAATGCGATTATTCCATGGGATATTTTCAATATTGCTTAAAGCTCGAGATAAATCATTGAGCGTATTCATTATGCTTTCATACATTTCATTAGGTTGATTATCGTAAGCATATCCAAGCTTGGATAAAACTTGTGTGATTTTAGCGTCCACAATGTCCATTTTTGACTGTATTTTTCTTTATATTATCTTGGTATTGTATAGGGGATGTCCAGCCAGCAGTATAATTCATAAAATCTTTATATACTGTAATTTCCATCCAGTAGTATGTCACTTGAATAATTACTTGATTTACTTCTTCCAAAAGTCGCGGGATATGGCCAACTGTAACTTAGAGGGTTAAAATACACAAATTATTAAAAAATTAATAATTGATTAATTTAATTATGAAATGCTTAAAGATCAAATAAAACAAATAAATAAAATGACAGCCTCATACCTTTCGCCTTGTTCTTGATCATGAGACTATTGGAATTCCAAGACGAGTAAGGCCCTCAAAATTTCTACATACAAAATTACATAAAAAAAGAAAGATAAAATTAAATAAGCACCTACTTACACAAATGTTTTATGACAATAAAACTGATCATACCTTTGAGATTTGAGAAACGACTCATAGCAAATTGTAACTACAAATCAAAAGGACAACAAATTGAACAAATGAATTTATATAATTTTTCAGGTCAGGCTCCGCGACTCCAGCGAAGAGATCAACAACGTCCAACCAAACCGATCGGAATTAATGAATCATGAAATGAATCAGAGAAAAAACCCCAAAGATTAAAGAAAAAAAGATTCGCCTTTTTCCGCTTCTATAGTTCATATTCATTTCCCGCTAAATATCAGCTGATCATTCCTCGTTTTTTATGATTTCTCATGCTTTTTCTTCGGTTTGATGGTAACGGTTTCAGTTTCATTTTAGGTATTTGCGAGTTTGAGCCTGTGAGGCCAAAATTTGGATAAACAATTTTATTGCAATTCTGAATAAGAAGTATATTTCGGTTTATTAATTTATTAATGATTAATTAGGATTATGTGTAGCATTTATTAGTCACATAACTTCATTCTTTAGTAATTAATCAAGATTATCCGAAGCATTTATAATATTAAATTTTATAAAATCAAATTAAACGAATTAAAATAATTATTTAATGATTTTAATTCGTTTAATTTAATTTTCTATATTCTTTTTATTTTATTTGCTGTATTTTTATTTTATTTTCTGCATCATTTTTTATTTTATTTTCTGCATCATTTTTTATTTTATTTTCTGTATTATTTTCATTGTATTTTCTATATACTTTTTATTTTAATTTCTATATATACCTTTTAGAAGTATATATACTTTTTATTTTATTAAATGATTTCTTATTTTTTAAATATATACTTTTAAAATTCTTAAAACTATTTTAGGACCCATTCTCTCTACTACAGTCAAATAATATTATATTCTCTTTCATTTTTTGAGGCCGGATGATAATATGACTATTTTTTGTATCTCTATGTACTTGTTGTATACCATCCACCAGATTTTTGTGTATCATATGTTGATTGTTGATCTTGAGGTTTCCATATTTAAAAGCGTGATCAACGACCACAACAATTGCGACATTTTTAGGAAGTCCTTTTTTGCTTCTAGTAGATTATTTATTATTTAGGTAAAGTAACTTCACACCACGGGATTTACGTACGCGAATTCATGAACTTAAATTTAAGCCGATATACCAACAAATCAGTTTTAATACTTATTAGTATAGAAATGGATACAGGAGAAATGAGTTTGACACGACATTAATAAAAGCATGAGTGTGTAAGTATAATTTAGTTTCAGAAATAATACGTTCTTTTATTCAGACAACAGTCTGGATTGGCTATTTGCTTTACCATATTTATTCCCATTTCAATAAAATTCACAAATTTTATAGCTTTCTCGTGTCGTACATTTACGTGAATATAAATTGATGACTATGTTGTAGTCGTTAGATAGAGTTTCCGGTAGTTCGCTTATATGCGAAAACTAACGTCATACATCGTTTTATGTGGTCTAAGCTAAATATAATTACATAACGGGGATTGTGGTAACGTTATAACACCCAACCATCAAAAGACGTCAGCGTTTTTACGTTGTCTAAAAACATATGATTGTAATAAATAATCCTAGGCTAGTTATAATCTGAAGAACGATTGGCGTAGAATGGTAGAATAATTTGTCGCGGATATAAATTTTATTCTAGAGAAGCCAAACGCTGCTTTAAAGGTATTGTGTATAAGTACATGTAGATATCTATATGTCACTTTTAAGTTGCTCTATCACAATTAAGCAAGTTACATATTATATCTAAATAATAATACGATATACTGTGAGGAATAGAGATCATTAAAACGCTTCATATTCCTTTTCAAGGTACTTGGCAATTGTATTTAGTTGGATGTTCGATGTTCCTTCATAAATTGTTCCAACTTTACAATCTCTGTAATACCGTTCCATCGGGTAGTCTTTAGTGAATCCTACGCCACCCATCCATTCAATGCACTTGGATGTTGTCTCTGTTGCCACTTCTATTGCAAAATAACGAAGTATTGTTAAAAAAGACGATAATTAAGGTAAGAGACGATAATTAACTTTATCTTAATAAGCGATATTTTACCTCCTGCGTAATATTTCGCCATGGAAGCTTGCTTTACAAACGGCAAATTGGATTCCTTCAGTCGGCAGGCATTATATATCAACGTTCTAGCGCACTCAATTTTCGTTGCTATTTGTGCAACCTGATGTTGCATGGCCTACAAAATCAAGAGTAATAATGACATATTTGACGGGGTTTATCATGCTGGATGCCTCAATCTCAAGGAAATCAGGCAGTTAAAATGCATAGCTGTACTTATTATATTATTAGTATTTTACTGCTTGCCTGAAAGTCATATATTCGCTTGCCGAATTGCTTCCGCTGGAGTAAATATGGTACGGTAGCATCGAAACAGCCCTGAGCAAGTCCCAACATTTGGGCTGCTACTCCGATTCTACCCCCATTTAATTTTGTGATGGCATATTTGTAACCCTGTCCGAATTCACCAAGTATATTACTTGCTGGAATCTGTAAATTATGGAAATACAAAAATTTTCATAATAAAGGCTCGAGTCTCGTCCTTTTAAGAATAGTCCTTTTAATGTTCATTTGCGGGATAAACTACTTTACCTTCACATTCTCGAAATGAACTTGACATGTCGACGAAGATCTGAGACCCAACTTATCTTCTTTTTTACCAATTGACAATCCGGGCGTGTCTCGGTCGACTATGAAACAAGTTATTCCTTTATAGCCCTGAAATAGTAATACCCGTTCCTCGTTACTACGTAAGGTTTCTTATTTTGACGAAGCCAAATGATAGTAACGTAACTACTTTTATACCTTTGCTGGCTCAGCATTAGCCATCACCAGATATACGCCAGCAACATCGGAAAAGCTAATCCACATTTTTGAACCATTGATTATAAAGTTATCGCCATCCCTGTCAGCTCGAGTTCTTAGGGCAAATGCGTCTGAACCAGCCTCTGCCTCGGATAGACAAAAACTTCCAATCTAAAAAATTCCAATCAGAATGGCAATTTTGTGTTATATATTTTTAATGTCGTTTACCCGGTTCGGGTATTGCTTTGCATAATTTCAGAATTAACTTACGGTGTCCTTAGCTAACATTGGTAAATACTTTCGCTTTTGCTCTTCCGTACCCAGTTCCATAAATAGATTATTAGTGAGAGTATTCTGAATGTCACACAAAATGGCTACTCCCGGATCAACTTTTGAGATTTCCTCTACGCAGGTTATTATTGCCCCGAATGATGCACCACTCCCACCATATTCTTCAGGTATCTCTAGACCCATTAACTGAAATCAAAGTCGGAGAATTGTAGATTCAAGTCAAATATTCTCATAGAAATTACAATCATAGACAAGAACACTGAATACCCAAATTTTGTATTAGAAAAGTGGCGTTTTTATAGCATTTTTACAGTATATAGACATATGGGCTTCATATGGGCCAACTTTTGTGCCGATCGGAAGCGCATTCTAGTACTTCGGAATTCAAGAACTACTTTTTGAACATTCGACACATTAACAGGCATATTGGTGGAATCGAAACGAAAACACTAACTCCATTTTCAAAAAGTGCGTTAACAACACTTTTATCCATTTTCCCTTCCCGGTCCATTTTTGGTGTCAGAGGTGCGACTACATCTCTAGCCAGTTTGGAAACTATATAAGATACATAAATTATATTAAATTTTTCCCGTGAATTGTACATGCTGACAGAGCAACTATAAATATTATTTGAATGGATCCCTTGCTTACAAAATTATCAAATATTTACCTAATTCCTTCATAGCCTGTTCATCTTCTGTCAATACTGTGACGGGAAGATGGGCAGCACTTGATGAATTCCGACTATTTGCACTTGCATGCAAGGGAAAGCGTGCAAGAGTTTTTGAGGCCAAAAAACTGGAAAACGACGGATTTCGGGTTGATCCGATGAGTTTCAACAGCGGCTATAGTAAATTTGATATTTATAAACTTCATATTTCGCTCATCAGTCTGTGTATGTATTGTGCACATATTATATTCTTACCGGTAAGCTCTGTACGACCCTCATTGTAGCTCTGAAAACAATGAATATTTACAAGAATATATATTTAACTCCCTCGTCTTTCCTTGCGTCGTCCTTGTCTTCACTTTTTTATCAGGACCTGTGTAAAAAATATGTAGTTTAATTACACATGATTTAACATAGTTCAACGCCAAGCGTGTGCTAAAATTAGCTGATAGTGCAAAAACTTTCCAGCATGCAACTAAATCATACAGGAGTGCATGACTTGCACCATAATATCGCGCAAGTAAAACTATTCGCGCATAAGAAGAATCAAGTCTTGTTAAGTTAGTGTATAATTATTACTAAAACTATGCTTCAAAAAATGGAGTGAGAACGTCATGAAATCTGCTGCAATATCAGATATGTGAGATTGAAATATTAATATAAAAGTACTGCTAAAATGTGAAGGTTGCAAATTAAAACTAGAGAGAATAATGACGTTCCCAACTTCCCAAGGTAGCGTGGCGTGACTCAAACTAGCAAAAGATTTTTCATTGGAAGGTGACTGGAGGATGGGCAGAATTACTATATTTGCCATACTTGAGGTACTTGTGTGCAAATTATGCACCACAGTTAGCTAAAAGATCTGAGATGTCTGGATAACTATTACATAACTACTACGCCTTAATACAACAGAGTGAGCTTAGGGGCAGTCACGAAATTACTTCACGTAATGATATGAAAATATGACCTTCACCCCCTGCTTCCCCATTTGTAACTACCTGCGACTGTACACCAGCAGAAATGGAAATGCCTTTTGTATTTAAAGTCTTATCGCACCTGCCCCAGAGGGGTTGTTTTTACCGCAAGACCCTGTTATACTGTTTACATTTAAATGCTTTCATTTAACATTACAACATTATGATGTAACAATGCGGCTGCATATGCAAAAATATATTATCTACACAATCCCCTGTGTACACTCACAGAATATAAAAACAATCAGCGTTGGAGTACATAGAAGGAAACAATCGAAAATCCAATTAAGTTTTTTACATTTTTATGAAGGTCTTAAAAATGTTATGAACGAAAATAGATCCATCAATATCAAAATTAAATTAATCATTAAAATCGTCCATTAAATTTACTCATTGGTTAATAGATCCCTATATAGTCCTACACTAGTTTCGAGACCACAATATGAACGTGCTAAATACGTTTCCAAATGCTACAATCAAGACTTTTCCGTCGTCAAGTTAGCCTTTTCTTTTACAAACGGGTCGTCGAATCTGCGCTTCATATTGTGCAATATCCCTACATGTATATAATAAGAAATTCATTATTTTTCTGACTCAACGGCGGCCGCGTAATTTTTTGTTTGATACGAAACCACCCACGTAAACAAGCCTCTATATAATCTACTATGCTGTAGGTATATGATAAATGGTTAAAAGTATTTTTCATGTATTTAATCATGTTAAATGTACTACTCCATTATCGGGTTGCTTGAATGTTAAAATAAACAGGTTCGTCTGACTGAAATAAACAATTGTCATTTAGCTCCAAATCTTCATATTGGCTTTTGCAAAACTAGTTTTCCTATAGAGAGCTTCTTAAAAACCTTCCCATTTGGTCAAACAAATTGGCTAAATTAGTATTCTCTGACAGTCCAATTCCATGATTCTTTGATCCTAAAATTCTGGACAGCACTTAAATTTTAGTATTTCCCCAGCGAGTCTTCACAATGTCAAAACCTTCATCACAATGTCTATAGAAATTATCTATACTATAATCTCTCCATCCAGAAATATGAAAATAGGCAAAACAGAATAGGCATTCGCAATTTTTCGTACCGAGCCTAAAATATAAAAATACGTACAAATTCCCGGGAGTAGATTCTAAATCTAAAGTATGTTCATTCAACAAACAATATTCTCATGGACAATCATCCCTCCAAGGAATGACCAGGGGGGGGGGAAGAAACCTAGGAAGCAGTACGGTTTTGATTAGATCAGGGGTACTTTTGATTACTCCAGGGGAACTTAAATACACCGCAAAATCCTGATTAATACTAATCCTGTATTAAACATCAAAACAATAGATAAATGGTGGAGACCGCAATCCTAAAATTACTGATTATTATGCTACAGACCCGCAAAAACTTTTGTTGTTATTATTACTCTTAAATTGGAGGATTAATGAATATTTGAAGTCTGGAAAATTGTAGATCCGCTGCTAAATAGAATTTGTAATATAATATATAAATTATTTAAAGTTGGTTAAAGATTGATTTAATAGCACAGAACTGGAAAGAATTCTATAATATATATAGTTTACACAGTAAGCTTACCCCGCGCGCAGAGCTTTCGAAAAACTGCCAAAGGTTATACTTTCTAGTATGCTTACTTTTGCGTAATGTAAAAAAAGACTGGTGGTTGCGGGAATGGATTGGACATGTGAGGTACTAATTCTTTAGAGTTTTAAAGCATCCACATCGTATCGACGGAGATATTTACATGCAGAGAGCAGATTGTGGAACTTGGTTTAGTAGATGTTCCTGAGTTTTTCCCGTGAGTTCAGCAGGAACGGAAGAAGAGCAGTAGCAGGAGCAATTATATACAAGAGACATCACCACATTACATAGGCTGCCTCAAATACTGAAATAAGTTCTCTCAGAGATTTGTGAGGATCCCTTTGGATCATTTGTTAGTTATTGCAGTATATATTGAATATTATAGTTGAGTCGAGCAGTTTTGTTGCTGTAGATCTTGTATAAAGTTGTAGTAGTTCTCATCTCGCAGCATCTCAAAAGTTAAATCGCAAAGAGAAAAGGGGTCGACCAACAAGGTTTCTATCATCTGTTCTATTCAATATATTATAATATACACAAACTATACTTCTGATCTTCAAATTTGTCTCTCTCTCTCTCTCACACACACACAATTCCCTTCTTGCGGGCAAAGCAAAATTGTGTTAATACTGTATATATTACAATATTATATTCATTTGCTTATATATCTTTAATATTTTTCGATCCCTTAATTTTCTTTCTGCTATTCCTTTAACTAACATTCACAGCCCTTTCTAAGTATCGTTAAATTACAGTTACGCAGCTCTTATAATTACAATTTGGACATTCTCTGTAGTACATCTTTAAAAGAGTGAATTCAAAAGAGTGTATATAAAATAGTATCTGGAAAGAGTGTCTTTAAAAGAATTGTCTTTAAAGAGTGTCCTGTACAGAGTGTTTAAGTGTCTGTAAAAATTGTAATACTGTTTAAGCTAAACTGTGGCGATGATGCTTGATCTTTTTCGAATAACCTTGATACTTCCTTGCCTCACGATGTAGTTTAATAGAAGAGAGAGAGAGATTTGATGCGAGGAAATAAATACATTTTTACTATAGAATATTATTTGTTCACGGCGGAGTTAAATATCCAAAATATCAATCAGCCCAGGCAGAGTAGCGATAGCTTTTGTTGATCACTTATTCACTTTCCATTTTGTTCCTTACAGCATATTATTATTATAAAAAAGAGAAAAAGTGTGTCATGAAATAGAATTTCAATCATTTAATTTTTTTATGCACGGGCGCGAATAAATTTTCAGCAATAGGAGGATCAGTTATATGTAACAAGAGTACTTATATGTATATTTTATAACCAATGATAATAACAATGTATCACATGTTCGAAGTTATAATGTGAATTTTGTACAACCAAAGTTAATTCATAAATTCAGTGGACACTTACAATTTAGTGTTGTACCTGTAAACAAGTTGCTAGGTTTGTGCAGTTGCAAATTTTTTGAAGTCTTTTGAAAAGGGGTATAGTTCAAAAGTGATATTAATGGGAGTGATTTTGGTAATAATAATTTTGAATTAAAAGGACTAATACAATATTAGTGCCAAAAAATTGGTTTGTTTTATTTATATTTTGTTATATTGGTAAATGTGTGTACAAGTTTCGAGGAATGAATACGTAGGAGAATAAATAAATTAGAGTGGTGTGACAATAAAATGATGAAGCAAACTTTGGGTTTCGGTTAGAATAATTAATTGAATAATTATTTGTTCCTTTGGATAATTTGATTAATAAATAGGTAGTTTAATTGACTGAGAATTGTTTTTTGCGCTTATATAATATTGCAAGAAGGTAGTTGGAGTGTTGGAGGACAGATTTTTTTGATGTTATCAGTCACTGCTGTTTATAATAATTACAATTATTAATTTTAATTTTGTTATAATAAAAATGTAAGGTGTATAATCACGGTTGATTGTTACGGCGGCGGAATGTTAATATTTGGGTAAATTTTGTGGAACTGTGGTGAAGATAACGGAAATTTGATATTTATGTCGACAGTGCAGAATATGTTCATCCCCCCTCCCCACACATGTGATCTTTAACGGAACTGGTCTGAAGTTGTGATTAATTGCTACGAAACGATTATGATGTACAATATATTGCTTCTACAAATTGTGTGTCATCGTTCTTGATTGTGAATGTGAAAGACATTTGATGGAAGAGTTTAAGTGAAATTATGAATTATTGACTGCTTCCCAATTTTCTGATGACTTTTCGCAACATATCTGTATAAGTTCAAGCCTATACAAATTGCATTATCAGCTTTTGGATATTGACTTGGGATATTAGCGAATTTAAAGTATGACACAAGGCTCAAAAGTTGACAGTGGTGATGGACGGAATAGTAAAATGAATTTTGTCAAAATGAGTTTGGTACCACTACGTGAGACGATTCATTCGGGTCATTTTATGGTCTCTGACTTCGAACCTGAATCCGAAGTACTTGATGATGAATACGAAGCGGGAATGCCCATTCCTTCGGGTCCAGAGGACACTTCTACGACAATGGTTCAGAATTCAACCGGGATGACTGGGAATCCTACTGGGTCAGGGGTTGCAAGTCCACAGAGTCCGTTCGCTCCAATCATGACCATTCAAAAGCATCCCCAAATTGTAGAAAACCCACGTTGGCCAGCCAATGCCTTCAACACGTCTATTTCTATTGATGGATCCCTCACAAAGCTCTTCCAGTGCATGTCTTTAGCTTACAGGTAAACACAAATCTATCATATTCTCTTAATTCTAGCGTCTATAGCCTCAATTACTCTTAGTCTTAATTAGTATTATCATTATTCGTTATGTTATAGTTTTAAAACGCGATTGTTGAGGCAGTCATGGGCATGTTTTTTCTAACAACAACAAGTCTGTTACACCCCCCAAAGTACAGGCGTCCAAATAATTTCACTATATCCACTGTATTTGCTATAGTTTCAAAAAAAACATTGAGAGCATAATATTAATTGGGAAGTTAACCAAACATGTGGCATGATGGCTTTCTATCATATATCCTTTTATAAACAAAAAATAAATAAAGCGGTAGTATGGTTAATTATGTAACATTGAGGTAGTAAAATGCATGGATACAGTCAATACACCCGTAATTATCTGCTGCGTGGTATACGCTGTTATTACATCATGTTATATAAATATAAATAAAGCCCGAGCAATAGCAGAGAGGAAGATATTGTCGGAGCCGAATTACTTGTTGATCCTCCATACACTTTTTAAGTATGTATGTACAAGGTACAGCGGGCTTTAAAAAGTCAGATCTTTAAGTTGTAGATGGAGGAAGATTGCATCTTGAACAGCGACGGTACATATATTTTAATCCCAACACTGATGGGAGTAGTTTGATAAAAAGTAAAAAAAAAAAAAAAAACAATAATTTACTTATATCGTTATAATTTAGACAGCGCTTGGTCATGTGTTTATAAGTATCTGTAGGTACAAACTTACTGGACTACCTACTTTTTCTTAGTTAATCTACTATGTATCCCTGTGAAAATTGGGGACTGTATTCGTGGTGACTTTGATTTTTTTTAAATCGGTTATCCGCCTTTACTAAAAATTGTATGTTTTAAGCACATGAAACCTTTTCTAGTATACTTTTCTATAAAGCTATTTTTACTTACAGTATTTAATACTACAAGCCATACTAAAACCAAAGTTCATGAAACAAGCAGCTTGTTAAAGAAGCGAGAGATTTCATTTAGAATAGAAGAATACATATATATAGAAAACTATTATACTATCCACGTGTATTCTGTGGTATCTGTAGTACAACTTTTATATCTTGTGGTAATTGCATCAGGCATACTATTAAAGTATGTATAACAGTTCAATATCTTGTTAGTGTATAATCTCACGTGTGTATACTAAAGGCGATCCTACCATCCTACTCTATATGTACTTGATTGTTCAGTCAGACAAATCATAGTTAAGCAGTGCTAGTAGTAACGGAGCACATGGATGATATGATGTACTTATATATACAGCTAACCTATATGCACATCTGTATGTACTCGTTCCGTTGTTTGCGTATGTACGTGCGTGGATTTACAAGAATCGAATTGATATAACCCTTTTGGCTGTATATTAGCTTGCTTTTTAATTACCTATAGTGAAATGGATGATAACTGGTTCTTTCGTTATTCTACATACTTTTGGGTATGCAAGAGTAAAATGTGAATATTAACACAGGTGATAGGGAGCGTTAATCGATTTCTATTCTGATTTCTTGCGACTCTTTTTTAATGTCACACGTATTTATTGTAGTATACCTGTATGTACATTAAGATAAATAATAATAATGTGTTGTTGACTTAATATTTATATATGAAGCTTTGAATGTTTGTGTATTCATAAGCAGTTATTGAAATAATTATTCTTCACTACAATAAATATTGGTCATATGAGAGATCAGACATCAGACCCATTTTTATTACTAGTTCTTACGGTTATTTGCGTAAGTATTATAGACTTCATCGTTATTAGCTATTAAAGTAGTTGTGCACATGCATATGTGTATGTACCCTTGTAGTCAATCTTATGCCTGACTTTATTCCTTTTGCACTAATTAAAGGCACTTGAATGTATGGCAAACGAGTCGGGGTTATCAATCTTCATGAAATTACAATCTGTTTATAATAAGAGCTGTGTCAGAGTATTTGAGATCGGATGATAAAACGTATAGTTTTGGTCACGTAACAAATCAAGAGCTTATTGAGCAGTCGGATAATGTGATGCAAACGTAGAGTCAAGAGCACCGATTATGTTGAGATCTACAGCCAATTGATCAAAAAATATTAACTCAGCTTTTTATCCCCGTTGTGGTTGTTTATGCAATCTAATGCTTGCTATAGACCTTGATTAGTAATAATAATTAAATTGCGGCACTATACGTGGTAACTAGTAACCCATTTGCCTGCTTTTTAGCATTACTGCATGCAGAGTTTCTACAATATTTAATATCTAAAACAGCAAAATTTGTTGACAACCAATGTCTAAGCATTTCACAAGAACTGGTGCAACTTGAAAGGCCAATGGCTTACTTAAATTCCTGGAAATGAATGTCGAATGACGATCTTCTTAAGATCTCTCGATTATTTTTCACTGACTTCATAGTCACCCCTATAGATGTCTGATCGTAGGATAATCTATTTAAATGTATTTCGCTTTGAGACGCGTCTGTCTTATAAATGTCCATTCACTCATCAATGACAAATGACAAACCTGTTTAATTTTGTTTTAATTTATGGTCTGAATAGAAAGAGAAATCGTTGAAAAACATTTTAGTTTTTGACGTGAATGCAAATATTTATGCTATTTTTCTGGATCATTTGTTTTTCCTATCGACCGGATTCTAAGCAAGTGGTGCTGTGTGACATGTTTGCTTTATGTTTTCAAGGTGCATTTGGTGTATGAATGATCCAGGAATAATTTATACTATTAATGTTGTTTGAGTAAAGAGAACCAAGAAATGGTTTTAAATCTCCCTGAAGACTTGAAGACCTATTATTATATTCTTCCACTCTGTTTTCGGACCCAAGCACGTGTACAAATAAAAAATACTGGCATTATTAATGAATACATGTAGTCAATTACATAACAATGCTTACCATTTACGTTAGAAATACGGCCTAGATTTTGTTATGTTGAATGTTGTTCGGCGTGGATTTCGGACATGTTCAAGCAATATGTGGACTTATGGACCTCTTCGTACAATACAATATATAAAGAGATCCACGAAGTACTATTGCTATAGACACTATACTTATACATTAGAGAACAAATCCCTTTTAGATTTTGGAACTTGCACTTAGCATTTGCATGATGTTTACAAGTATTGAAAATGTCAGATCTAACAATGCTTGTCACACTACCCACGTGTGTTGAAACTGCTTCGTGGGAATTGAAGCAGGTGCTAAGCTGTATTATTTGCTGAAACGTCTTACGTGGTCTTCAGTTAATATCACAACACTCAATAAATGTATTTAAGTACAGGCATCAATATGGGAGATTGGATATGTTATGTAGAATCGTCTTATACATTAATGTTTGTGAATAGAAAAAATCGATTGGGTTACTTTACAGAGTATGACAAAGAAATAACTGTGTTACTGGAAATATATTGCATAATTTTATGTCATTCCGTGACCTCCTAAAAGATGTAACGGTTTTTGAAGCGCGAGATGGTGGGAGCTAGAAATACATAAATGCCGTAACTGTAAACCAAATTCCACAGAGTTAGGAGCTTCTAAAGTGAAGTATGTATGTATAATTATTTGTATATTTTGAAGTTCGAATGCTGAATGAAATAACTGAATACCATGGGAAAACGTCTTTCTTGATGACAACGACAGTTGTTGAGACTAAAAACGAGTGTGCAGAAACTATGTATAATGTGAAATACCTATGTATTTAACTATTTTATTGCCAATCACCACAAACAAAAAATTACTCCAGGTAGGAAATAGAGTGTATGTATTTGTATTTGAACGGAATGAGCTACATACATATAATAACATAGTCAAACGTGTATTTTACTTTCATTCCGTGCCAATTGGAAATGCCACCATATATGTATATCTACATAGGAAAACTGTGTAAACCGGTATTGCTTCCTAATTTTAGTCAAAAGCGTATAGAAATTTAATTGTGTTCTTCACCAGTATACCTTAACTGATACAATATAATCATTAATTTTCCTCTTAGTTTCATGTTGCAACAGAAAATCATTTTAATGAAATGATCATGTCATGTATGTAATATGTGTGTATGGGTATTAGTTAGATACTTTTCAGTACTAAATGCCGTAATTCTCATAGATTCTATATAATTGGAGTAAAGGTCAACCACGTGGAGATTGAATGTTTCCTACAAGTATCTTAACTAAGTCATGATTCTGGACTTATTGAAATCCATAAGTACTACATCTTCCTGTTTGCATGAATTGATTATCAGTTATGCATCACATATGAAATATCAATTACCCTCCTTGAAGATAGACGAAGAGGAACTCTTTTCAGTCCAGTATGAGATACAGATTCATGTATGTATGTAATTATTTGTGATACCTTGACATGACTTAAAGCTGTAAGTATAATATGAATAGTCTTAATGCTCCCTCACGATTTTTTACCGTTGAAATACCGGTTTGTGGTATATTGAATGTCGTCTGGAGTTGAATATTGTACTAGTTTTCCAGTGACTTCCGTAGCTTCGTTGAGTCTGAGATATACTGGATTGCATTATTATTTATTCTACTCCTGTACTACATCAACAAACACATGACTCTTATAAGATTATGTAGTTTGAAATGCTTTCGCTATTCATTTTTAGAATTGTACTGGCTCTGACAATTAAGTATAAATTACATTTTGATCAAGAGGCGGGAATCAAGCACTGGAGGAACAGAGGAAGTACGTAGTTTGCAAGTTTTAGTAATGGAACTTTAATTTAATGTCATAATGGTTTTATTAAGAGTTGCATATTATACAAGACTTCCAACGGAAACATTCTGCATGTATGACAACATTCACAAGTTTTCATTGCGGGAGTTGCTGGACTGACTGAAGCACTACTATTATAGGTGTTGTAGCAGTATAAAATTTGTTTGTTATGCTCACATTTAAGAGAATTGTATGTATTTTGTATATGCTAACATGAAGCTATAACAGATAAAATTGAAACCAGTAAATTCTGGATAATTCCCTTCTGGTTTCGTGTATCTTCTGTTAAGTAATGAATCTTATCATTATCACTGATTATTATATACACTTGATTTATTGTCCTGCATTGAATGGTAGACTGTATGTCACACAATGTCAATATTATTTCATTTTGTAGTTGGTATTATCATAAACATAGTTGCTTTAAATGTATTTGTATAAGATTGAACCATTATTGTAGTTAATTATGTATTGTATTTAATACTGCCCTACACAGTATAAGCCTATAGAGCACTGTGTACTAACTGCCAACACAGTAGAGAAATCTCCTTATGACTTAATAATTATTTTAGGAGGGTTCTATATTCATCCCTTAAATGTTTACCTGACCTCTCCACATTTATTCCGATGATACCATGAGGCATACGAAATTGAAATATTACATTTTTGTTACTAAATTTTCTTTAACATTTTTGTTTAAAGTAATTATTACTGATTAACAAAATGTCATATTTGCTCCCGTTTTTCTATAGAGTAGTTATTCCATTTGTTCCAGTAATATATGTAGTTGCTTTAGTTTTCAAATGCGATTACCATGTTTGGTAGTTTAGTACTATTAATCCATAGAGTTGATCGCTTGGTTGTTTGATACCAATAAATACCATACTAATCAATGTTTGAAGTAAGACTGAATGTTGAATCTAGTGGAACGAATTATTTGTTATCTGGAACTGTTCCAGGCGCCTTTGGTAGATGTAAGAGTAACTTTCATACAGGTTGACTTTTGTAATAATAATTTTTATAAATGCAACCATTATACTGCCTGTAACAATACACGGATCTGTAAAAAATATTTTTTTATGTTCATTGTTCATAGAAAGCCTAATACTAGGATTAAGGTGTTGATGTATTGTATTAATTGTTATATAAAATTATGACAACTTTGTTTGTTTCAATATAGTACGTTTTTTAGAAAAGAATGAGGTACTATTAAACATATAGTTTTTATGAATGTAATGCAAGAAGTCTAATTATGGATTGACATAGAAGTTCGTCTGTATGGTGTGCACTAGGATATCTTATTCCCTGTTTCAGTAAAGAGCTATCGCTTATATTTATAGTTTAGGTAGAAGGGAAAAGTAATTTCACTAACAGTACTCAACTTATTTTATTTATACTCACACATGCATATGTGAGGAAATAAAGATATGGAATCATTTAATCTTTTTTATTCTGGAACATCTTTCTTGGCTTAGTTAGGTTGTAGGGATGCCTGCATACATTGACTGTTAATCGCTGTATGCTCCAGCTGCAATATCTTTCCAAGAGACAGTAAATGTTTTGATTCTTCGACCCTTAGTACATACATAGTTGCACCTCAAAGACATCGCTTTTTCATCACAAAACAGAATCATGACTCCTTAAAAACTGAAATCATGCGACGATCGAATGTCTAAAACATTTTCTGTATCTGTGAGGAACGACTGTAAATATTAGTTTTGTCATGTAGTTTCTTTTATTAGTCTGCGCTGTACATCAGTGATTGTACACTAGCAAAAATATCGATCCAAGTTACATCCTGCAGCAGGATCCTATTTATTATGTATGTATTAGCTTTGAAATGTATACGTTGCTGCCCTAAAAAACTTCAGTTTGATAAGTATTCTCTTGAATTAAAATTCCATAAAGGATTAAGTGATGTAAATGAAGAAGATGGGTATGATTTCAGTAGTTTTTTCCGGTCGATTACAAGCAAAAATTTGAAGCTTGACTGCATCTTGGAGGCACATGCATACATATGATATGAACAATAGTAAAATGTACACTATAATGTAATACTACTTACTATAAGATACTTGTATTTTCTACACTCCCATCTCTTCGTGATCAGAATGAATGAGCGGACCAAAGCCAAAAGTAAAAGCACTTGTGGTGGGCAACAGAGGCATTTGGGATTTGCATTTCATTTCATCTTTAGTTAAAGTGTAGAGTATTTTAATTGTATGCTTATCTAGTATCTACAGATATATGATCACAACCTATCTTTAGGGTTCATATTAATCTGTGTTGTCATTGGTTTTATCATTTGGTGCTACAGGACGGGCTACTACGGCGTGTACATATACCTATATGCAGCGGTATATAATACATCAAGTAACATTCATATACATAGATCAAGCATGACCAAGTCATACATAAATATTTGCAATTAGCCAGTGGTTTGTACATTTAGTGAAGTAACTTACTTAAAAGCATCCTTATCAAACAGTCAATTTTAAACGTACCTATACATGTGTTACAAGTATAACAAGTATTTCTCGACACTTTTTTTTAACAGTAAAGGTGTGTAGACATAGATATAGACATTTTGTACGCAGGCATGTAAATGTAACATAATATTGTTCCGTTTAAGTGGCATATTGTATGTATGTATATTACATATATAAGACTACATGTGTGATGTCAAAGTCAAAAGATTGCTCTTAAAATGTCCAAAGCAAATCATTGCGGCAGTGTCCACAATGTCTGCAGATTGCAGTAGTTCAACGTCAATCGTTGCTAATACTTGAATAAATGTGTATAAGGGTATTTAAGTATAAGCAGATTCATTGAGCATGAACTTAGCGAATGACAATAACGGTCGTATAGTCACTATTACTCACTTTTGCGTATCCTATACCTATAAAGCTGAAGTAATAACTAATTTTTACCTTACATTTGAATATTACATTGAAGAATGATCTGTGTAATTAAGTGGAGTTTAATGACCTTTAGAGCCAAAGTTCAAGTCTGCATTTTAGTTATGATATCACTGATCGAGTTGTTTAATTCTTACTCATTCGATATTGTTTCGCATTCTTATCGTGTGACAGCTTGTATATACCAATTTTATGTGTGCATATTATTGCGTTATGATACTTACCCCTATTATGATTATAATATGTTTCTGGGGTTCTGTCTCTTGTGTACAAACTACGTAAATACCATACATGAGCGTCCTCGTAAAATCGTGCGTTAGTTTAATTGTGAATGATGGTACAGAATCACTGCGTTTCTGGTTGGATGCAAAGTTCACGTCGGCAATTAGTTAGGCGGGAACTTTCATTTTCTTCGTTCATGAAATGAAATTGCAAATAGTAAAAAGTGCCAAAGACACTGGCCAAAACATGTTATGCGGGGATGAGGAGGGAAGTTTCTTAAACCATTGCTGAAATTACGTTAAGCGTCGTGAATTTGCTTTTTTGTCGAATTAGCTTAGGATCTGATTATTCAAGAATACCTGTATAATTTTTATTCTTCTATTCTATTCGGTTCTTGTAGTCTATAGAAAACTTACACATATGCCAATTAAATACTATGCTGTGCAGTAGAGTTTTCCTCGTTAAGGATGGAGCTTTAGAAATTTCCTCGTCAGACACCCAAAGTTAACGTTAGCTCTCTCAACATTTTACAGCATGTCCTGACGACAGAAATTCGTCATTTTGAGCAACACGCATTGGAAATCCTTACTGTACTTGGTGGTTAAATGCGCCACGAGGGTCAAGGTCATATGACTCGATGGTGACAAGGCATGGTTCAATGGTTCGCATCGGTTGCATCACTCATCAAGTGATTATAGAAAATTGCATACAAACCGCTTATAAGATAGGAGAAGTCACAGTAGTCAAGTTTTTAAATTAAGGCAAAACTTCACAATGCTGGGGTATAGTATGAAAATAGAAAAACAGCAGCAAAATTCTTATTTGACATAATAATGCAGTGTGTCTAATCCTAGAATGATGTTAAGTAGTATAAGATTGGCAATGAATTCTGGCTATTAATTAAGTAGTATGACAGATATTAAATCCCAGCAGGAGATTTTGCCTTTTAGTTACCATTTTATTATGATGCCCTTTTCGTCGACGTGTGAAATTTTCTAAGAAGAATCTGATGCCTTCAGCAGGTGCAAATGCTATTGATGGAAAAGGAGTTGTATTCTATTCAATTACGTCTATTATCGATTGGGTCGGATGCATGTTACATATTATCGTCTCCTATATGTATTCGTACATACATAAGACCTTTCATTACTTATTACTGAGCAATTTCACCTGAAAGACTTATTTGTGTTGTTATTAAATTGTTTGGCCAATTTGTCTTTGCTCTGTTGTTGGCGTCAGATAGAATTTAGTAGTAACTGGCAACCAGTAAGGTTTCGCCTACTATTCAAATAATAAATGACGCAAATTACTTTTAAATACTTTTAATCGATTGGTGTGTAAGCAATAAACAGGTTGTTTCTTTTGATTCTAGCATACAAAGGGTTTAACCTATTGTTATTTGCTCGCGATCTTTTCAAATTGTTATTCTTATTTAAACTTCAAATTACATGTCTACCCTTTATTTATATATTGAAGCCCATTGGCCCAGGATTCCCGACTTAGGCCAGCATTAGAAACCATTATGTAAATTGTTTGTATTTGATACATTTGGTTGTTGCTTTTATTCAACTTTGATATACATATAACAATACATAATCACGGAGTATTATTTGTTTCCATTTATTTTCATCATTCTACATACATCTTTTGAAACATGAGACTGTCATGGAAAACCATTTCTCAATAATCAAGGTAGACACTATCAATTTTATGCACATGGTGAAACCCTTCAAAAAATAAAACGATTAAAACGCTGTTTTCAAAACTAGTTGCTAGTTTTACAAAACTTCTCAGAAGGACGCGTATAATTGTGTTAATTACAAGGGAAGTTACGAATTGAAACCCTTTCGTGCCAGAACAGTTGTCGGCATGATTCGAAGCTTTTGATTATGTATCTATAGTGTTTCCGATACTCAGTGAATAAAGATTTGTCTATACAATCTAGGGTTAATATTTTATGCTCTACATTGTAATTTTGATGTAAAATGATGTATGAATAATAATAATGGAAAAGTATTGCATTATTTTGTATGACAATGGATATCCCTACATATGTAATATGTTTGTGTAGTCTACAATTGGTCTGCATACAATGTTTCCATAAATTGTAAGATATCATAGGTGAAGGATCTTAAAGTACCAACTGCGTAAGTCTGTAATTTCTTACTGTACCAAAATCCATTTTGTACTAAAATTAACCCACCACAATTCAAAACTCTAAACTTTCAAATAAAACAAATGTGGTACTTTTTGACTTGAGTTTCTAACTTTTCTGGTATATTCTTGCACTAACGAAATATGTAATTGGTACTTTGATATCCTTCGCCGACAATATTCTGTCCTTTAGTAATAGAAAATAGAAAATTGAAATTTACTCATTGAAAAGTTTTAATTTATATTCTATACTTCTGTTCTCATTCTTCACATACACACAAAACAAAGTAATTTATTTTGTGCTTTGTAGATAGATACAAACATATGTTATCCAATACGAACTATCACCTTGTCTGCTTTTCCGGTATTGAAACATTTATGAATGTGTGATACATATAGGTACGTTTAGGAAGTATACGTAATATTGTAGATTTCAGTCAATCATCGTTGACGCCCCGGTCTGAGATTTTTATTTTGTGTTGCAATAATTGTATGGTGGAAGCCAAAATACAACTGCCAATAAAATACAACTCTACTTCACTGTGAAAGCACCCAATCCAGTCCATGATTTTCTGCCCGATTTCCTAGCAATAATGATTACACTATGATGGCACAATGTGTAGTGCTTACGTGCAATGTAAAAACCACCGAAGAGGATAATACTTCGAAGTTATAATGATTCCAAAGTTACATAAATACCATTTATTTGACTATAGCGGTATTTTATACTTATAAGTAATAATTGTGTAATGTAAATAATATGCGGTTAGACTATTTGTGAAATTCAAGCGGGGACCTTGTAGTTCTTTGTAAGTCACAGTGACCACGAAATTAAAACTAACATAGATAAAAGCACATTTTTACCTAAAAATTGTGAGGGAATGCTGGATATGTTGACATTTTGGTTGTTTAGTAGATAATTGGTATAAATTATTTTTTAAGTATTCCACACATTTTGATAATTTTAGAATTTAAAGATTTAGAAATTTAAGATACTGTTCAAAAATGAGTATTAGTGATAAAATCATATTTAGTCGATATTAATAATAAATTATTATACAGTTTTAGTTTTCTATACTAATGCATGTATGCCTTTGATGTGTTTTCTAGGCAGAAGTTAACCTCTCCGAAATGGAATCGCTTCAAAGGAGTGCGGCTACGATGGAAAGACAAAATTCGTTTGAACAATGTCATATGGAGATGTTGGCACATGCAATGTAAGAACTAATTTATTTTGCGGTATCATTGGTAAACACTTTGTTCTCTCTCTTCAGGGTGCTCAAATCACCGTACCTAGGCTTAAGTATGGTCCTAGGTAAGCTGTGTAATGCACTGATGAGTTTATTTAGTTCAAGAATAATATTTAGATAATTATTTTATAATCTTTTAGTATTAAATCATGCATAACGCACAAAAGAAGGGCCTTAAAATCAAATGTAAAAGTAGATTTTAATCAATCGTAAACAATTTTATTAACTGTTTTCAAAGCGTAATTTCTAAAACTTATTTTACTTTGATAAATTTCTCAACTTAAAGATTGCAAAAAATTGTTTCGCATGTTTTAAACATTTTGCCCATATAAATGCGAATGCTACACTCTATTTTCTACATGTTGATTTAGTAAATTTAGCTAATTATGGTGAAAATAACTATTTTCTCTTTTTAAGCAATTCAATTAAAAATAGAATTACTCGTAAATAAACCTAAACTACATACGTACGCGAACACAAAAAATGTACTAGCAAGTACTTATCAATATTTTTTGCTTTCTTTACTTTCACCAATTGTTAGCTCCGTTTGCGTTCATTAAGGGTAATGTGTGTACATATGTATATGTAAATAATTCGTTTAATAAATTAAAGGAAGCATGAGCTTCACCTATTTGGAGATTTATAACTTCAACTAGCTACTGAAACCTCATCTAGAAAGCAGATACATATACATACATAAAACTAACTAACAGGAAATATACTAGGTGGTTGGTATAGTTGGAGTATTCTTGCTTACACTGTTCTTTGATTTTTGTAGTTATATTGAAACAGAAGACCCTAGTTTGCCAATTCGCATCTCCACTGGATGTTGATCAACACAATAAACCTGAGGTTTGGAGGTTTTCTATCCTAATATATAATGAGTTAATGTGTGTATATGCTATATATTAACCCAGTTCTAATACTGTTTGTTGCTCTAGGCCGTGGTAATGGAAGGAAAGTATTGGAAGAGAAAGCTGTCAACGGTTGCAGCTGAGTACAAGAAATGGCGTTTATTTTATCGAAATAAAATCATGGGATGGACTTTGAAGGAACCCACACCAGATTTAGTAATATATGTATTTGCAATAAAATTTTATTTTTTGGAATATACCACACTTAATTTTTAGGCTAGTATTCTTAACTTGTACACAATAAGTTTTTATTTTTTTAGCACCCTGTGTCTTTGGATGGATTTGATTGGAATCGTCAAGTACCTTTCGGAAGTGGGCCAATCTCTAGCCTAATATTCGATGATGACTTTCTAATGGATTTTAGCGACACTTTATTTTCTAGCTTGTCATCAAATCAACTCGCTTTTCCAAACCCTAGAGAGTTAGGTGAGAGCTGTTTTGCTGTGTCCAAGCTTACTCTTATTTGTAAACCCAAAAAGGATTTTATGTATGATAGTGTTCAATATATGTCTCCAACGTCTGCGGGGGTAGAATTGAGTGGAGTTACAGATGTCTTTCTTTTTTGAAAGGTTATTAGCAAAAACGATACACACAAAATTTAATTTTTAATTATTGTGAATTTAGCCCGAGCTGGAATGGTTGCTGACTTTATTCAACCTGGACTTATTCAGTTACAACCTAATTTAGAAGATTTTATGGATACATTGGAACCTTTGCAAGGTACTTACGAAGATTTTGGAATCAATATGTTGCCTATAGTCTCATATAAGGCCGACTTAGGTAATTTTAAGGACTTTTACTCTCTAAGAATGCGTACTACGGCTATATAAACTACGTAAACGTAAATTACAAAATTACTATAAACTAATGTAAAACAAGAAACCGGACACAGCGTTATACCATGTTAAATCAGGGGTTTTCACAATGTTCAAGCTTTGTAGACATTTTAGTGGATTTAAGACTGTTATGTTGTGGGAAAACAAAACAAGTATTTAAAGAAGGAGAGTAACTTCACAAAAACAGATTTTTCAACAGAAAAGCTTGGTTCTGTTTATAGTGGTCGAGTTCACCTGGTGATTTGGACCGATCCAACAAATACCTTCATAGACAATCCATCGTATTCATTTCCAGGATGGATTTCAGATGAGATGCTAGCATATTTGCTTTTACTTTGTTATCGTTTTAGTGATCTGATTATGTTTATATAGACAATTGTTACAGAAACAATTTGTTATAGGACAAAATATAGAATTGTAGGGTTGAGTTGATCATATTAACTTGTGTTTCTCAGAGAGTTTCCAGTTAACATGGGTGCAAACATCGCTTAGCATGGGAAAACGGGTCTAAAGGTACATATAATGTAATCTTGTGAAATGCAGTTAAGCTTCTATATGTTTATATAACGTTCGAGGAGAAATGGGTGGAACTTTATTTTACTTGTACGGTTTTCGTGAAATCGTCCAATTTTTGGAGTTAGTATGTTGTTGAAAGCTTATGGTTTAAATACAAATGAAATAAATCAGAGGACTTAACATCGTTGTTGCAATCGCATCTGCGTGTATGTTTCGATCACCTCAAAACCCATGTCTACAACACCGTTAATTCAGTGTGACAGTGTACATATAGGTATCCTTAAAGTAAGCTCATTCAAAGGGAATGTTTGTAGATGGCTTTGTGCATTGTAGTAGTATTTACTTTGCAAGCTCATTCGTGACATTTTCTGTATTCATGGTATTTGAATATCATCCTCTTCTTCAAGTATTTCACAAAACTTTATGTAGTTGTGCAACCATGTCCCACTTCGTGAAATCAAAGCCAGGCTACGTAACTATGTAATGTTGACGTCAATACCTAGAACTGCGAATTGAAGTTTACATAAGCTCATCATTTCCATCAAATTCCTGTGATTATCCTGAGATTTACTGTGAATTTGGGTTGTTGTAGGACGTAGGACACATACAGATAGTTGGGTTATGAAATTTTGTTAATTTTAAAACGAACGAATGTTAAACCGCGATCACCTGGTAGGCGCATTGTTTTTCCAGATTTCTTCTTTGGTTTTGGTGCATCCAGTTTAATGTCTGTCCTAGTTTTGGTACATATTCTGTTTTAGTTATTTTAATGTACCTTACAGACAAAAAGGATTTGGTCTAATCTATATACACTCAACGAGGTAGCTATAATCTAAGGTAAAGATTTGCGTGGTCTGATTTTGCACCAGTTACATATTCAGCAGCTTGAAAATCTGTTTAACATTACATTCTGAGCCTTGGAGAGCTAGAGGAAATGCAAGGCCGTTTTTTTAGGAATGCTTGATTTAATATAGATGTAACACTAGTGGAACGTATCTAATTTTCTGAGAAGCAATAGACAAATTTCATTTGTTATTGTCAGTATATCGATAATAATGACAGCTTTTGCATTAGAGTTAGTTCAAACAAGTCAGAATTAGTAATACCATATTGACGTTATTTTGGTTGAAGTCAATATTTGTCGTAAGCACTAGTAATATACCAACGTCCTCGGGATATTTTCCTAATGTCAAACCAACATAAGTACTTGGGTACTCATCATTACTATATGTACTACTAAATGGGGAACATGGTAATCTTTTTTCGTGCCAGCTTTACCAACGGCTGGGAAGTTTACACAATATTTCAATCTTTGTGAAGACCATAATAGTCTAATGGTAGAAACATGAAGGTATAAATGCTTAAAAGATTTCTTGTCTCTTTACAATCACGCCCATTAGCCGAAGTAAAAATGAAAGTTTTTTAAAAGACAAAATACGTTGCAAATGGCATGATTATTTATTGCTAAACAATATTTCCATGTTGTAGACTACGTCAACTCAAAGTTGTTACCACCTGTACCAGAAGAACTCGATAATATGGATCCCCCAGACAGCTTGCTAACAGCAGAAGTTCTACCTAGTTTCCCATTAAAAACTGAGGCTTCCTCACCTGTACCTGCGAGCGGAAAGGGTTCGTCGAGTTCGCTTCGTAGTAATTCACCTCTTTCTTCGGGGTTTTCTTTAAATTCTTCGCAAGGATCAGTTTTCTATCAAATGCCTGAAATGAACCAACCCGTCCGTGACCGAAATCAGTCCAATACCCAAAATGCTAGAACCGCTGTGCCTCAAACGCTTGCGTCCACTGCTACAATCAATTCATCTTCAAATACGTCAAGCTCGTCGGGTTTGAAAGAAAACCAATCCTCAGTTGGTCCTTCAAGAGGTGGTGCAACAAAAGGAAATGTTTTTGCAGTTCCAAAGGTATGCCTTATTAGATGAATTTTTTTTTGAAAATCATGTATCTGAAAATCATGTATTTCTGATTAGTTCGCTTACCTCATTTTTATATTGCACGTCATACTTGCATTCCTCAAATCTTCGTAGGTTACTATCAAAAATATCATAATATTGGATAATTGCGGAGCTAGCAAGAATTCAACCAAACATTTATTTTGGCTATTGCCATAGACCACTTCAATGGGACACTATTGCAATTAAACCATTGGCTTGCTTAGATTTTCGTATTTCTAAATTTAAGGAAAAATGTTATCGAAATTCTTTTGCTTGTATCTTTATTTGATCCCTCGTTTTAAGTTGAAGCCTGAATACTTAAAAACAAACGCATCAAGTGAAAAATATGATATATGGTTTACGTGGGTATTACAGATGATTACGTGGTGTCAACTACATTGTAACTGTATTATAGATCCTAGCAATCTAAAGGTATATATCCGACAAGAAAGTAACTTTACAAATCTATTCTAATTCCTATTCCGGCTTTAGTGTATTTGGATTGTAGTTGAGCTTGTAACCCTCCGAGTGCAAGTTATGAGTTACAACTCGAGCTATGAAAAATCTGTACTCTTTAAAATGAAAGGACATATGGTGTAAAAACATGAGGAAGTATTATAGCATTTTGTTTCAGTAAGAATAAACTTACCCAGAATATTTTGAATTGATTCATGGAAATAGGAAAAATTGTAGCATGCACCCACACACCAGATCAAAAGTGTGTACATAACTCATGATTGTCAATATGATGTATAACACATCCGTCTCGTTGCTCACGGTTAGTAAAATGTCATGTGGGTTTGCTGATCAACAATAAAGCCACGTGTATTCATTGTATTTAAGTTTGCTTACCGTTCATCCTGAGTATGATGTGAAAGTGGTCAAGATTAAATATGTGAGCAATTATAAAAATCAATATTTTCCCATTCCACCCAAGTTTGTTGACCACGTACCTAAAGAGAATGTGTCTATGAGAAAAAAGTTTTAAATTATCTAATCCCAAATCTTTACGTTTTTCTCTTCTTTTCTCCTTTCAAGTTCCTTCTTCAATTAATTTAAATCCGTGGAGGTTTTACGTTTTTTTTGCACATATATATTTTTTGTTTATTTTGTCAGGATTTATAAACTTACAATAATTCGTTATTATTCTTGAATTAATTATGATAACTATATGATATCATTCTTATACATACGACTTAATTTCAACAGTTGTACAGAACAGGTTGTATGCAATTTTCTCTTGTTGGTACATACAGTAGGAATTAATGTGGATATGTATGTTGATTGGCTGTTGATTAGAGAATATCAAGTCCGACAGAAAGGTAAAGTTTAACGTTGTGTGCATAAAATTGTCCAACTTTAGTCAACGTTTGTAGCTAGTTACGTAGGCTGCACTAAGTTAAATGAATGAAAGTTCATTATACTGCGGATTGATGGCTGGCTACCCCTCAGCCGTCCCCGAGTTACTTTTGGTCCATGTGCTGAGGGCGGTATTTAAAGACTATCCATGAACTGGGTTTGGTTTCCATTTTAACAATAATACAGACTCTAAAAGTTATACCACACCGACGATTAATAAAGTATCTATCAAATCTTAAACCCAAAATCTAAGTTAAGCTGCCCGTTTAGTTAGACTGTGATCTCATAGAGGTAATGTACACCTTTCTCCGTCTTTATTGGTAGTTATAAAATACGTAGTTTGCCCCGACGTCTTGGTCGTGTCGTGTCAAGACGAGACCTCAGTCGTCAACTTGGTGCTCTTTAAGCATTTCGCGTAAAATTTTGAAGGTATACATTTTGACAAGTATCATTTATCTCTTGCTGTTTTTGGTTAAGTCACCTGGGTGACAGTCCCTCAACCAAACTCCTGTCAATCGGGTATTCCATGGCCGCCGTATTGGCCTCCTTGTCTGGAGATATGTGGGACGAATTCACAGCTTCAGATATTGATCTCCTGCTTACAGTTAAGTTTCGGTTCTTTGAAAAGATCACACCGTCACCTTACCCTTCTTTTGCAGTCCTACTGTGTAGATCAGCACATGGACCTTCGTAGCTACAAATAACAATAACGTGGCATCTATCTTTAAGAGGTTTCCTGCTCATTTCTTAGCTTTTCATAGATTTTTATCATATAACATTTCTAACGGTATTCTCATATATTTTACAGGAAAATCGTACGTGATTTTTAGCTATCAACCTATTTACATGCATGGAAAATAGTACAAGATAAACATAATTAGATAGCTACATCTTAACATTACATAGTTTACCATATACGGCTACAATAAATTACCTTTTTTAAGTTATATTTAAATTTAATTCTGAAACAGAAGATATATTTTTAAACTATGGTTTGCTGCTGCCTATATAATTAATTTTATTAAGCAAAAAAATCTCGCAACAGATACTTGAAATAGATAGCTGACACGTAGTAATAATTATTTATTATGATTGAATTCAGCAAAGTTAGTTTTGTAAAATCATGTTAAGAAAACAATCGTATTGCGGGATCCCTCCTAGAAAGTATAAACTTGTTAGGGGTAAAACGAGAATTTCAGTAAGCAGAGGATACTTTAGGAAAGGGATGTTGCTGGTGCAAGGAGCTGGGAAATAAGGGAAAACGAGGCCTGTTGCTCCACTGCTTTTATACCTGAGTTGAGCGATACGATAACATAGTTCGAAGTTCAACACCTTCATCATTTCTATTGCAGCCTATGATCATCAGTGCAACAGTCCATCACCAGAGCTTATTAATCATACGATTTACTAAGTTAGCTTCTAGTCAACGCGTGATCATTATCTAATGTATACATTGTTGTTTTCACACCTTTGGGTTTTTAGTTATCTCGACTTTACACTGATCCCCTCCATCGCTTACTTTCTCTTCAACTACATAGTGTTCAGCTTTTTCCAACATGCATAGAGATAGGCCCAAATGTGTGAGTGCACACGCAGCTTGTTCGTGCTGTCTACTCGGATGTGTATTTGTTAAGGTTTGAGTTTGTTTTTCCGTCCTCTGATTAGTGATTTTAGTGTTTGTCCGAATGATTTCATACTGAGCATATATGTATAAAACCGAAATGATAGATACAAAGTACATGGGAAATAATATTTATCCCGTGGGCAAACAAGAACTCCTGGGAAAACAGTCCCCCATACCCTTAGTATAAAAGCACATGGGTATGTAAATACTTGAGTTGGAATACATACGTAATTATCTGTGCTCATTTCACTTAAGCCTGTTATGTTTTATGATATTACTGCAATTCCTTTACTCGCTTTTTGGGGTACGTACATACTAAATTGTACGTTTGTACTTTAAACAGCGATAAGGTAAATCTCTATTTGACTGTGTCATAACAGCTTAGAAAGTATTATCCTTGAATATTCCTTTGAACTGAACTATCCTATCATCGTTGTACCATGAAAACAGAAATAGCAGGGGACATTACTAAAAGAGCATGACGCAAATCCCGAACTGCTATTGTACTATAGCAGGTGTGTGTTTTCCTGTTCATTGCATGTTCCGAAACTATGTATTCTTGTATGTACGGAGGCGAGTGTACACACGTGTACTCTGTCTGTGCTGTACATACTTACTGTTGAGGTAATGGTATCCTCGGATCATCTCCTTTCTTCTGACATTAATATGATTGACAATGGTACTAAATTGGGAAACTACATTACAACGGTAGTAAATTATATGACGTATCGAGTTTCGACAACAGTAATTTTGGAAAAATTAAAACCCCGTCAAAAGTTGCCTCAATATTATGATAAATTGGTTACTGACACCACTGCGTAATCAGAAATGTGAAGGTAATGATTAAATAAATGGCGAAGAATTCTGTACCTACAAGGGATTATTCATATAACCATATTATAAGTATACATGTATCTTCATGATTTATGTAAAAAAGCCAAAATATTGATGGTAGCTTGTGAGCAAAACTTTAATACTAATTTCATTGTGCAGGGCAAACCCCGCGGTCGGGTCAGAAACAACACTACTGGAAGGCAAGGGTTAGCTGGTCCACAAGCAGCGTCATGTCCACCTCCGCCAAGTGCATTGTCGCACCAACCGATGCTCCCCAGTACAATGGCTCACCCCCAAATGGTCAACACACACTCCAATACTTTACTCTCACACCTGCTAACAAATTCAGGTCGGTGCAAGTTTCATAATTGGAATAAATTGATTAATGACCTCAAGATTGTGCTGACATTTTCACCTTATCTTTGAATTGCTGGTAGTTATGAATATAATAATAGCACTATACTACTTAAACTTTACTTTTAGGATGAGTGCTTAATGTAATTCTGCCGAGATAATGTGGTACAACTTACGTGGGTAGTATTTAGATGGTTGTAATGAAACAATCTCTAAAATATGATATTGTCTGCCTTTGATAAGCCGCTTAACTTGTTTGGCATGTGTGCTACAATGTAACATGTTACATACGAATCCTGATTACCTGATAGGATATAGGCATGTCGTTATTGAATGTTCAGGTCAAGAAGAGAGCTTTAGTTCCTGGATGATGATTACTACAAACTTAGTTTTTGGAATAATGACAATTTTTAATTATCCTTCTAGCGATGTTGTGACCCTTGCCCTGAGTCTTCTTGATTTAAGTCCTTTAGCACATATGAGTTCTTTAGTTTTTGCAACATATTCTGCACTACTTATGTGCATGCCTATACTGCTAATTATGTTTATGCGTTCAATCTTTCAGGTTATCAGAAATCAAGTTAGATTTATACTTACTGATCATTTACATATTATTGAGACATCCTATACTAGGCCTGTCTTATAGCTGAATTCCAGTATTGTCAATGTTGATTCCTAGATAGTTATGATATGCTCTTAATTTACTTGGTTAATACAGGTGCAGGAATGGAAGCCAAAATGTCTGGAGTTCAGGGGGCAAGTTTAGGTGGCAATCAAATTTTAGGAAACAATGGAAGCACTTCAAATATGTTGTCCAACTCTTTGCATTCAAATAAAGAGATTCAGCAAATTCATCAAAACCAACCATGGAACCCTAAGAACGCAAACGAGACTTTGAATGCGAACACCCCAGTAAGTTTTCTCCAGTCACGTTGCTTTAAATGTTCGCAGTTGGATTCGCTATACATGTCTGATGTACATTTGTTTACGTAATTCGTAGATAAACTTTGGCCCTACAAAGCCTCTTATTCCGAACTACATTCAGGCAATGAATGTTGGGGTCATTTCCAGTGGTGGAAACATATCTCCCCCGCTGCTAGCCAATACACCATCACCTCCTCACATGGGACCACCCGGGGGACCTGGATCTCCCTCAAAGCCCTTCCGACCGAAAAGCGATACCGAGAGGGTATACAATGAAGTATATATTTTTATTATCAAATCCACAATATTGATATGTTCAAAACACTAGTAGTTATGACTGTTTATCATTTTCCAGGAACACCGTCGAGTTTGCCACATCAACGCGGAACAAAAGCGGCGCTGTAACATAAAGAATGGCTTTGACATGTTGCATTCTTTGATTCCTCAACTGAGTCACAACCCGAATGCAAAGGTAAATTGTGGTTGTGACTTCTATGGCAATGCTAAAATTTCAGTGAGTCATAATTCAATAGTAGAGTAAGGTAGGTAGTTATCAGTCTCCTTCAAAATCCAGAGGCTGTTCTGCCCAAATGAATTTTCGATGAATTCCGCCTGAGTTTAGCAGATGTTCGTATGACTGTGTTTTATGGTTCATAAGTTTTTCATGCAGATAAACTAATAATGTAAAACATACTTTATGATTTAGGTTAGCAAAGCAGCCATGCTTCAGAAAGGGGCCGAGTACATTCGGCAGCTTAAGATGGAGAGAGCACAACTTAAGGAGGAGATTGAAGCACATCGTCAGGAAGTTGACGCTCTCAATTCAGCAATTAATAATTGCCAGTCAATGCTTCCAGCTACAGGAGCACCTGTTTCTCGCCAAAGAACAAATAAAATGAAAGAAATGTTTGACCAGTGGGTTAGAATTCGCACCACTGAGAATTGGAGATTTTGGATTGTATGTACAATTTAACGTATTTTCCCACGTACATATGCGTTTGGCTTTTGGCTACATCTACTTAAAATCAATTTTTGTATTACAGTTCAGCATTTTAATCCGTCCATTACTGGACTCCTACAATAATACTGTTTCCACTGCCAGCGTTGACGAGTTATGCCGAACTGTTCTGGCTTGGGTTGACCAACATTGCTCACTTGTTGATCTCAGACCAGGTAATAAGCGTGGGCAACTATTTTCTAAAAAAAACTGTTAAATCCTGTAAAGTATTTAATGAGCATTGTATAAATCTTTTAGCTGTGCTGAATTCATTGCGCTACTTATGCACTACAACCGATATTCTTACCTCACCTGGGAACCTACCGGAAGAAGCGTACAAAGCTGTAAATAGGACGGAGCAATCTGATAGAGAATCGCGATGAAACCAGCCATCATACAACTTGCTTGTGCACGATTTGAATATTGGTCTTGTTTTCGGCGTTTAACAATCGTCTTCAGTCTTGAAACATGAAAACACATGTGAAAGCTCTTCTCTTCTGTCATGTACATTTTATATAAATTAATGCTAGGCGTATAGAATAGTATTGCAAACAGAAAATAGCCAATACTATCATGCATGCATTGGCGTCGTATAGAGACTGCTATGTCGTAGAGATAAATGAATGGAGGATAACAAGGCTTCCTCCGTAAACTATCGTTTGTTTGGTCGAAATTTTGTTTTTACTATTTTGTGGGTCAAAGGTATAACAATCGTATTGTTACTAATACTACTTAAATAATACTTTAATATTCGCATAAGACAATTTGTAGATTAGTAAGCAAATCAATGGGTCTACATCTACCTAGTGCCTTAAAATATAAGCACCTTAAAGATGAATGTGTGCACCTCTACTATATTTCTACACTGTGTAGATTTTTTGTGGCATAAAGCGCCTCTAATATCTGTACACATTTCACAATGGTTATTTTTTGTACGTAGTCCTTTAAAAATTATTCTTAGTCTTACAAAGGCTGACTTCATAAGTTATGCTACGAAATCATATACAATATTTAAAGCATATAAACGGAGCTGAACTATAAAGTAAGCAATTATTGGTTTGCATATTTTCTTAAGTTACGTTTATGTTTTGGCTTTCACTCAATATACATATAACGGCACACAAATTCGCTGTTCTTCCATTTCAATGTGTATGTTTTCATATCACCAAGAAACCAACATAAACTTAAGGAAGGCTATTCTTGTAGCGCTTCATCGATAACATTTTTCATTGCAAGTAGGAATGAATAACTTGAGACAGATTAAGTATTTTCGTCTACCTACATATTTCAATATTTACAGTATTTTTAAGTATCACACCAACACGTATATGATCCTTCACCCTGCTCTATTGCTTTCTAATTAGTCGAAGTTTGTATGTTATCGTATTGACATGTTGTTTCCGTTACTTTTTTTTACTAAAACGGAACGAAGCCGCCTATTTAATATACTAACAAGTTAATTTAAGCGTTCCTTGGATGACTCTGGGTGTAATATCTGAGTAGGAATTTACGTAGCTCGGCTACCTCTAGATAATGTTTACAGCCGAGCCAGTCGGCAGGTTGCATCTAGGGGTTCAACATACATCATTCAGATTCGGAAGTAGTGTGCGTACCGGTAAGAAATCGCTGATGCTTTCATAGATACTGAACATAGAACTACTGCATATGTATCAAAACTTCTAATTGTTCAATACTTAAATTTTGGCACTATGAATTCCGTAAACATAATTTGTTTTTGTGAATTTTTAGATATGTTTGTCAGTGACTCGCAATCAGATTTGCTTTTTGATTATTATTGATGTATTCCCATCTGATGGTTTTATATGGAAAATTCATTATATAGAATACAGGTATCAGCATATCTCAACTCCTTATCTGTTCTTGTTGTTACCTTTTTGCCTGGAAGATATGCATGTTGGTTTTAACACAAAAGTTTACATTAAAGTTATTGTTATTATACATTACTCACCAAGCTTTACTGTTTGGCATACAAAAAATGTTTAAAGGGAAACGATGATGTATTTCCAAAGGACAGTACAATTTTTTAAAATATATAGATACCATATATTTGTCAACATCTATTCGTGAAAGCTAAGTGTGATCTAGGGAGCATGTCACACCTCATGAATTTACTTCTGAACTCTCTGTGTAACTGATTAATTAGAAAACAGATAACTTCACCCCGGTAAAAGGTTCTCTTCTATAATTTTGAAAAAAGCCATCTTCATTATCCATAGTCTGAGACTACGACACGATATGTAACTTTTTTCGCCGATATGGTGCAAGCAATATAATCGTAAACAGTGTAATTCTTTCGAGAATGTGAATTATCACGTTAGCATGTGGCATGCATATAGTTGAATCATACAAAAAATATAATTATTTCTGTTACTATCTTCATGTTGAAAGTTGTTCTGCAGGGGCACAGTGCAATCATGAATGAAGTTTATAAAACTGTTAAGTGTATCGTGTCAAAATAGTAATAAATGTACAAAAAATTTATTGAAAATACGCTAGAGCTTTCGAGTACCTAATTGCAACGTAAATGCGTGTTAAATTTAAAACGTAGTTAGTGAATAGGTAATCTGCAATAAACTACACTTACAATGAACAGGCATGTAAAATAGGCACATCTAAAAGCTGCTTTAGGAGTAAGTTCCAAAAACTAAGACCTCCGTAATAATGCTCATGTGTGTTACGTAAATCAGTCGTTGTTAAAATTATTGCAAAGATTTTTATGTACTTTTTGGTTCTGCTATTGCGTTACAATACTGCATCAATGTATAGTGATGACATATGCAGAATTTGATGATAACCAAATTATTAATAAAGACTACTAAGGATGCCAGTTTTGGCACACAATTAGAAATATGACGAAAATATTATAAATAATTTACACTGTGCTAAGCAAATTCGTCGAAAGGCAGGATCAAAATTGTCGGTTAATATAATGTCTTCGTATTTTCTATGTAAATAAATCATATACCTTAAATTAGCTGTAATTACCAAATTAAGTGCACAAAATGAGAACCATACAAATAGGTACGTAAAATAGTTATTGATTCACGTGACAAAAATCCTTTAATCAGATGTTGTAAAGAAACACTATATTTTATTATGAAATAAAATGAACATACGATTACACTAGCCAAAGAAAAATTATTTCTGAAGTACAAGAAAAGGTAAAATTAAAAACTCATAATCTAAATTATATTCATAGATGGGCCTAAAGTAAGTCATCAGAATTACATCTTTACAGTTACTGAAAATATTTATCCTATCATATATCCGTTTATAATACGAAACCAAAAACAACACACTTAAATACAAAAAGATCTTTGTGGTGCAAATTCAGTGTCGACTGACGTCTCGAGAACGATATGGTATTCCTCTACTCTTCATTTCACGTGCAATTCCAGGTGGCAATTTTCCAGACACAGAAATAGCATAGACTCCTTTGACAAAGCGTCCTAAATAAACACATTTAACTTTATTAAGTTACGTTGCATGAAAAATCAATTAATCAATGCAATCTTTTCCAACATGCGGATATATCGTATAACCTAATCTTATACACAAAATAATCAACCAATCCAAATTTCAAATTTCTATTAAACATGTCTTACCTATTCTTTGCCATTTGCATACCCAGCTATCTTCAGGACTTAACACAGCAAGCATCCTGTTGAGGAACATAATTTATAACAATTTAAAAAACTATAAAATATATGCCAAAATCAAAACAAGTTCACTTTTAACCCTAAACATCTCCGTAAAGGATTATGACTTGTAATTAATTCTTTTTTTGTTGCGTCATGTACATTAGCTAAAATTTAATGTCACTCCACCATTCATTCCTGCTATTATTTAAAAAGAACAACAACCATATTCCAAATCATCTACATACGATATTTCTGATTCTTACCCATCAAAATTGGAACTAGTACAAGCGTAAACATTCTCTCGGTTGTTCCTCATACGAAGGAAATCATCGCAATTTTCACAACCATCCAATTCGAACTGATCAAAGGTCTGAAATATAGGAGAACAAATTATTTTTTTAAATTGCGATCTTCAACCATGTGTTTTTGTATCCATTCACCTAATTATCCATTCCATTATTTGTAGATGAGCTACAATTATGGTATGATTGATCCAAATTCGTTCCAAATCCCCAAGCCTTCCTCTTAAAATGATTTACTTTCCAACCATTTTTATTCAATTGGATTCATCTATATAGTAAATTATTAACTATTAAAGAACTTTCATTATTAGTAAATTTACCTTGAGAAGGGAACACACCAAACATGCTCTTAGAGCTCGAAGTTCCTTCGGAATAGTTTCTACGGCCATGGTTGTTGACTTTTGAGGAAATTGAGGATGAAAGCAAATTGCTTAATAATTAATAAATATAAGTAATTGAAATATATTCAACACACTAATAATAAGACTTTTTCTGTTGAAAAGTGAAAAACCTTAAGAGAGGTTCCGCTGTTAATTAAGTCTAAAGTAAATAACTATTTAGTTGTGGAAATTGAACGTCCACAAAATTACAAACGCCTTTCCTTTCAGAGAAAAATAACATTCATTTGAAAATTCCTCTCTTTTGATCAACGTCGTCCAATTCCGCTAGGTCGCGCTACTATAATGCGCATTTTCTGAGTATTTAGTTTCCCTATCATTGCTCCCCCGTGGGGCTCTCTCCATCCCCAACTAATATTAATCTAATAATTAACGAAATAATTATTTTTTAATAATTCAGTATTTAATTGAACAACTAAGGAAATAATTACTTTTTTTAATTTAATAATTATTAATTAATTAAAGTATTTTAATAATTTTATTATCATTATTTTAAAACTAAACAATAATAAATATTGTTTGGCTTTAATTATTCGTGTTCCTGTATTTTTTGTAAATTAGAATTTGTTTAGCGATATTAGCGTTTACAGGAAGAAGGAGGAAAAACCTTGGATTTGCTTATTAATATAATACTATTATATAAAATTATTATTATTAATATATTTTTATGCTGCGTAAATGCCCATAATGTGTTAATGGCTGCAGGTGTTACGATTAGGTATATTATGATTATGACACAGTACTTACATAACACTCATGAACTCTGTGACATGGCAACTGAAGCAATTTATGTTTAATGACATAGGTTCTACTGAGACATATACTAATAGTTTGCGCTGCTATTTATACTTTGCATTTGTGAGTTATTTTTATATTTCCGTTAGGCATTTAGTCTGTACGAAGTTCTGATGTCCGCTGTGATGAATATAGAACTTTAAATTTAAAAAAATAATTATTCATGATAATTAAAACGGATTACGTGGAAATAACGAAACTTTATTGAGTACACCCAACGTTTCAAGAACAGTCAGTTCTCTTCGCCAGGCGAATTACGACTCAAAAATTAAAAAAATAAAGCAAACATTGAGATTGCTGTTAAGAAATGACCTCATGATCTATATGTAAAATAATGCATTCATAGTTGATATTGTCTTGTTATTGTAAAATATTTAGCAAATTTGTATACGGAATTTTCTGAAATTGCTTTGAGAAATTGTCGATACAATCATTAATTTAATTAATAGAATTTAAAATTTTGCTTCGTTGAAACAGGCACTTCCATGTGAAACATTGAGGAAGATCAGTCGCTTAACTGTTTGGAATTTTACCAAGTGATTAATGAAGTTTAAAAGTGCTGACGACAATATAACATGTACATTTTGTGTATTTTAATGCATTCAAAACCTTTGATGATTTCACAGTAAAAATCCTATCGAAGAAGTTTCCCCACTAGCAGCAGACCAAGACACTGACGTTATCGGTGATTTCCCTACTCTTGACGTTGACGCATGGACTTCCTCAAAATACTAAAAAAAATGCAAGCTTCGAGGACAAAGGAAATGTATACACAAGGATCAGAATACAGATTCAATATTATAAGGATTATTTTTCCATTCAAAACTATCTGATAACATTTCTTCCTTCTCATACCTGCTTCTACTTAACACTTATTGTTGTCAGAGTAAATATTAGTAATATGTATATCTGTAGTTGTATAGTGAAGATTTAATAGCATTCGTGTAATAGTTTATAAGACAATATTTTCTGGGACGAGTCAGTGAGGGTTTGCAATTATTGATGTATATAGTATAAATTAAAGATCTTGTGAACAATGTATTGTTCACAAGACCTTTAATGTATTGGATTTAACGTCATACACTAATTATTTTTTCTCTTATTATTACATCTGTACAACGCAAATAATACATGTTTGTTTTACTTTGCTTTTTTAGTGGTTATAATACCGATTTCCCATCTCGCTGGTATATGTACATAGACACAACGTTAAGAGCAATGCTTGACGTGTACTTGACACACGGAATAACTTTTGGCGAACCTAATAATAGCTAATTATGAAAAGGAATAGGCATATATACCTACTACTTTAATTAACCCGTAAAGGCTGCTTGTATGTACATAAGATATTCGGGTCAATGTGAATGCGTAACTTATCAAGATTGTACACTTGTGCGTAAGTGTGTGTAAGGAAGAAATTTTCAATGGATTTAAAAGTAAATTTTTTAAAATAAAAATACATTGCTAGAAACCTTTTCATATCTTAGATGCTGATGATACAATTGCAACCACAAAAACTTGCATACACTTCCCGTAATATAATTATTACTTTAATAAAAAAGTTTAAAACACTTTTAAGGAGGACTTCACAGAAAATACCAACCGTAATTATTACGTATAGCTTGCATTAGTAATACATATATAAATACAAAACAAAAAGTGATCCTACCCTAGATTTATTACCATTTCCCATCTGCTTATCAATGAGGACGTATAGTATTTGTTTGTATTATATCTATAGGTACTATTAGGTATGAGTTTAACATTAACACTTTGCAAATGTCATACCTCGCTAACTTGCACGCTTTGCACTTATATAGTAGAAATTACGTATATATGTATACTATTTGTATAAACATATACATATATATACTTATATATACAAGCATTATCATTCAACGAACCAGCAGGATACTTATGTATAGTTTCTAGGTCAAGATTAAATAATAAATCTTGCACAGGACATAAGTAAACAAGTTATTTTCACTAACCAGACTTATTTTGACAACAAAATTGTATGTATGGAAAGTTACATAAGTATAGAAAAGTATAGAGACGGCAAGCAATGCTATATGTGACCCAAAGAAAAGTATACATCTTTACTCGGATGGGATGATTTCTACTACAACAATTTAAACCAATAATACATACTTGATTGATTGAATGGCTAAACTCCCACAACTGTAATTATGACATTCTTGCGGGGAATAAAAATATATGGTCCTTCTTACAATATATGTGTAGGTGTTATTTAGTTGGTTAGTTGTATGCGTGTCAGCCACAAAAGACGACTGTGTATAATAAGTGGTGAAACCACCACGCATTATGTTTGTATACAGGGTAAATATTGTTCTATGGACAGCAGTTTACTTTTTTAAGGTCAACTTTACATCTGTCTGGGATAATATAGGAAAAAATAACCAAAAAAGTTGGTGCAATTTCATACAATAAATTAAATGACTCGCTAATTTAATTGGCTAAATTGACTTAAATAAGCATTGTTCAGCATGTTATTTCCGTTTTTTTCTTTCTTTATTACTCCTGACACTGAACATGCTAACATGCTTTCATGAATGCACGTGAGCCTTGTATAATCGCCTGAAACTGAAAACAAGATTTGGAAAGGAATATGCACCATGTTCTTAAGTGCATCATATGAGTAAATGATTTTTGCAGATCCATGCCGTCATTGTTGCAAAAGGGCGTAAATAGTAAGCGTTTGCATACTAATAACCCAAAGCCTGGGATATTGTTGTGTTGGATTATTCCATCTGGGTAAGAACAAGAAGATGTGTGAGCATGGAGGAATGATGGTAAAAATGTGTTGGAAGTTTGAATTTTAAGTGGAAGGCCTTGATGCTCTTGCCGAGTGGACTGAGTTACTAAGTCGAAGTGCATTAACCCTCAGGGCCTAAGGGGTTGCTCTTGAATCTTCAGTTTATTACTGATTTGAATCTCTAACAACTAACAAGATAAACTGTAATGACTATGCAAGTCCAGAAGACGTATGGACAATCCCAAAGTGCTTAAATGTTTGAGGGGATAACTATCATCCCCGTCGCCACTCTATAGATTCCTATTTCCACTTTCCCTTCTGTTTTACAGTTGTAAAGAAACTAAAATCAAAAAATTCATACAAAAGAGTATGCCTTCCAATACAAGTTTTTCCGCTTCCCTACAGCAATTAGCTCGACTGTCTTACTCTCTCGCCCGTGCATTGCAGTCCAGCAGTATACTCCAGTGGTCATAAAAATATTCGTGTCCTGATCGGCTTGCCGGCTTCAGAAGTCTTGCTTGTATTTACGCATACTTATTTCACTCATGCGACGTTTAATCTCTGTGCTGTAAATGCTTCCCCGTGCTACTCACAGCGTGTATATGTACCAATAACTGCCATTCAATGCAAATGTGATCTAATTCGTTACTCTTATATTTCTAGGTTATTCTTCAACATAAACAATTCGTGGTTACATTGGAACATCCTTTCAGGGTATTGGATAGTGATAAGTGTTTTTGTATACTGCCGACAAGATCTACTCAATCGTCTCATTATAGTTTACCACTATATTAAGGGTATAAAAACGCCCTCGCTTTTAAATCTACACAGTGGAAAAAATCTTGTAGTCTTTTTGCTGTACGTGAAATGGTTACATTATTAATAACCACAACCTACTAGTGTAAAATCTTTCGTGTATTAACCCTTATTCATATGCTGTAACTCCAAACACTAATATTTTCGCTTGCAAGAAAATTACCATTCAAAAGTTGTTCTTAACTTAAACTACTTGGCCAAATTTCTGTCTGATAGTTTCTATGATTGAATCATTTGAATCCCACAAGACACATTTGGGTGCATCAATATCCTATTACAGAGTGTGATACCATTCTAGAGCATGTTGGTGCATAGACTAATTATATAAGTGTACAGATTATGTGTATATTCTATATGTGTATATGTGTGTACGTGTATGTTGAATAAAGTAACACAAATATTAATTTTGTCTTGACTAGGCACCCATTATTTTGAGTCAAGTTTAAATGTAAATAAGATGTACCTGAAAGGACATGTTAAGTAATTCAATCTCCAAATTATTCTTCATCCCCTATTACGTTTGACATTGAGGGAATAACCACTGCAGAGAAAAATGTAACAGTAAAAAAGCAAGACGGACACACCTCTTCTACCCTATTTCCACCAGCAATAATTACGTACTGACATTGTATTTGTAAAAAGTGACACTTCCTGCATTCTACAATCATAAATTATTTCTTGTAAGATATTCATTCGTCTGATCTTTAGTAAATTATGTGAGAAATCTCATCATGCAAATTTCTTGAAGCTTGCAGACAAATATATCTTGTAAATGGTTAAACAAGATGATGAATGCCCTAGGCGAAACTAAGTATCAAATTTTTCAGTGACATAACTATTAATTCCTGTAGTACATTGCTCTGACCAGCAGAATATTCTTTAAAATGATTAATGAGGGCTTTCAACACTTTCCATCAAATTTTGTAAGTTAGGAGATCTATACATACGGACAATGGTGTGAGAGATTGCTGTACTAGAATGGATTTTCATAAAACTAGACCAAATAATTTTAATTAGATGAATAATTCTGCTTGACACAATTAAAGTTCCATTGTTGAAACAAAGCACAGGCTAAAAATAGTGAATAAATAGCTATAAATTCATCATCATGTTGAATTGGATCAGTGAAATACATACAGGTTCTGCGCTACCATATGACTATAAATAGTTACAACCACCACAGTCTCTAATAGTTTTCCCTTCAGGATAAAACCGCAAAAATATTGCCTTCAAATATTACCAATTACTTACCTACAGCAGCATTATAGTTCTAACAACATAAGAAGCAAGTCGTCTTTTCCCTTGTGTACTATGCCATATCTGCTTGCCTGCATTTGTATACAAGCAGGAGTTGGTAGTGCAGGTTGATTCTGCCCCTTTATCCCCCTTTAAATTTTTTACCTGGGAATGAGTGTCAAGTCTCTGAAGTTGTAATCTTGACAGTGGCAGTGTTGGAACCTGCCAGTGAGCACAAGTGCACGTACAATTACGGAACAGACGTTGGAAATAAGAGAAAAGAATAGTACAAGTAAAAATACAAGTCAAATATTGAAACGATCTTCAAGTGAAAGGACATTCGTCAATTGGCAATGTCTCCGTGCAAACTAATAGTTGAGCTAGCATTTGATCGATCATCAAATAAGATATTGAATATTACAGAAATCATTTCTTGCACAAAACTAGGAAGCATAGTAAACGTTTTCCTAAGTGCAACAATTTTAGCAGTCAATGAAGAAATTTTAACAAACTATGTCCAGTTTAACATCGGTTAATTTATTCAGAATTTAACAAATAATAATAAATACTAACTAATAAGTAAATATTACTGACAGAATACTTACTCGTATAACTGTCATCAAATACATCAAAAACGTTGTTGTAAAAATGTTTTATACAAATTTTCAGTGATGTGAGAAAAGGATGTGAGCTGCACGTACATTAGTTTTAGTACAGCATGTGAAATAAAAATAAAGCCGTGCCATTTTATTTTCAATATTTACTGTTTTTGGCCGTATTTTGTTACATATTAGCCAAAATGGAATACTACTGTGGAAAGGGTTTGTGGAGTAGGAATTTAACTTTTGGGGAAAATATAAATGAAATCGGTGACTGTGTAATAAACTGTGTTCAATGTGTTGTAAATATTACGCTAGCAGCGCTAATTTTTGTCATTTTCCTCTGTGGGAAATACTTCCGTAGAAAGAAGGCAGTTAAAGGGCAAATGTTTAGCCACCATAAATTAACTTGGATAATCACTATAGTTTTATTTTTATGCATCTTTTCATTATGGGCGGAAGCTTTAATCGTCCTGTTGTCGACACCGAATCTCAGCGAACCGGGTGAAACTCTCACACCGGTAACTAATTCTACCTCCGGTCATCCCGGCCTAGCAATCACTGCGTTGTATATGGCCTTATTTGCACAAACGTGTTTCCTTGTGACAACTTTTCTCTCATGTCTCATCTATCAACAGAGTGAACTTTACCAAAAGCCGAAAAGCATTTGCCTCAACATTTTATTTTTTATCAGTGCATTTGTATTCAGTGCTGTTAAGCTAATAATTCATTTGTCTGGTGGACTTACTTTTGTTCATGTACAAGTTCTTGCAAATTTGATTTGTGCTTGTGCTACCGGTGTTCTGACAGCTTTACTGATTCACACATTCTACTTCCATGTAAGTTTGGGTCCCATATATTGTGTACTTTACTGATTATGCTGTCCATGTTAGAAAATACTTTTTTATTTCAATTAATTAGTATAATCAATTATAACTTCATTTTCTTATTATTTTTAAGCTGGGTTGGGTTAGCCTGCCATGTATGCAATTAAGTATGGTAATGATACTGATACGAGCATAATCGCTTTCGTGTCATGTACATGCAGATTTATAAACTACGAAGACTGGTGTAGAATTTGAATAGCATAGAATATTCCCTTTTACTCTCCTTGGTAACATGGTATCTATATAAACCAAACCTAAGATTAAGGAAACAGGTAAGTTCTCAGACAATCATTTGAGTGTGTGCTTTGCTAAAACAACACATAAATTACCCAAGAAGCTTATTAGTCATGGAATCGCATAGTGTTAATTTCACAGTTTAGCGTCAAGCTCGTTATTTGGAAGGTACACTAAGCCTGCATTGTTTTTTTTATTTTCAAGATAAAGTAATGTGTTTATGAATGAGGTTCGTGGGTAGCGAATTCATACCTTACTTTTTTATAAATATGCACATTTAAAATACCAATATATAATTATGTACTTCAGGGCATTCAGCTCATTTAATTTACACATGCTGACTGGCGCAGTGTGCATTTGCCGTGCAGAAGTAAGCGAATCACATAGTGATGAAGTATATGTATACTATTAACGAAGCACTTGTTTGTATAAATGTACTATAATTATATGAGTATATATGTCAAATGTGCATAGGGAATATAATTCTGTCTCATTAATATGCTAAATTTTAGTATTAGTTCTTGCTTGGAAGTTCGAACCTAGTCACAACTTCTGAATGCATATAGTACTAACTAACAACAATATAGCTTATTTTATTAAAAAAATCACGTTGAAAAACACAAAAATCTTATGCTTAGGTATTATTGTAGTCCATGTTATGTGTAAATGACTCCTCGTCATATGAAAAAACCACTTCATTAGGATAACATTCTCGGAAATAAGTCTAATGTAGAAACAAATATTTAATTCGTATTAGATCATGGTTAATTCCAATGGGAAGTAGTGGGAATAAATTGCCTTTTCCCCATAAGTGAATTTTAACAATTGACCCTTTGTCATCCAGTATCCGTAAATCAGCATATCTATGTATAACCACTGCAATATTGTATTTAACATCATGGGTATATGCATTTAAGACATTTGTTGTTGAAAACTTTTGCTTTTATTAGTAAGTTTTAATTAATGAGAAGTAAATTATTTAAACAGCAAATGTGTCTGAAGTTAAGTGCTCTTTAATACCTCCTGAGTCACGTTTGTTTTTTCAAGGTGGCTCACTCAGAGGCACTTAGGTATAAGTTGTCTCTCCGTAGTATACACTTAGCAGGCTACATAAATATTTAGAAATTGGAGACGAGTAACAATAGAGGAAGATTATGGCCTGGATGATTCAAGAGAGTGCAAATTGCTTCTTATTTTTCTACGTGACGTTGATGACTTGCTGAAAGTTAGACATCTTTGAATGAATATGAACAGATCAAAGTTTAGCATTTGTCTGGATAACAATAAGCACAGGAGAGGCATAATATGTATAATACTCCTTCTGAGTTCCTACTTACCGCGGAGTTAAGCGTCCTCAGCTAAGTGCATAAACAATATCTAAATAGTTTGTATTTGGTAAAGAAAAGTCGCACACGGCGTCTGAAATGAATAAAAACAATTTTAAAAGGCTTAATAATGTTGTAATAGTATTAGATAGTCATACCCACATATACGTATATATAGAAATCAGTGGAAATGATCATCTGACCTGGAATGTAAACCGCATATTATTTGTTTTTCCGTTTGCCTGGAAAAATATATTACAGTCAAAACCGCTTTTAGAAATATTCACCTGTAGAGTCGTAATACTATATATGTATATACGCATTTACTAAGGGATTTAAATTTACAGAAAAAAATTATTCATCCAATGACCCTGTGCAAAAGTATAACGTAACATCTGTTGTATTCATTTGTTCGTTACGGAAGTACAAATAATTGCATGACTTGAGCTGGATTCGTAAACATGAGGCTTAATTCAACCCAACCTGCTGCTGCAGGCAAGTAGAGTAGTACGCTAAAGTTTCTATTTACCCAGCAATGTAAACTTAAAACTTTTTTTTAAACAGACAAGACGTAATAATCAGACGATTATAGGGCCTGACCTAACAAACGTGAAGTATTTACACAATTACTCTACTCTTCTTTCACGGATTTCGTTTTACTGGTTAACTCCACTGCTTTGTTTGGGCTATCGGCAACCGCTGGAGGAAGAACACTTAGGTGAATTGCCCCCGGAAGAAGGAACTTCGTTCCAATTTAGACGATTTAGCGAGTACTATGAAGAAGAGAAAGTATGAATACAACTTAATACTTAAAATTATGTAGTCTACTTTATATAAATACGTAGAATACGCAGTTACACAAAAATGAAATGCGAAAAATATTTACGGATGTGATTAATTATAAAGCATTTATGACATCCTCGGCTAAATAATTGCCGTATTTTGCTTTGACGCCTAATCAGTAATGACGACTGCAAATTAAAATAATATCTGATGTGCTTTTCCTTAAGTTGAAAGCTTTCTCGGAGGCACGACAACTTAGTCTCTGGGCGTGCATGTTTAGAACACTATGGTCATCCATAGTTGTTAGTGGAATATTCCGTTTGGCTGCTGATTGTTCAGGTTTCGTAGCACCTGTGGGGATTAAGTACATTGTTGACTATGTGGGAAATACCACCCTGAATAGCATCGGAGAGGAGCCTGTAAAGTATTTGACAGTGTCGGAACTTGGTTCCAATGGTTACGTCATGGCTATCATTATCCTGTTGTCTGCAATACTACAAAGTACATTTTCGCAATGTTCCACATTTCTGGTCAACGCGGAAGGAATTCACATTAAGGTGGCGTTACAGGTAAAAGCACCATTCCCGATACTTTTCGGCATACTATCTGTATTTTATTTTTTATATAGTTTTTAATTTACCATCGTAACTTTCCCGAGACTTTGGACTTAATGATACTACACACATAGCAATAACATATATATACATAATTATTATTCTAGACATACTCATATATATATGTATATGATATATATATATATATATAAGTATGTGTAGAATAATAACAAAATAAATGGGAAATTTATATTATATTACGTAGATATCTATATTTACCATCATTACTTCATTTACTTCGCTTTAGGCACTGATTTACAAAAAGTCTTTAACGCTATGTACAACGAAAACATCTAGTAATGATCAGCCGACCTCGAATTCGGTCGAAGGCGACAACTACAGCAAGGAAAGCGATGATGATTCGAGTAGTTCTGGAGGCGGATTCGGTAAAGGGGCTATCCTGAATTTGATGTCTGAGGATACCAAGAACATCATGTCATTCATTTGGCAAGCACATTTTATCTGGGCCATACCATTGAAGGTACATATGTACATATAATGTCTGTAACTAGTGCTTTACTAATTCAAGAAACAATTTATTTATATTGGCTTCCGTGGGAGGTGATGCACATACAAACTGAAGTTCGTTGTATATATATGCTCGAATTTATGATGAAAATAATTATACGTATATGTACATATTAGCTATAGGATTAGCTATCTGGAACTGGAATGACTTTTGATTCAGTTGGTGTTAACAATTGTGTCATGTGTCTATAATGTTGTTAATAATTACTATAATATTAAATGACTTTCATTATTTTCAGTTGATCATTCTCATGATTTTACTCTACCTACAACTCGGCTACAGTGCCTTAATTGGAGCTGCAATTTGTATTGTGGTCATGATTCCGGCCCAATATATCATCAGTGTGAAGTTCATGTCTCCAAATTCAAAGGAGTATATGGTAAGCTTTTATTTTAGTTGTAATCTTCGCTCATCATGAATAATAAATATCTATAAGTACAGCATGAAGCCGGCTCAAATATATGATGTTTACGCACAGTGAGGGTGATTCATTCATGATGTGGTTGTCTAACTATACATCACTTGGTATTAGTCTAGTTTTGACTTGTCATCATTGCGATCTTTGTAAATGCCTATTGGATATTTAAATTGCTGTGTACTTCCCACGATGAATTTTTCTGTCATACAAAAAAAGAGCACAGGCTAGACTCCCGACAAAAACGTAACACACAAGTTATTAAAGCATTAGGAATACTATGAAAAGAAACGTCCGGCAGACAATGCATCCTATCCTACTAGGTACCAATTTCATGTATCTGGATTAAAGAAATCAGGAATGTTAATTTGCATGGCTATTATTTATATCTCAACAGGAGCGCTGCGATGAGAGATTACGCGTAATCAGTGAGATCCTACAAGGAATAAAATTACTCAAACTTCACGGGTGGGAATTAATATTTAGTCAACAAGTTTTTTCTGTTCGGAAGAAGGAGCTAAGGAATCTGGACAGGGACATGCTTTACGTATCGATTATGAGTAAGTTTCACTGTCCATTTTTTCCTTACTTGAACACAAAGAAACATCATTAATATTCAAATATAGTAATAGTTTAAATATGGATATGATCTATTTATTATCTCATCCAATCGATGCTGGTTGCTTTCGGCATAATGTGACCAATATCGGTTTGACTTTGACTGCTCTAATATTTTACATGTATCTTATTTGGTCTGCTCATTCGGCTTAAAATTTGCTATACATGGGCATTTTTACTGATAAACTGATCCGAGTTTAATTAGCAACATCGATAAAGACACGTTTTCTATCTAAACCACCACCGTTGTTGTCAGGATGACGCATATTAATTAATTCTGGCATTAACACCTGTATGGTGGATACTGCCAGATAGCTGAAATCTTATTCTAAGATAAGCTTCTTAAAACAGCCAATTATCTCTGGTTCATTGAATTTTCTTACAGCTTTTTTGACTCACATATCCACGATAGTGGTGACGGTTGTAACATTTGGGTTGTACTCATACCTTGAAGAGGAGAAATTAGTTCCGTCCAAAGTTTTTGCCGGCTTGGCTTTGTTCAACCAGCTCACTGTACCTTTATTCATATTCCCGGGAACGGTTTCTGTTGTTATTGAAGCCTTGGTATGTGAATTTTTTAAAACATTTTGGATGTAGACGTATTAAAATATTTTAACATTAATAATGAATAATCAAAGTGTTCTTGTCCAAATTACAACTGTTAATTTAAGTTATTTTATATATTATGCATACATTGCACATACAAGGTAGCAATTTGACTGACAAACTTATGGGATTCATATCATAGGTAAGTGTGCGCAGAGTTCGGGATTATTTTTTGAGTCCAGAAGCTACTCCTCTGCAACAAGTAGTAGACACGCCTAAAGAAAAGGATGTGATAGAACCACCTGACCATATACGTGACTTAAATGTCAGTAGCGACTCAGTATTTCAGTTGGAGAATATTGTTGAGGGTGAGGAAAATGAAGAGGACTCACCCGGAACTGACGTGGAAGGAAGTGCAGGAGCTGATAATTTTGCCAACTCTGTCGTCAGTATCCGACATGGTGATTTTAGCTGGGATCAAGATCGAGATGATCGTGGTTTGACGGAAATCTCACTAAACGTTCCACGTGGAAAACTGACAGTCATTGTAGGAACCACTGGAAGTGGTAAATCATCGCTTATTTTTGCGTTGTTAGGTGAAATGAGACGCGTTACTGGGGAACTTCTATGGGCAAGGTGAGATTTCCCTATTTATTGCATGCATCTGTACTTTGTTTTACAGTATATGTACCTATTCATGTATAAGAGTGAGAGGAAAGTTTAAAGTGAAGCTTGCCATGAATCACGGAATATTGCTATGATTTTTCTGTCTCTCAAGTCGTGTTCTCTAAAACATTCCCACATGACTTGGCAGTATATTTATGAGTGACGTTATATGCCTTTACACCATCAACCTATTGAATATGAGATAGTCTTCGGGACAAGCAGATAATCTTTCAAGCAAATTGGCTGGAATGGTTAAACAATATACGTGCAGATATTCTTATTGTAATACCTAATATCTAAACATCAGTAGACACCAACATACCTAAGTACGGGTTAATATTGGACAATCACGAATACTTGGCAAAGCGAAAAACGTGTGTGACAATGTGTTGCTATTGCAATTTGCATGAAAAACAAGTAATGTCCTATGTCTTTAATTATGCTGCATGTATTTTTCACTTTATGTATCTAACATGAATTCATTACTTCCCAGTGGATCTAGCATCGCCTATGCGGGTCAAAAACCATGGATGCTAAATGCTTCTGTAAGAGAAAATATAACTTTCGGACGGCAATACAAGCCCCGTCGATTTTTGAAGGCAGTGGAGGCCTGTGCACTTCAGGAGGACATTAATATTTTACCTGAAAGAGACTCTACAGAAATTGGGGAAAAAGGGATAAATTTGTCTGGTGGTCAGAAGCAACGGATTGCTATTGCTAGAGCCATTTATTCTGATGCAGAAGTCGTTATTCTTGTAAGATATTTGCTGATTACCTTCTCTCATAAGTAAATGTTTGAATAGGGCTATAAAATCCGCTTAACGATCCAATGTGCCTAGTTAATTTCTACTAATAAATCACACTAATTATGGTTCCACCGCAAGTGTGTGTCGGGGAATTCGACAGCCACGATACTGGGCACAGGTGTATTTCAAGTTAACAATGATGAACTCGATCGTTATGTTTTATGACGCCTCACCCAAGGTTCCTCCTAATGCAAGTATTTGAAAATATAATTTTAGGATGATCCACTGTCAGCTCTTGATGTTGATGTTGCTCATCATGTTTTTGACTCGGGAATTCGAAAATTTCTTCTTAAATCAAAGCGTACTGTCGTGCTAGTTACACACCATTTGCCTGTTCTACGACATGCCCATCATGTAAGTACGAATTTTTTGCTCTTTTACATTATCTCATTGAGCCACATCACACGTAGACAAGTAGAATTTCGGACAGAACGAAACGTATAAGTGAGCGAAGCTGCAATGACGGAGGATAAAAAACTAAATAAGATTCTGATCATATCATGGGCAGCTAAGAAAGCCACTTTTTTAAATTACTACCCAGGTGTATATATTGGCTATAGGCAATTCATCCGTGAAATTCACGGTTGCTCAAACCATGTATATTTGTAGACTACACGTATTGAAATGATTAATTTGGTAGATAATTTGCATGGAGAGGGGCCGTATACGAATCCAAGGGAATCTGGGCGACATCAAGGTTCAAGATCCAACATTACATGCTGAGTGGACAGAGATCATGACTCAAAAAGAGGCCGAGATACAGAAACAGCAGGAGACTAAGACAGCCAAAGAGCGTTGGTCGCTTCTCAAGCTTGTCTCTAAAATTGGCCTTCAATTTAAGCATAGAAATTCTGACGCTGGACTCTGGAAAGTTAATGACGATGTAAGTGGCAAACACGTAAAAATTTATGCATTTTATGGCAACCAAATATGTATTGCTGCTAATTGTAGCTGAAATTAGTACTCACAGCAATAATTAAAATCTGAACATTGTGGGTTGTTATAGTGTTATGGCCTGTCGTTAGAGGCGATATGGTGAATTCTTTGTCTGTAACAGAGTTGTATGTAGGGGTTTATTTGCTTTGTGCCTATTTTAGTATCTTTTTGATGTATGCTTCTTCTCTCTGAATGGTGTATCGGGGAACTTAAATACAATTTAAATACTTGCGTGAATAGTTACATTCCAGAATTTTGTAGATATAACAAGCAAATATCGTTTCAAGGGAAATCTTCCCTCTTTACGCGTGTTCGTAAAATACAATGTTATTGCGTGCTTATTCAATCTGAAAATCAAATGCAATTACAAAAAAATTGCACTTGATTATCAAGTCAAGTACTTATAAGCATACTTATAACCTTTCTTGTCTTCGTGGTTGTCAGAACATTATGTTTTCTTCAAAACAAGTATGGTTGTCAGATATTTCCCCACCTAATTAGTATACCACAAAGTGTAATCAAGTACATGTTCCAATCCAATATATGCTACGAACACTTATTCTTAATTGCAGAAAGGCCAGTTGGATAGCTACAGAAAACGTAAAGGAACGTTTTCTCACTACAAGCCATTGTCTCACGATATTTTCTCTGCAAGTGATGAGCATCATGACGAGCTAATGACCCCTTTGCTCAGGCGAAGGGGAGTTTCACGCACTTCTAGAGGCAGCAGGTAAAAGCTGATAGAACTAAAATATTTACAAGTTTAAAGGTGTACCTTGTCCTTTTTCCCCGTATTAGGTAAATTAAAAGCGCTAAGTTACACCTACTACTACGTATTTCAGGACCTCATCATCATCGAACAAACATCCTGAGCTTGTCCGCATGACTTCATTACAAAGTGATTTTGCGTCAAAGAGAACGAAAAGTCCCCATCCTGCTCCAGAATTTCAACGTTTACAATCCCTACCAGCTGATGATGAACCACGTGGATCCTCCGCTTCTCCCCCCACTATCAGGGCCCGTTCGGGAACTGACTCCGGTGGGCGTCTAAAGGAAGTTATGTTTAGAAAAATGTTCAGCAACAAGTATGACATCCATATGTACCTATTTTTAAATTTAAATAATTTAGAATACTTGTGTTGGTATTTAAATGGAATTATCATACTTCAGGAAAACCGCATCAGTCTCCTCGACCGCTTCAGAATTAGATAAAACTCCCACAACACAAAGACTTCCGTCTACGGTTTCTGGTATAAGTGAGGAAGACGAGGACGATGAAGGTATAACATTGGACTCCAAACCATTTTGAATTTTTATAGTCAGATAAATACATAAATGTGCAATATACATTATAAGTAATACATTTAGGTATGTAACCTTACATAAACATGGTTGTAAAAGCTTGTGACGTTTTTTAGATTTCGAAGAAACAATGCTAAGAACTGACCACAGCCGCGACGAACGAGATTATGGAACTATACCAATGAAAGTTTATTGGACATATATTGCTGCATGTGGGAAGTTCTTAAGTATAATGTATTTATTTTTTGCTATCGGCTACGAAGTGCTTCAAGTGTACCAAAAGTTCTGGTTGAGTGAATGGAGTGAAATGGGAAGTCGTACAACGGATGATGCTGAGTACGCGGGAATAATGTCCTTCTATTTTAGTATTTATGTCGTACTCAGTGTCGGAACTGTTATTGTTTCTCTTGTCTGCAACCTTGTGGGAAAGCAGGCAGGAGCAAATTCCAAGGAAATTCTTCACCGAGAAATGATGAATCGGGTGATTAAATGTCCAATGCGATTTTTTGATAGCAAATCCCCGGGAAGAATCTTAACCCGGTTCGCTTCCGACATGGCTTTTATTGACAGGGTAAATAATAAATATCATTTAATTATTACTAACATGGTTTGCCTACTTGTTTAAATTATAAGTGCAACATTTTTCTTTTTGTCTAGAAATTGGCCACCTCTCTGCAACGTTTTTTGCAATTTTTATTCTTGTGCATTTCCGCAATCGCAGTGAATGCCATTGTGAATCCATGGATATTATTGGGAGCCATCCCAATCATCGCCATTTATTTCTTCATACAAAGATTCTATCGAGTCTCTTCCCGGTATAATGTGTACTAGCTACTATATAGTTTTACTTAGCTAACTCTAAAAAGATACTTCTACTGTCCACAACTGCAGGCGTGCTTTTATCTCATTGTTGACGTTATCGTTATCATTAAGTAAAATTACTTTAAAACGTATGTATACACATGCATAAAGTGTGTCACTCCAAACATTAAGACAGTGCAGGGTTATAATAATTATCGTATCTGGATGTGGTTAAGGCAGAATATTAAAGTAAAAAATCAATAGGAACAAACATAACAGGCAAGGTCGGGGAGTCGGCACTCACAATCTTGAGACGAGACAGTAGTTGTACGTAGGTATGTACATACACACAGTCACTTACGGAAATTATCTTTTGCCGCTGTCATTTTTTGAATTGAATACTAATTACAACTTTGTTTGTAAACATTACGTGCATGATTAGGACAACATTGGTTTTTAAAAGCACAGTTATCGTTCATTTATCTTGTCACGTTATTTTAATTACTTAGGTACTCGTATAACCTACCTATGTGCTCAATGCTTTGTCAAAGGTGAAACAATGGGGCATGTTGAGATTAGGTGTTTTCAATATGCCATACATACATACCTGTGTAATTAGTAACTCCCAGCTTAAATAATATGGAAAGGAAAGAGTAACACATTTTTTTTACTAATTTACTTACTTACAAAAATAATTCCAGAGAGTTGCAACGATTGGAAGCAATATCCAGAGGACCCATCTCATCTCATTTTCACGAGACCCTTGAAGGATTATCAACAATCAGGGCGTACAGGGAGCAAGCTAAGTTTACCGATCAGATGATAATAAAAATAGAAGCAAATAATCGTGCGGCAGTGTTCATTAACGTTGGAAATCGATGGCTAAGTACTTCTCTTGTAAGTTGATTTCAAACACCTATTTTTATGTTCTATTACTCTTCTATACATACACCCATAATAAATGTTATGTATTAACCCAAATGTAGAAAAATCGTTGCAAACGGATGATGCTTTTGTCTTTATTCCGAATAGGATCACTTAGGAAGTATCATTGTATTCCTGGCAACTTTTGCGTCGTTGATTTCCTCATACTTATATCCAGATGTGGTTACTCCAGCAATGGTTGGATTAGCCATTAGCTATATTCTTCTGGTACCAGTCTACCTGAATCAAGTTGTGAAGTTTTTGGCAGAAGTCGAGATGTACATGAACTCAGTGGAAAGGGTTAAACGGTATGCAGAAGAGGAAATCGAAGATTATGATAACTCCATTGAAGACACTACCGTGCTCCCTGAAAAATGGCCATCGGCAGGTCAAATCGAATTCGACAACATCTCCGTCCAGTACGGTCCAGACAGACCACCAATTATTGCAGATTTTAAGTACACCATTGAGCCTAAGCAAAAGGTTGGAATTTGTGGAAGATCTGGATGTGGAAAATCCACATTGCTCATGTCACTCTTTCGATTATCCGATATTTCCAAGGGAAGAATTTTAATCGACGGAGTGGATATTCACCAAATACCCTTATTGAAACTACGCACAAGTCTGTCAATTATTCCACAGGAAAACATACTTTTCAGTGGCACCATACGCTTCAACTTAGATCCATTGAAGAATATCCCTGATGAAGAAATTTGGCGTGCGTTAGAATTATGCCAAATGAAAGATATGATTAAAGAAAAACCAGGACAGCTAGGTAACCGTTTAAGACATACCATAATGGCTGCAAAGTTTGATGATAAATCTGTTACAATTTAAGTATAATATCGTAATAGTATAAATAATCCTATGAAGCTAGTATTATAATTTATAAATAATGATGGGCAGATGAACTCATAAAAGATGGAGGTGCAGCTTTTAGTGCTGGACAAAAGCAGCTCCTTGGATTGGCGCGAGCAATCATTCACAAATCTAAAGTAGTTATAATGGACGAAGCTACTAGTTCTGTTGACTTGGCGACAGAGCGCACACTACTGGAAGTGGTGAAAGAAGTTTTCAAAGATTGCACGGTCCTAACTATTGCTGTAAGTAATACGCGGTATTTTATCATATGGAAAATTTGCACAGTAAAAATGTTGAACAATACATAAATAAATAATAAAATAACATAACAATTATTTCTATCTTCTACTATTTAAAAATATTTTTACAGCACCGCCTGGAAACGATCGTTGATGGTGATCTAATAATGGTATTGGATGCTGGCAAACTGGTAGAAAGCGGAAATCCCAAAGACTTGCGACGAAAACCATTTAGTCGCTTTGCAACTATGCTGAGGAATGCCAATGAGCAAAATGTTTTTGGTTAACAATGTGTATCACGGCTGATTTAAATGTGTATGTTTCATTGCTGATGTATGCATGTCATCGAATCCTGGAAGAACGAACTATTGAGTATTATATACCTTCATGGAGCAACTTTTTGTATTCATCATAACCTCTACATGACTAATTGGATTCGTTATACAAATACAATAAAAATTAAATACTTTTTGGAACCTCCGTGATTACTTGAGTATCGTATGTTCTATTGTGGAATCAAGTCCAATATTCAATTTTTGTCCATTATTATTCTTGCATTTATTTTTGAATCGACGATCGAAACGTTGCGTTGGTCCAAACATAAATTTGAAAAGCACTAGGTTATCTCATAACATGAATGCACTTATCTATACGCTTGTTTCTAAATTTCAAAATTGATGCTTCACAAACCAGCGCTATTATTGCATATAGCTCAAAAGTGAACTACGTTCTAGTTCTAAATCAATTGAAACAAAATACATGATGTCATTACGTGGAAAGTTTGTAACACTCCGCAAAATTCCTACCCTACGTTATCTTCTTCGTGGAATTCACTTCCAATTATAAACCTTAACTAGCCCTAATAGTTAGTCGTATTCACAATACTCTCTTGTGGTCGTCGTTAGGTTCATAGGGTCGCATCATTATCCGACTTTATGAATACAAAATAACCATACATGAAACTAATTTATTATACCAATGATGCTATTCATTTATTTCACAAAATGACTAATGGAACAAATGATATGAAAATCATATACGAACTCCAGAAGATATCATCCTCATTAACACGAAAAGAGAACACAATCGCCGAATTGGTCCAATTTCTTCCCCAAACTTCCAAATACACATCTGCATACATCATCAGGACCAGAGGCTACTGGCCACAACACGGGACTTTTTAAAAGCCAGTAATCAAACTGTTGCTTAAAACAATGTCCACCTTCTGTCAATGATTGATGGACGAACTCTCACCGGAGTGTACACATATTTCCCACCATATGTACAGTAGATCTCCGACCGTGTAGTAGACCTCTCATCATATGGTCCCTCACCACCACCGTAATACAGATCTCTCATCTTAGCAGATCATCTCTCCCCATCTTCATTCTTAGTATTCATGACATGACACTTGCTCATACGAGTTGCTCTCAAGTCTTAGGTCAAGTATACTCACCCCTGTCTTAACCAGGGATCCAAATCTGAACTATAGAGAACTCCATGTTAGACCATACAACCAAGCATTACCAAGTATTCGCAAACACCGAGAACATCTCTAGTACTCGCATACAGTACACCATATTTCGGATAGATTTGCAAATACTTCTAATGTTCTATATACTTACTACATAAACGTCTTTCATACCCATTTCATAAAAATTCTTTTACAGAATATCTGCACTGCATACAATCTGTTTCGTGCGAGCATCTTTTATTTGTATCTTTTAGCTATATTATTACTTTATTATACAGTACAGCAAAACCGATATGCAACTTCCGTTCCAAACATTTGCACACATTCACATCTCTTTATTACCCTATATATACATTGTTGTATATATACGTATGCATACCCAATAGGAGATAGGCTATTAAAAAATTTCCCTATCAATTTAACCAGCGATGAGATGTCATCAGGATGTCATGCATGATTGGCATGAACCATAAATACATAGGGTTATACCCATAAATACAGCCTTAAAAGCCGAAAAACTTATGAAATACTCTTGAAATTTGCAAATTAATTAAAATGGCAAATAATCTCTACAAGTCCAATAAAGCAATATTGCATAGCTCCGGGGCCAAATGCAAACCGGCGCTTTCAGCCTTCATTTTGGAGTTCCTAATATGCAGTAAGTACATGGCATTTTAGGGCTTTAGAGAGAGATTGATTGTTCGGAGAGAGAAGTTTGGAAACGTTGAATAAAATGGCGAATAATTTTTTAGCAATGTTCTAAATTTTGAAGTTTATTATGTACACGCTAATACAGAAGCGACGCCGCTAGATCATCTGGGCCTCCTTGACAGGCGGGAGGACGGGTAGTATAAGAGAGACAGATAGAATACACGAGAGGGGGAGAGAGAGAGAGAGAAAGAGAGAAGAAAAAACGAGTGAAACGGGGATCGGCTGACGTATACTTATCCCTCTCTCTGTGTGCTCCTCTGCTGTTCGCCATTGCAACTCCATAAGTAGAGCTCTGTGAATAGATATTTCCTTTCGATTATTACATTAAACAAGGCTTTGCCAAAGAAACTTATTAAACGCTGTAGAATATACTTCTTTACCCTTAAGATGAATACACTGCCCATCGCCCATTCCAATTTCAATTTATTAGAATTTATTATTTGAGGGCAAGATCATAATATATTAGCATGGCATACACATAAGTGAGTTAAACGTTTACACGCTCCCGTAATAAATATTTACCAAATCTAATAATAATAATAATAATCATAGTAATATAGTTGTGGGAATTCCTACAATCTTCACGTATTATTACTTATTATAAATATATAGTTGTTGCATGTCTATTTAGTGTTCTTTTGTGCGAGAGAGACATATCGTCCATGTGTTGAGGTTCTTTCCAGTGAGTTTAAACACCTTTAGTAAGTTTAAACATCTTCTGTGAGTTTGAACATCTTCAGTAAGCGGAAACATCTTCCGTGGGCTTAAACATCTTCCCTGAGTTTAAACACCTTCTTGTGGGTTTAAACACCTTCCGTGGATTTTAACATCTTCCGTGGATTTACACATCTTCCGTGGATTTAAACATCTTCCGTGGCTTTAAACACCTTCCCTGAATTTAAACATCTTCCCTGAAGTTAACCCGGAGTCTGAACACCTTCTCTCTCTTTACGTTTAAACATCTCCCCCGATAGTTTAAACATCGTCTGATCAGTATTACAAATTAAGAATCGCACAATGCCGTTTCATCGACCTGACCTGGAATGTGGAGTCAGTGAAGAATGATCAAGTGAACAGAGCATGTTCGGCAACAATGGAGAGTTCTGAGTTGCGGCGACGACGGATTAAACAGAATCGGAGGAAAGAGAGAGCTGAGAAGGTTGAGAAAGAGAGGTCAACTAATGATCCGGATGATGATAATGTGGGTCCACCAGTAAAGAAACCTAGGAGGAAGCCGAGGAAACCTGTAGCGGAAGAAGATATCATTGACGGATTTGCCATTCTTGCATTTAAGAATTATGATGATTTAACAGTAAAGAATTTAGCTTTTGAATCTACTCTCTATATAAATAATATTTTTAATTAGTACTGATCATTTAGTATAAATTCGTATTTGGAATGGAAATAAATCTGGTATAGTTTGGTGTTTAGGCACTTTCCCTGAGGCACGGCCACCGGTTCAAGTTTTGATTGAGGACTAACTTTTGTGTTTGTCACATCTGTTTAGTAAATAAGGGAGAGACTGTCAGGCAGGAGTTTGTATAAGTATAGAAAGCGGACATCGCCGAATTACATTTCTATTTCTTTATTCTAAACGAGAATACTGTAACATCTTCAATCTTGAGATTCGGAAAAACTGATTTAATTGTTTAGATCACTGAATACAAATTATCTTTGAACCTCAGCTGTTTTTGATTCAAGAGTAACAGAATAACTGCAGATCAGTAATCAATTTTATATTGTTGACCGGCACCGGTGAAAGTTCAAGCTGCTTTAATTATTTGACACTTAAATGTTGTAGAGTTGTGCAGTGTGTCTGTGTGTGATTTCAAATGTAAAAGTTTAATTCTCTATTGTTGTTTGAGATGAAACCAGGACTAGCAGCTGTACTATAAGTTTTATGTTTGTTCTGAACTTTTTACAGTTCAGTTGTTAATTTTTTGAGTTAGTAGTAATTTTCGAATGGCTCGGTTTAATTGTCCGAATCGGCTAGAGCTGTCAGTTGTTCTCAAGATGTTGTTTTACAATACGTTGATTTTTAGAACATGACACTATGTTTGAATAAGTTCTGATTGATTCTGAGTTAGAATATTGATCCAATACCGTGTGTTCAGTTAAATATCTTCGAAGAAAGGAACTGTAGTAAATTTTATGGGATACTTTGCAGTATCAAATATCACAGAGTAATTGAGTGTAATAATAAACCAAGTTGCGTTGTAATCAATGTGCTACCTAAAAGAGAGCACACTGTCATGTATACATTTTACGATAATGCAGTAATTTGTACTTCGTTTATCACAGAGAGCAATCAAATTGGCTGAGGAGGATTCCGATCACAAGAAAATATGTGTTCAGTTACTGAAACGATCTCAAGAAGGAGGATGTGACAACAAAACTATTGACAAGGATAAGAAGAAGAAGCAGAAATCTAATAGTACTTTAAGTACACTGCCGTTTGAAGTGAGTTATCCAAGTTTAACGGGCTGCATTATTTTAAGGACTTTCTAGTTGCCAGTGTTGATTATGTATATATAAGTATATATAATACCAGGTAGCACTGATGTGCCAAACAATGAACTTGCAGGAAGAACTTATGTTTGTTTCGACTGCTTGTGTTTGTACAGTCAGTACTCTGTTAAGTGTGCTGATTTGATTGATTCAAAATCATTTATATCATAGCCCAGAATAGTTATACAGATTTAAGTTACTGGTAGTAGGGCCTATCGATTATTACACTAACATATGTGTGGATTGATGTATGTTCTATAAACTGCAATAGAGACTAACGTCAAGGAAATAATAGCAGAAAAGTAGGCATCGGTCAATGTGGCTAGAAGTTACCAAAATATTTTAGGAAAATAATTTTCCTTTTCGCCTTAATCATACTTTTTGTACGTTTTTAAATACATTATTTAAAATTAAACAAACCTGCGGTCGAAATGACGTGTGGTGGGATCTGAGCTAAAAATCAAACTATAGTAGTAAACAGAAGTAAAGTTACTGTTTTAGCTTTTTTCCGAGTAAAATCTACTCATTCTATTTTACATATGTATACATGTGTACAAAGCAAGGAAAAGGGTTCTCCTGTCAAGAAATGTTGTATCCTGGTAGATATTGGATGGCGATTACTTATTATATGTATTGAAGTTGAGTTGATTGGTTTTTCCATTTTAATTCTGTTTCCTTTATAGACAAAATGTGTGACCGTGTGTGTATTTGAGTGACAAAACTTGTCCTGAATAAGCATTTAACCAGTTTTAAGATTGCTGTACATTGTGCCTCTTGGGCGCTGTTTGTATTGAAAATTTGAAAATCAATATTATTATTTTGATGTGATAAAAATCTTGTCATTGTTGTATTGTATTCAACATTCAGCAACTCACTTGTGATTGTACCATTATTCTGAAGTGGTGATATTTAGATCTGATGAAGAAACTACTGTTTCGATTTCGGTCGAGGAATAAGACCTTTTGATTAAGTACACCAATAATGGCAAGTGTTCGTTGCGGTGTTATTGAATCCAGCCAATAAATTGTTGAAGTGACAATATTGGATCTTGGAAACATCTATTAATCATCGCAAAAAACTAATAAACAAATCCTATTGCGGATTGATATTTTCTATTAATCGTTGTGAAGATTGTAAGTAAATATCGCTGAAAACATTTGAACAGTTATACTTACAGTTTCAATTGTTAAATAATTGTGTTTAGTTTTAGAAATGGGTTGTGAAAATATTGTAAGCATTGTGGCGTGAAGTTCACATGCTCCATACTTTTCAAATGTTTGACAATGAGTGAAGGTAAAGGTTAATTGAATTCCAGTTGCGTTGAACGTTGATTAATCTCTTCCTTCGTTTACAGGAAAACGGTGAAATTATGGTTGACAAAGTGCCCGGAATCGATATAAGGTCAAGTGTCCCCGCTAATGTTATTCCTTACCCACATCCGAAGAAATTAGGACGAATAAATGGACCAACGTCCAAAGATGCATCTCTCCATACTGTGAGTACTTTCTTTCAACTTGATTCAGTTTCCCTTATCTCATGTGTCCCTTTAAATGTTACCTGAGAAAGCATTTCTTTACATTTTGTATGTTTGAGGGATTCTTTTGCAAACTGTGCCTGGTCGTGGAGTGTGATGACATATGATTCATTCATGTTGAATTATTATTCAGGCGCATAATTACGTTTGTGCGAACCAGGTTATTTTATTCATAAAATATTTTTACGACGGTTATATTCGAGTTGTTATAGACTATTTTTAACCATGGTATGCTCATGGGCACATAGTGAAACGCATTGCCGCGTATACTATTTCTGTTTCTAATTTAATATAGATTTTTTGGTTTGGAAATAATGTACATTCATTATTCTTGTTTGCTTGCAAAAATGTAATCTCGTCCAGTATTTAATATTCAATTGCTTTGTTTAACGTACCATTCGTAGGTCAGTATGGTTTTACTATTGTATGGTTTTTTTCTAGTAACACATAAGAACAATTGTATACATATGCAAACAAACTTCATGTCAATTTAAATGTAGTGCTTTGTCAATAGACTTTAAGAATATGTGATACGATACGTATTAACAAACATAACCTTAGCGCTTAAAATAAGTAAATTCCTCTCATCATCACTATGCCTCCCTATTTTTTTATATAGTGAATTTTCCAGTACGTTCCACCTCAAAAAATTATCTCATTGGTCATATAATATAAATACTGTGTACGCAGAATAATGGCAAGTACAAACTGGTTGAGTGTTATAATATATTTGAATATAATTAAATGGACGACTAAGACGTTGGAACGTTAAGATCTTTTTTGATGGCATTACTTGCTTAAATTTAATAATTACTTCTGCAGACCGACGTATTTAAGGGTTCTGTATATGGGAACCTATCTTAACATTGTCGTGATACAAAAGTATTGATTTTATGGAATAAACCTAGATGAATTATGTTAAGCCTGTTTCAAGGGAAGAGTACTTTCCTGGGCTCTTTTCATCGAGAATTAGAGCTGCACAATAGCTCAATTTGTAAGATCAGAAACACTAATCGGAGGTTGCTTTGGGTGAGATGTGAAACCCTGACCACTTTAGATATGTGCCTACTGGTGTGCTCGTGCAGCCGTGTAGTAATATAATCTCCCTTGAGTTGTTCTCTTTGACTAAATCCCTTGAGAGAGACAAGTTGCTCCCGGGTGACCAGTGACCATCGCCATTAATGACCACAATCAGTTTACAGAGAGGGCTTAAAAGTTAGTGGTTACACCGTTACACATGACTAAGAAATTAACCACGGAGTCTTTATTGAAATTTAATTTTCAACTTGCTTTGGACAAATGACTAACTTATTTTTCAAGGTTATACGTAATTGAAATAGTATTCAAATTCAGGCACTATTGTTCCTTGTTACTCATACGGCTATTTTCTTATTAAGCATAGATGGCAGATATCAATTTTTTATACATACGAGGTACCTTTGGAGCGCCCAAAGAGGTGTTCAAGAGTATCTACAACAAGATATTCAACGATTGTTTATTACAATTAATTTCTTCTATAATGGAAATTTTGGTCCGCCCTACTGGCGGCTGGATTTTCATCAACATAAGCTCAATCAACTTGAATCACTACTGACTGTGACAGTTAATTTTTTTCCGAATTGGCACATTTGTGTAAAATGATATTGTAGGTTAGTATGCTTGTGGAAGTATGATACCAAGGCACTACTACTTCAACTAAGTGCATTTATGTGTTTAATCTTCTAAAACAGTGAGTTATATTCAAAAGGTCGATGTACACAGATAGTACATGTTTAGTGCATTCCAGGAATGTCAAGTACATACCTATGTGCAGAGTGGAGATCCATATCTGAGGTTTTAAACTTAAGTATGTTTGTGAATAGTTTTTTATTCTGTTCCCTCGAAGTTGTCCAAAATCGTAAACGCGCATAAGCCATAAAAGTTTAAATTGAGTTGTAAATATTTCCCAATTCTTGTGTTTAATATCTTCTATTGTAGTATACTTACTAGGAAGTCGGAAGGTAATATTATGAGGGCTAGCTTACAGAATTCGGTTCAGGTTAATTTAAATTTACTGAAACCACAGGGTCTACAATTACACACTTAAGGACGGGCTTAGGTGACCTTCGACAGCTCTTTTGACCTAAGCTAATCTTTAGCACTTCTTATTAATTATTCAACAATAATTATGATAAGCTTATATGTATAGTTTGGTTAGCTCACTATTTCTTATTTACTGTTTTGACTGTCAATCGAATCCAGAAAGGGTATTTTATTCTACAAAAGCAGGAAGGAAGAAAATAATTTATTAAATTTCCTGAAATACCTATGATAAATTCCTGCAATATCTTATCTCAGGAAAAACCATCGTGAGATAAAGACAACCCATCAACATTTATGGGTATCGTCAGTGCGGTTGGTAGTTTGAGTATATTTTAATCTGGACAATTTTTGTGCATTTCCAGCAATCGTCACTTCCAGTTAATGTATCATACCTTTACGGTTTAAACAATTTTTGGCTTAAGTATGTTAATCACTTTGATGGCAGCGGTGTAGCTCCACCTGTAAAAATCGCATGAATTAGCGTGGTGTAGAAAATGGTAGTTACATCCAGTAAAATTTGTACTTATTATAAGTAAAATTTGTATTATAGTTGCGTTTGTCGTTTTTATTATGTAACATAATAGCAAATGCCCAAAATGACAAAGAAATATACCCAGTTCCGAAATTTAGGTGTTGCTCAATGAGTAGTTTAGTACCCCATAACATGCTCGTTGTATAGGCACATTTTGCCAAATCTTTTGAAACCAACTCTCTATAGTTATTTCAACTTCTATTGAAAAATGTGGTAATATTTCTAAAAACTGTGTGTCTGAATTTGCTAACTTACGATTTTTTTAATTTTACAGCTGATCTGTGAAAGCGACGATAACGGTGATAAGGTATGTGTTCTTTTTCTTGATTTTATCTGTAGGACCCGTAGTAGTGCCTTGGAAATACTTGAACTGCATACCCACAAAAGCATTATACTTATATTTGTTGTCAACATTCATAATTTTTGAAGCATTTGAAGTTCAGTGCAAACATACAAGTATACAGATATGTATAAATAGCATCTGTCATATAGTATTAGTAATTCATAGCAGCTAATTCGATTTGCTCCAGCATTTCCTTTTGAAACCACACTTTGGAATGAATCATGACGACGTGATTCACATAAAATGTATTCCAGTGTTTGTGTGCAGAATGTTCCTCTCAGTGGTGGTCAAAGTTATTAGATAGAGTATTGAGTTCACGGTTAACACTGACTGACGTCGCTTTGGTTTCATCCCATGTAGACAACCTTACGGAATCGTCAAAACTTGTTGTCAGGTCATGATTACAAAGTATAAGAAGTTACGTGCTTAACTTGAATTTATTTAATGCTCATAAGATGGCTCCAGTTTCAACACCAGTGCCAGATTTTGTAATTAATTAATTAATATTAACCGGGTTGATTTTAATAACTTTCCCGTTTTGGTACTGTTTCTACATCTACGGATACAAACTTTGAAATTAGTTTCTACGTCAGGTATATGTATATTTATGCCATTCTACAACTTGAAGTAGTACTTCTTCCGAAGAGGCGCCAGAAGTATCCTTTCGTGCATCTCAAATTAATAATTATTTAGTTTGGGAGAATTCTAAGTCTTTGAGCTTAAGCTTTTCGAGAATATGAAAAGAGGTTGTAATCAAGATAAAAATCCGTGTTCACGTTTCGAGGTGGAAGTGTCGCGTTAGTGTCGATTAAAAGTTTATTTTATGTGCCCTGGAGAATTTTATTCGTACAACATATTCCAAGTTGATCCATTTCGGAGGTTTTGTTGCATGATCAGCAGAGTCATTCGGTTGTTGGCGCAAATGGCTGTTACTCGGTGTGGAGAATGAGCTCGTAAAACTCCGGCGCGCATAAACACAAAAACAAGCGTAAAATGAAAACTATATAATGCGAAGAAGAGATCTGAGCCGGGTCTAAGTATTTAGTGTAGAGGGTTTTGGGTATTTTTTCACTCTCTTCCACTCCTGGTCTCGTTGCCTCTTCTCCCCCGAGTTGACGAAGGGCTATTCTATTCCACTCACATATGCCATAACAGAAACACATCTTCGATTGAGTCGTTTTCCAGTAAGCCGTGGAAACGAGACCTGTATGTCTTTCCTCTCTCTCTCAGGGTATCTTTTTTCCTTCAACGTTCTGTTTGGAATAAAAGTTTACTGAATGTTGACAGTAGAAATGCGGCTTGGTGCTATTTCCGACATTCTCACTATGTCTTCTTTATGGTCTTCCTACTATATCGCTGTCGTGAAATCTCATACTCTTTTTACCTCTACATGAATTTACTGATGTAGGATATTTTACAAGAGCGTGTATATGGAAAGTGCGAACTATCTTTATGTATATATTGTGATAGCTACAGCAGTGCTCATTTTTGTCTAACCCAACTTTAAAACAAGTTTAGGGACATTTTTCTATAGAAGAATAACATTGATAACTTGAGGCCTTGGTATGTGAAATACATATGTAAAGATGTCGTGAGGGATTTGTTATGACTGACCACTTTTATTAATATACTTATATTTTTTTTAACTTAGTTTAACCTCTTGTTTGAATTGCGTACAGAAAGTAAAGTTCTAGTTGGTGACCTTTGTTGGCCATACATTCATACAAGTATCTGTAGTAGTAAATGAGTCCGAATTTATCATAACCTTTGGAGTTACATTTTTACGCTACAAGAGTTTTGTATAATATGCCTCAAGAATTTCCTATTTCATAAAAATTAGGGTCCAAAGAATGGGGTACCCAAACACAAGTTTTGTATGAATAGAACCGAAGTCAAAATCGTTTAGTTTCCATTAGTTTACCTCACAGATGAGATAGGCAAAGGAAAAATATAGCATGTGGTAACAAATGGATTGGAGATTCATGTAGTGCTCCAGTCGTACAGAAGTGTAGGGTGGGTTTTAGCGCTACTGTTGGTAGCTCCATGCCTGCCTTAGGTTTTACGACCTGGCCAAATGGCCTGTATAAAAGTAGAACATTCGCAAAATATTGCTTTCTGGAGGCGCGTTGGGAACATAAACTGATTTGCACGGCCAAGACTCGAAAACATCCTGTGAGCCTAAAGCCGTTCTTCTTCTGCCTGTGTTTCCTTTTCAACTTAATCTGGTGATAGCGACGATAAAATTTGATTGGATCTTTTTATTGTACCATACTGTTCTTTTGCATTTTTTTTCTTTCATTTCGCCTGTCTTGACCGAATCTATTGTGTATGCAAAGGGAGCAAATACATGGACGTTTAGAGCTCTCAGTTACTCGAACATAGTCTAGATAGCAGATTCAAGACGCGAATGAAAAATGAGGGCTGCAGCGTAAAAGGCAGATAGAGGAGAGGTACATAAAATTTGCCTTATTCGTGTTGTGTTTTAGATTGTACTACAAACCGTGAAAATCTACATTCGATAAAGAAAACGGTACAATTTTTGGGCTGCGTATACTTATGGAATACTCAAAGGAAGGCGAAATTATCTTGAAATACTCTCCGTCGAGGATGTTTGAAGGTATCTAGTTATTCTGGATATTACTACAAACAGGGTGATGCAGACAGGGCTTTTTTATGTCTGCTCTCGACTGGTAATCCCTTCAGCTCACAAATCTGTACATGGAATACATGCCACTCGGTGTATGTATGGACCATTGTTTTATGCCTTTATTTAACAATTTCATGCCTTTACATATAAACTTCACCTTCAGCACAGCAACATTTACCTTCCTCGGTGTATAACATATACTTACTTATCTACATAGATATGTAAAACTACATTGCAAAAGTGTTTTGTCTCGAATGTTGTCTGTAGTTCTATTATTTAACTATTCTGTGCGGGCTTGGGGGGTGTAATATTTTTTCACGGCTGCATTCCCAAACCATGAGATTCTGTCGATCGCATTCGCATGTAAGGACTTAGATTCACATTTAGGACTTTGTTATCTGGGCATTGTATAATAAAAGTCAAAGTAAGTGATATAAAAGAATTCCACGAGATGGGGGAAAAACGTTTACTTCCGGTCCACGAAGTGCTTCGATAATATTAAACCATCAATGGTCGGAACGGACCTCTGGTCCCGGTGGTTCTTCACTTTATATACAAGTTCATTTGAGTAAAATTCAATTCACAAAAAATGTAACACGAGATAGAGCACTAATTACCATTGGAACAAAGTATATGTAAGTATACATACGTTCACATCACATGTATCTACTACATCTTGTATGGTGAGTCTGTGTACACTATGTATAACTATTTTTGACAGTAAAAAATGACTAAAAATATAAATACAAGGTTTTACGTTCGTAAAATCTTATACCAATTTGCAGCGGTTAGTGCTGTACACATTTACTGTTTAATTGTAGACCATTCTGAAAGGTATTAAAATTTCGTGATGAAAACAGTCAACTTTATTAGCTGACGTTTCCGCCGAAAGACTTTCAGAGCTGTCAGGGTTCAGTTTCATACTCATTTTATGGATAGGCCCTAAAAAGCGTGAAATTCAAGTGTGTGGTTCTTTCCGATGAATAACATCATTAAAAAAGAAAAGATCTGAGGCTGTTTGTATTCTGCGTTGTCTGCCTAAACTTATTTTATCACTGGTGGTTTTGTTACTTGCGTTTAACCTCCAATCCTTCATTGCGACTTTCCTGGCACTCATGTCCTCTACAAGCCAACAAGCATTCTCTTATACATTCGTTCAGTGAAGCATCTTGTATAAATGTTTTTAGAACTTCAATGTTGTCACTTTCTGAATGTGGTGGTATTATATAACTGGAGCTCAAAAAGTCAAAAGTTTCCTTGTAACAAATTCCAACGTACATTTTATAGTTGTAGTTAAACTCGTAAAACGATTCTAATAATTTGTAAGAAACTTTTTCAGAAATGCACTAATTGTTTGTTGAATATTCGATGCGTGCGTATAAATTTTGGGATGTTTTAGTAATAATTGCGGGGCTTTCTGTTTACTGGAGTATCACCATTTTGTGTATTGTTATGCCATTTGGTGGTTACTACTATATAGTGAAGGGATTTTTTTAAATAAATTATAGGAAGTAAAGTTTGATGATGAACAAAGAATCAAGAATGTACATAAGAAGAAGAGTGTAGTAGGATGTATTCCAGAGATTTATGAAACATTTTTAGAAAGGAAATTACTTGAACGCTTGAAGTACTTTGAAAATTCGATTTTAATACGATAAGTCGAAACAGGGAAACAACTCAACTAGTGTTGGGATCCCTTGGATAAACTTTTTAACACGCTAATCTCATCCTTTTCATATTCTACATATGTACATACATAGATTTATCTCTGTGGCTCGTGTACAGAACATTGAGTAGAGTAAAAGGTAAACACTTCTGGGCTTATATTTGAAAGAAGTGGCCCAATGTTACGTAATAAGCTTGAAAAACGCTATGTCGTATGGAATGTAATGGATTTTGTAGTGCAGAGTAGTAGAAAATCAGTTAAACTGGAGTGTATAATGGTTGTGTGTCTATCGAGATGGCTGTACATATTTGAACGTATTATACGGAAGCTATGCAAAACTGACGGATGATGATGCACCACTCCGAAAATAATTTTATTTCAGCATAATAAGATTGTTTTTCATTTTGTGAACGTTGTTTGCATTACGCAATTTGATATGAAATTTGGGCATACATGTACTAGTATAAATGTGAAAATTTAATAATGTGGACAAGGAAGAATATTCCAGTTCCACTCGCGGTCGTTATTAGACTTTCCCATGTTGTATCCCTGTAGCTATGAGGTACAGCAGGAACAGCTGCAAGGTCGTAATGTTGTTTACCGGTTCCTTGGTTCGCACTACGGCTCATCTTGTCGTAATTGGGCTACATGTGCAAGTGGCACTCGAATTAAATCGGACGTAAACGCAAATTACTTAAAAATTGATTACTTGATACCCCTACCATCTAAACAGAAGTAAAATGAGTTTTGTGTGTAATGAAGTTATTTCGTAATTCGACCATGGTTTTTAATCTAAATTTTTATCTTCTATAGTATAATTATGGTCTCCAGCTATTTTTGTAAAAACTGTAACCGTCATGTTGTAACTGCGTATATGTCTATTGAACATATATGAAGCTAATTTATACTGCGTCACGAATAAATCTGTGCTGTGAATGTTATTCCTCGTATACGTTATGATTCATGACTGTTTTCAATTCCAAGATGTGGTTGTTGTTACTTTTTTTGTATAATGCAGTAGGGCACACACTCGTTAAATCATAGAGTAGTGTGGTATGAGGAAGCATTTACGGAATTGGTAGTGTAGTATTTGATGTACAGTAAATCTGGTGAAAGATTGTGATATTGATCGTTAATTTTTAGATGGAAACTACAAAGAAAAGTTTACAAGCAGTTATTGCTTCAAACTTAGGTCTCTTATTGTGTGTGTAACTACATGTTTTATACGTGTTTGAGATTGGAAGTGTGGAAAAGCGATTTGTTATATGTTATATGGTATCACCGTGAGTTAACCCTAGGTTGTGTCTGGAAGCAGTTTGTATTGGAAGTAATGTTTTAGAAGGCCTTACACAAATTTGCCTGTTTATGAGTTTTTGTGCATTCATGTGTAGGCAACGGTATTATTTGCTTCGCAGATGAAAGTTAATGAAAGCGATGTATAGGGACTGAATCAGCCAAAGCGTTACAAATTTGAGGTTTCAGTCCCGTGTACCTATTGAGTCAACACTCAGTGGCCTGTTATTCTATACCTTTAGGAAGTCAATTACATTAAACTCAATAGGTATCCAGTGCCATTAAGGTTGGTTAATATTCTGTGTGGCATTGAAAAGCTGCGTGTACCTTTTTTGGTCGTCCCTTTTTAACTGGATGTGTCTAACCTCGACGATATATGTATGAGTGCTGAGTGATGGAGTGGCGCGCAGCGATCTTTTGATTACACACCTTTGACTCTTAACTATAAGGTTGTATCTATTTATGCCCGATTTACATGCAACATGAACAGGGGTAGAAAAACGCTAGTAGTGTATTATCTATCGTGTTTCTCCTCAACAACTTTAGTTTTTCTTTCTCTAAGAGCTATATTATGAGCATTTAGCACGCAAAATATCCCACATTAACGTTGCTGTCTCACGTTTCTCCGTCTCAGCTCTTTCTTCCTCGCTTCCCTGAATTATGGTGATTGTCAATGAAAGAGCCTGACACTACACGAGGGAATGGTTAGTCTTTACAGCTCCTCTAATGGTCGCTTTTCACTCCTCCTTGCCTGCGATTAATACTTTGCAATCATCCAGTTACTCCATGTCTATCTTTTCGATTAAGGCTATATGTTATTATTTCGGTTGTTGTAGTGTTTCGGATCTGTACACATACATATACATATATCGTTGATTTTTAGCCCGTGGGCACTTGTGGATAGCATAAAGTTCCGTGTAATTGGTGTACGGATGCCGAATGGTTTACTATACGGTTGTCTGATTAGGAATCGGCTGCTGCTCCCTTCTGTATTTTCTTGTTATACCATGCATTCCCCGCTTCAATGAATGCCTTACTAAAGCCGTTTTCCTTCATTCATTTAATTTCCACTGCTTTATTACGGGCACATTTACGACCACAAAATTTCTTTTATTCCACACGTTGCTTTTTTTAAGCTTGTTTGTGCTTTATGTTTGTACAAAAGCAAGTTCCAGCTTTCAGAGTATATATATGTAAGACTCGTAATCATCTGTCAGTAGATATGGCTGATGGTTCATAACATGGACTTGTAAAACCCTCATCACCAAAAGTGCCGCTTCTCCAGTTGAGTTAAGGGTACTAGCGAATGTCGAATTGAGTGTTTGACTAGTAACTAACCCCGTACAATTTTGAAAATTCTATAATCGAAATTATACGGTTCGTACCGGGTAATCGTACAGCTTATAATATGGTTTTCCACAATAATTTTTATCCCGACTACTCGACTCTAACTGTTCGTGCTATGAATCGCGTATATGGACTGTGTGCGTACTTGGAATACAGAGCGTTATTTAATTTGCCACCATCAATATTTATCCATGCCTTGCCTTTTCAAGTTCAAAGCGTGTGCTGAACTGCGCCTACTGGAGGACAAGCTAAATACATTTTATGGACCTGAGTGGAGTTACTGAACATTATAACTGTGCTTTTTCACTTCTGGTGAAGTAAACAGTGATTTACAATGTTCACGTAGTTAAACTACATAGCCAGTTTTGTTGGGATTAAGTAAGACAGGAGAGGAGAGAAAAGTCATAATGGAAATCCTTTCCATTGCTTCTATTCACTACTGTGAGTTTATTACAGCCGGAGAAAGCATTTGGTGAATCGGTGTTAGAAGAAACACATTGGTGATAGCTAATGAAGTCTAACGGAGGAGAAAAAATATCCGCGAAAAATTGTTCTGGAAAGTTTTTTGGAGCAGGATGGATGATGTGATGAGAAGACACTAGATGGGCAGAAAGCATTTACTTGGTATAATGATTATCTGAGACGAAGGTTGTTGAATGGGGAAACAAAGGATATCAGGGATTACGAGCTTTGAACATTTTCGACCATTAGTCGTTTAGTAGTTCAATTTTGATGCTGAAATTGTTTTATTATATTCCCAACTGAGAAAATGCATCACGAACCATAAAAGAGCTCGCTGTTTATGAAGTCAAGGAGATGAGGTAGATGGGAAGTCAAGCCGGAACGAAGTTTTAGTATACTTATAGCTCTTGCTATGCTGTCCGCTATTTCTTCATTGAGTGTAAAGTACGTATCTTTTGGTTAGTTTTAGTGACTGAATTCACGGAGGGACTTCCCTTTGGGTTGATAGTCGTGTAATGACGGAGAGTAGAGAAAAATTATCGTTCAGTTCTTTATTTTACTTTTATAGTCTCTTTATGACCCGATTCTCATTCGGTGACGTGATTCGGTAGAATTACCTTTTCCTGAAGCACTTGAGCACCCGAATGTCCTTCGATTGATAGAGTCATCTGCACTGTAACGCTCATATTATAGCGCTTGATGACAATCATTATATCCCCTGCAGTAACCATTCACATAAACCCTGCTCTCAGCAGACCAATAGAATCCAAACAGTCGCTCGTTACACGTGAATGCTGGTCCCTCCTATGGATCCTTAAGTTGCATAAAAAAGTTTTAGTAGTACAGCTCGTCACCCGTAAGTACACACGAGCCTGGTCTTAAACGTGTTCTTCATCAAAACATCGAAAAAATGCTTCATTCACGCTGTCGTATCTTTTTCATTGTATGCTCGTGCAACTACTGCATACAGTTTGTGCATCCAAATCTTGTTATCAAGGAAGATGCTTTACTACTATACTAGTAGGTAATCCGATTTATCGAAAGGTGTAAGTTCTTCCCGCGCCCTATGTTCTAGGCAAGCAGAGAATTGCTGTTTTTCTATTATTGTAGCCGTATATATGTATACTTATGTTTTGTAATACAATTACCTACAATATACCTAGTAGAAATCATGCGATCAAGCAATGCTCTGCACCTCAATTAGTTGGAAATGTAAAAGTGTGGATCAGTTAATGAGCTAATACGCATGAAACCAACGTTTTCATGGTTAATACTTTTGTAGTGTTATTTGTAGGATATTGTGGTGTTAATAAATTGAGCAGAGATTTTTTACATTACTCTTCCGGACGTTGGCACTTTTGTATCTTCGCGTGTTTGCCTCGTCATTGCTTGGTGAGGTAGCAAGAAGAGGCTGTAGAGTGCGAGCGAAGTAGGAAAAATGGAGAAAAGAAATATTTTCTCATGGTGTGTAAATGTGCTGTTCTGCCCGTATACTTGTACTTACTACAAGGCATGGTATCGCATGCGTCCTTAATAATGTGGGGGAATAGTTTTTGCGTCTGACTTCCCGTGCAGATAGCGGTCTTAACAGTAGCGGGCTCCGACTTTACCTCTGTATACTTGCATAAGTACCATTGAGAGTATATAGTTTGAATCATCCGTTTAAAGTTGTTCCTACATAGATGAGTCTGAGTCAGCGAGTGCATTTATTGGCATCATATACGTACATGCGGTATACAGTTCCGAGCCTGACTTCTTTTTTGGAATCTGTGCGCACGGGAGTCGTATCATGGTAGTGCGTGGAGTGTAGTCCTCTCCGAATCATGCTCTGAGATCATTCATTGTTTCGTCTTCCTAGTCCAACCACCTGGCCTTCTGAGGGCCACAGGACAACTAAATTGTTACCAGCGATGTGTAAAATTTTTCAACAGTTCAATATTCTCAGCAGTTTATAATATGTCATGGTGTTGTGCCATTTAGCATTAATTATTCTACATTGTGTTGTCATTTGTACATAATTGTACAGCTCAAATTGGTCAGTTCAAATGGAAATTTGAGTGAGTGTCATCGTACTGGAGTGTGAAAGAGGGTGCTGGAAATTTTATCCGTTTTCGTGAATCATATATTAAGTCTCAAAGAGCTGAAACATTAATATAGCACTACAAATTGTTATGATTTAAAAAAAATCTAATCAGTGAGATATTTTGCATTAAAAAGTTCCAAAGAGGATAATATAAAAATTCAAAAGTCAATTTCGATTGTGTGTATTTGTATGTTAGAAAATCGTTTGGACTTGGTTGTGAACCCTGGAATCAATTCTATCTGGTCCCTGAATTCAGAATAAAAAGATTTGTCTGTGGTGCACTGCAGTGAGTTTTCTCTGTTCTTGTGAGGGTCCAAAGAGTGGATAGAACACTGAAGTTTTGCTTCTAACTACACACGTAGAGATACTTGGTACATAAACGTATAAAAGTTGTATCTTTATAACTAGTATCAAGACTACAAAGTAAGGCGTACAGTGTGAGGAAGAGAGTTAGAGCTAGTTTCTTTTTATGTTTGTTCGTGTCTCAAAGAGAAGAACCCATGCTTATGTACTTTCTCAGACGGTCGGATTTCCTGGATTTCCTAACGACTTTTTTAAGGAGTCCATGCTCGTCCGTGTGTGTGTGTATGTGTGTGCGGGAGAACCCAGGAGTATTCGTAGTTTACGAATGTAGGAGTGTGTAGTGTATAAGAGAAAAAGAGAAGAAAAAGAGGCAGAATACAAAGAGAACTAGTCTCTCGTTTGTTCATATGATTGTACTCTCCCCACTATATTTATTGTCACAGCTGGATTTTGGACAGAAGAGTTTAGTTTTCCGATTACTGGTCGACTCCATTGTTTCTCCATAACATCAAATTGAATACATCTTCGCAACACTGTTTGCGTATTTAATGCTTTCTGCAGCGTGGTGTACGACAATGTTTTTTTAAAGTGAGCATTATATATGTGTCAAATTCATACATGTGAATTGCAATAATTTCCTTTATGCAGTGAATGAATTTATATAACGTGTTGCCGGTGTAGAAATTGACTACTTGACTACTCTTTACTTCATTAAAATTGTATGAGGTTTTGATTTTACCTGCTGAATGTTTCCAGTTACATAGCTGCTACCATTGGAAAACTCCAATACTTGTGGATTGTGTAAGTAGTACCTCTTTGAATATATGGTACCTACTACATACATAGTTTTATGTACATCGTAATTAGTCAAAGAGTCATCCAAACTTGAAGGAGTTGTTATAGTGTGGTGTCTTTCCGATATATAGTTATTAAAGCGGGCGGGTAGCATCAAAGAATTTTGTTTACCTTGATTTTCGGATTATAAAGATTGAAAGGAAAATCAGTAGTAGCGGTGTGCTCTAGTATAGTAAACTTAGCAATAGTGCAACGCAAGGTTACGCTAATTTCAAAATACGGTACTATTGCTCCAAACTTGACGTGAAAAATCTAGTGGCGAAAGAAGGATGCTTAACAGTTCATTGGGCTGAAGTGTTGGAAATGGTCGGATACTTATCTTCTAGTGAACTGTAGTGCTTATATTTGGTGTGGATCATTGGTATTTTGTTGAAATGCATACCTAGTAATGGGGAACTGAAGCATGCTTGTAACTTCTGGCTAAAATCGAAAAATGGGAAAAGATAGCACTTTTGGCATCGTTACCGTAGAGGAGAGGGGAGCTTTTAGTACGTGCACTCTTGAATGTTTTTATTGGGAGCAGATGTCTCCGTAAATATAGTTTTGGGTCTCACTTTCAGTTATTTTTCGACACTTCCTTTCGTTTTTGAAGATTTATTTCCCAGGACAGGCTTATATTGTCTTGTGATTCCGTGAAAAGCAACATTCCTCATGTGTTGTATTTATATTATTACAGCTATTGTTGTTACCCAACATTTCAAATATGGAACATGGGAGATACATTTCTTCATATGTACATACCTATACTTTTAAGTAGGTGCAAAGCTGTTGATTGCCTTGCTTGCCGCTTTCTACGAATACAGATGTAGATACTTACATGAGAAAAAAATGGGGTGTTGATTTTAATCTGAAGTAGATTCTGATATATTTTTAACAGTTTCAGTTGTGTATTGTAATTGAAATCAACTATTGCGATTGACAGGTTTTTTATATCTACTTGTAAGTAAGTATAAGTATATGTAGCTACGTCCGCATATGGACCTTTCTTTCATCGAGATTTTGAAGGTAATTTTAGCTCATGACTTTCGTGTGGAATGGAGCAGTTGCTAAACAAAAGGCTAGAGTCGCGGCTTTTTAGATACTGTTCTAGGAAAGTAAAGGAAGGAAAGTTAAGTTATAAGCTGATTCTACTATATTGTTTGAATTTGAAATGTGAGAACGCCTTGACCGGAAAGGGAGTGTGCTAAGCCGTTGCTTTTTGGAATGTTTACCTTTGTGTTGATGGCTTGGGGAGCTATATATGTATGCACAAGACAGGAAATATGGTATTGGGAAACGTAATGTAATTTTATTCAGCCATGCTTCCGACATCATCGCCTTTGGCTGTACCTTGGATAGAGGCAAGATGTCTTCGTTTACTGAAGATTATAGAAAAATATTTGCAAATAATTAAAAAGATGTCCGTATTTTAAATTGTAAGGATATCACATCGGGACGGAGATAAGGGTGCATTAGTTGCTACGCAGTTCCTAAATAAACTTGTATGGGGTGAAAACACACTCGTAAGCCACATTGTTGGTATTGAAAATGTGTAGTTATCTGCCTATGTACCTGTGGTATAGTGAAGATGATGCTTTTTAACCGGTGAAATATTTTAGTTATTGTAGATACATGTATTTTATACATGGGGAGTAGCTTCCTGACCCAATCACCGTCAAAATACAGGATTTGTATTATACTTATATCCCCGTTTCGGTGTTTTGAAAAAAATACGATACACAAATGGAGTTGTATTCCTGCTTGTACCAACGCATGCATGTATGTATGTATACGTATTCGTACATTACAGTTATATTTCAATGAATGGTCCCAACATATCATCGGTTAAGTTGTCAGACGAGTAGGGAGCATACCTAGCTTAAAACCGAGTAGCAAATCTGGAGTCTTCAACTGCTGCTGGGTTGACTTAGTTCACTATGGGAATGTATGTATGGATGAACGCATGAAATGAGTTGAAAGAGAAATTGTTCAATAAAAATAGGGGAAATAGAATTGTTGGATACATTTCACACGCTCAAGTTATTATTGACGCCCTGGTAAACTGGTACAATGAATGGAAATGGAATTTTGTGTGATTCTTGTGAACTGACACCCGAGTGGTGACCACGCTTCTCTATCGTCGGGTTTTTGTGTGAAAGTTGTCTGTATAAATGTATCATACATGGCCGACCATACATTGCCTACAGAATCGCCGTTATGTTTGTACTTCCTAACCCTCATAACATGTATAGCTATACTTGCTGTTGATTTCATGGACAGAATTTACCCGTATCAGCCGTCATACCATACTTTATACATGTCATATCCTCTATAAGAAACCTTTAATCATTAGGTGCGGCTTCCTTGCGTGCAGCGTGCATACGCATGCATTTGCCCAGCAGAGCGGGAGTCTCTTTATGACGGGTGTTCAATCGTGATCGCATACTTGCCTAAGGGTGTTATTATAGCTTTGCACGATACTAATACTAAAACTCACATTTCTTGTTGGTCGTCATATACATATGTAATTTTTTGACTTCATGATTTAAACATATTCATTGTCGGGGTAATTAATCAGCGCGTCAGTCTTTTTATATAACCGTTTAGGGCTGAACAGGTGGTTTGGAACTTGCCTACTGTTTAGCTTCTGCGTTGAATTATTTTGACATACTATGTATTATTTTTTGTAAATTTACAACTCCATTTTATATTTCATGAACCCGAATAATGGGAATTTACACTAAATTTGTTGAAGTAACGTGTCTCTATCTCTGCTGTATCGCATCAGTTTATTTATACTTATTGGTCTCCAGTCTTGACTTAAGCTTTAGGTTCTTGTTCATTCAAAAGCTATATTATATTTCAAGCTAAAGTAATGTATGGAGATACATAAATATTGAAGTTACAGTGACGTAGGTATGTGCAATTATTTTCGCTTTTTCACTCTTACGTTAAATGATATTTTTCTGTTGAATTCATGCTTAAAAACAATTTTTCCTTCTGATATTATAGTGTGTGGGATACGATAGATGAAAAGACACATTTTTCAATTCATAAGTCCCGTTGGGTTTGAAGATTCTAGATTCCTTATGTCCGAGTATATGTTGATTATGAAAATGATTATGTGACTGGGATGAAAGTTAGTTTCACAGTTGAGGGTGGCATTGATATTCATGGTGAAATGAATGCAGTGTGTATTTTATTGCTTGGCTTTTGTCATATTCAATGAAGTATAATACAGATATTACAGTGCGTTGTAGTGTGCACTGCACCCGCGTCATGTATTTTTGATGGCATCAGGTTTGGCAGTAAAGGAGAAGTGTGATGATGTATCTTATTCTTTACCACACATCGGCACTCTCCATTCTAGAAAATATTGTGCTACACTCCTCTAGTTCGTCCGACACTAACTCGAGTACATATACGTGGATAGCATAATACCCTCAAATGCTATAACAGTTTCCCATAATGGCACTTATGGCATTTCTGACGGGGACTGGAGATAAATCGATCCATTTAAATGTTCATCTTTCGTTATGCCTGTCTTTCACCCATGTGTGTGCTCTGATTTTTTATGATTTTGTACTTTCCCTCAGGGTTAAGTACATGCATTATATACAACCAATACGCAAACAGAAATCAACAACACCACTTTTGTCTTCTACTGTTCCTCCAGTTCAGACCACCCTTATTTCATTCGGAACAGCTACTGCCATTTATGATGAGTACACTGTCATTTCCAGAATTCTGAATGATTTGTGCTTGTACACGAAATATTTTATCTAAAAATATCTTTAAAAAAGTTGTGTGCAGAATACAATAAACTAATCACATGTATGTACTCACGTGCTATAGAAAGCACGTTTGAACAGTTCAAGTACAACCAATTTGTTATGAATAAAATCTTGTACCAGGAACGTGGGTGGGGGTTTATTGCCGATTGCATGAACAATAAGTGGTTGAGGTTTGACTGAGGCTGCATATCATAATTTGGGAAAGGAAAGATTGAGAACATAAGAAAATATTAAGGAAATGGATTGCAGAGTTTGTAATATCTGATTTTCCTTTCGGGTATGTATATATGTACGTACTTGTTACAAATTTAATGAAAAGATTTAAATGGCTGAATGTGTGAACTAGAAGTAACTGAGAATCCGAATTTGTCACAAGCGTCTTTTATAATCTCCAACGAATTGGACGTCAGAAATGTCCGGATTTTGTTTACTTGGAGGTTGCTTAGTATTGAATTTAAAAAGTTTTAACTTTGCTGTTATTGTAAAATTTTGTTGTTTTATGTTTGGGAGGGGGGAAGCTTTTCAAAAGCTGTTAACGGGAGTACGTGTATGTATCTATTCCAAGTGGTAGTATACTAGCAGGTTAAACTTAGAACTGAATCTGAAAGGAGAGGTGTAAGCTGTCAGATGAGAAAAGAGGATTTTCGTCCGGATGCTACTGATGGTATTTTAAGTAACAAAGAGTTAGTAAGAAAGAAAGGGGGAATTTAAAACGAGCTCAAGAGCATGGATAGTCGCCTTGTTCTGCCGTATAGTATAAGGAGTACCATGGTAGCATGTCTTTTCAAACCCAGTGAGAATCCTTTTGACTTGTCGAATGATTTTAAGCTTCAAGTCACGATGTTTGGTTTCATCAAATTCCTTTTTCCGTTTTGCTTTCGCCTTCAACGTGACAGACATTTTACAACATACGTTGCGTTTGCTCTTTAAACTCATATATAGGATGATTCTTTTTCACAACTTGATTCGATTTTTGGCTCCTGCTTACAAACCTTCCCGCCATGAAAATAATGCATATTAACTTGAGAATGTAAGCTGAGGGAGTTATAGGTTTGCATTTTGTGGATTGAAGAAACCATGTACCGAAATACTTTTCCTTAAGTATAATTTCCAGGTACAAGGTAATTAACACACAATTGACGTAATTTGATAGCTCGTACGAATTACGTATTAGCGGTATCAATGTTACCAGCTAAGTGACTCGTACTCTACAGAGGATTTTATAGGGCTTTTGTAATGTTAAACGATGCAGGCTCAAATTATTATTAAGAGGATAAACTGTTGCTGAGCTAATAACATTCGTTGTGCCGCAATAGTAAGTGTTTAGTGTCCTAAATCATGCGTGATTTGGTGAGATGAAGCCGTAAGACGTCATACGACATGAAAAAGCAGAAGCGATGTAAAAAGCAGAAGTTGAAGCAATTTAAATACGGGGGAGCATGGGTGTTCAGTTGAGGAGAGAGATGCTAAAATTATTTTGTATTTACCGCAAACGGAGTCAATCTAGTACTTCTGTTAAGAGGAAATGTGATGAAGATTTCCTGGAGTACAAGCATGTGACAGGATACGAAGAAGAGAATAGCTGATGGTGCTGAATGGGTGGTGCTTAGTATATATAGTGGATTCGTCTTCTTATGAAGGCGGTAATGATGATGTAATGTGCATTTTCAAGCTAGAGGAACTGTGAGTGGATATTGAGGGGTCGAAAGAGAGTGGAATATTTGCTAGTTGGTTGGTCTTGGTCGTCTTTGCGTTTGCACGTCTGTCGTGGATGGCGTTCCTAAATTTGTGTACGCTTCTGAAATACCGTTGTGTGTTAGTGTAATGGCTGGTGTATCTATAACATACAGTTTGAATGCCTTAGCCAAGAAAAAGAATGCATGTGTGTATGTGTGTGTGTGTGAGGATTGGGTTCAGGTTTGGTTAAAGCGTGCCGAACAAGTAAATGTTTGAGGGGAAATGATTTGGAGGAGGAAAAAGGAGATAGAAGAGTCCTACCCTACGAGTGAGGTAGAGGGAGGAGAGATTGGAGGAGAAAAAAGGTTCTTTTATATTCTGGACGTATATTTTTCTGGTACTCTGGTTCCTTTTCTCTCTCTCTCGCTTTCTGTCTCTCTACTCCGCTCTCATCTCTTCTCCCTATCCTGCTAATCAATATTGAGCGCAAAAGGAGCCAAAAAGTCAATAGTGCTCTTTGCGATTTCCTAACCTCACAAGAAATTCTCTTTTGAATAGATAAAGAAAGGCGTGCAAAAAGTTTGCCTGGTATAATGGGAAAGTTACACAGTACTGAGATTTCCAGAAAATTTTTGTAATCCACATCTTTCTACAAGTTGCTAGGAGGCACATCCGTCCCATTTGAATATGAGTCGCTTTTTCGACGGTTCTCTCGCTAGTTTACAATGATTCTCACTTGGGTTATCAATGGATCACGACTTGTCGCCTTTATATGTCTTTGCACTTCAACGCTCCTCACCTCCCTTCAGGAAAAACGAAAGAAATAATTTTCCCCCCTCTTTCTCTACACACACTGTATAGCAAGTGCAGCTACTTGATCTTCATCATTTTTTAGCTTATTCTGCTCCTTATACTTGGCTTCCCGACTTTTTTTTGCCTCACTGCTTCTCTTCCTTTCCTTCCTTCCTTTCACACCATTTGATATTCTACGTGCGAAAATATCGCTTTTCTCACTTCTCTACTTGGCCTCACATCCCAAAGAAAAACTATTGATCACCTCAAAGCTAAACCTTTTTGGTTTTGCTCGCACAAGCCGTCGTCTGCGCTTTTCGGTCGACTTAAACTTTCGTCCTCGGTTAGCTCTTGTATGACAGGTCATTACCGGTTGAAGAAACTTCAGCCACAAAGCATTCCTTTCTTTATTCCTCATGTTTACTTTACTACCTACTTTATTCCATTCTTACCTTCTCATTTTCTTCTAACTATTTGTTTTCGTTGCTCATTGAATATCTTCTTGAGTTCCACATGTGTTGCACTTATACCTCCTCCGTACTTAAATATTAGTAAGGGTAAAAGAGATATACTTATTTTAGCATTATAAACATAGTTTGCTAAGATTTTAGCCTCTCTTAAATGTTTTTTTAAATGTAATAATATTCTTTTATAGCGTATTGTCGATTATTATGCATAAATTTCGTCGCTCAGACAGTGGTAATATGAATGACAGAGAACCTCATTTCCTCGAATGGCATCCTTGATAATATAAATCCGCTAGAGTGAAATTTGGTTACTATTTGTCAACCTACTGACTACTGAATTAATGAAAATTAAATGGTATCAATTTTAATCTTACAAATTCTAAACTCCATTAAACATGGGTACGTCGTTCTATAGGTCTACCTGCTCTCAGATATTTTGAATTCCATGCGAGTATTGTACTTACATACTGGCTCGTTTCTATTTGTCAAAAATCTCATAGGTAATTACGCTAAGATGGTTTTACTAGTTTCATGGCAGATTTCCCATCTTGAATATAAGTACTATAGAAGTACTGATATTCATGTAGCCATATAGTTCTAGGTCACAAATAATGTTAGTATTGTTTCCATGCAACTATTAAGGTCGATAGTTTCTAACTGCATGTTAAGATAAGCCTTACAGTGTATGCAGTTCAATAAAGATTCTGGGTTAATAACCATGGCTCCTACTATCTCGGGAAGTATATATGTTGTATGTAATAACTAATTTTTTTGATCTTTTAGGTATCTGATGGTTGCTCGGATCTTTTTGCTCCTTCGCGAAAAGGTAATTGCAGTAATTTGAGTTTTTTATTGTACATGTATCTACTTATATATATATGTATTTAACTAAAATTGACGGAATTTTCATAGTCACGCTGAAGGTTATTAAGATCTAATAATAAATTAGCGTTTTAGGGGGTGGCATATACCGTTGTAAGATTTAATGTGTGTACGTTTTATTGTTTGAGTGGAAACTGACGGAAATTTTGTAATTTCTTTGTTGATGTTTGAAGTTCACATGTGAATTCATTCCATAACATGATAGTGAGTAGCCTATTTGTGAGGTGTTTGGTTTGTGTCAGCGAGGAGAAAGTTATCTACCAGATTTGAAGACATGGGCAGTTTATGCATTGATTTTAGGCGCAATACATGCATACAGCTTCACGTGGTGAACAGTGATGGAAGTGCCTTTTGTTGCCTTTCTATAAGATTATTATTGTAGGTTTTTTAAAACAAAAAGTAATTATGTGTAGAGGTTTTGATTTGACAGGTGAAAGGTAAGGATAAACTACAAAGCAAGAGATATAAAACTCAAGTTTACCACTTAAACCGCTTCTTGAGTGAGCATATAAAATTTTACCGTTCAAGACTCTTCAGTTTGTAAGAAACGCAATATCATACTCGAACTATGGACTTTTCCTAAATTCCTGAAAATTACTTGTTCAAGTGTCTTTCGGACTCAGGGGAAAACTAATGTCGAATGCAACTTCTGGACATTAGTTTCTGAAGCAGGGATATTTCAGGAAATTTTGTGACCATAAGTATCGTGATAAACGCATTGCAACTAACTTGCTGCCTGTTTAATCTCACTTCTGTGGTAAGAAGTAAGGATTTGAGCACGATACGTTAAACGGACTAAAGGAACTTGAATAGTTTTTATCACTTGGTTAGTCCTCTGTCTGCGCTTCTTGTGCCAATTTGTTTTCTGTAATATTTTTTTCGGTCTTGGTCTCCATCCAAAAAGATCAATCCCTGCAGAGTCGGAGATTACACACTACATGAAAAAACTGGAGAACAGAATCGTTTGTTGAAACTTTTCTATCATCTGAATGTAATCTGAACTGATGAGTGGCCAAATAGAACTGGAGTAAAAAATCTTGTTCCCCATTAAATTCATAGTTTGCCTTCTTCCTTCCTTTTCACAGCAATTGATTTTCCTTTCTAGTTCTCCATAAATCATTCAGTTTCAGAATGAGCAGCACAAGCATTTAAAGCAAGAAAAAAATTGTTGGAGGAAAAAAATAAGGTGGCATTACATGTTGTATAATGTGTCATTTTGTGCATATGTGTCTGTGGGAGGTAGGGTTGCGTGAGTTGTATGTACATGTAGACTACACGTGACAGTAAGTCGCCGAGAAAAAGAAACCCGAAGGAATTCTGAAATAGAGGCACAGCGGAAAATTATCCCCACTTAGAACTTGTATTTGAGTTTTCTATTACAACTTCCAAAGACTGACAAATCCTACAATTTGGAGTCTCAGTTCAGAGCTGTATACACAACTAATTTTATTTTCCAGACAAGGGCTCTCAGGTGTCGGTGCAATTGATAGTAACTCCCGCATTTAGGTGAATTTTGTGTGTGTGTACCTTCTAGACATTTATTTTGGGGTTTCTTAGAAATCTATAGTTAGTTCCTGTTTTGTGTATCTTGTTGATATACATACATTCATAGGTTGAACAAGGTTGCTTATAACATAACGGTATGAAAATGACTATGAAGGAGTATGATGCCGCCTAATTAAATTTAGGAATACAGTGAGAAACATATTCAATCTCGCATTTCTAATTCTCTAGTAAGTATTAACTAAGTCTTACCGTGGATCCTACATCTGATAAAAATTATATTTCTTTACTGTAATGCTTTGTAACGTTTCTATTCTTATAGATTCGTCACCAAAACTACCAGACAATCTGCATTCGTCAAATGAAATTAAAGGTGTCGATATTCAGCGGCATCATATTAATTATGACAAAAAGCCGTCGTCTCCTTCCTCGACAGTTGTTAATTTAAATTCTTCAGTGGATGTCAAAGTGCAGTCACAGCAAATTAAGCAAGAACTGCCGGAATTGAACTCAGTTAAAGTTTCGCAGAAGGTATGTTAAATAGTAAATTTGTGGGAGAACTCGTGCATTAATCCGAATAAAAATGAATGCTTTTGTTTTCAGGTTTATTAGATTAAGATAAGCTAAAATATTTTTTACTATTTCCACAATTTTACAGAATGGTTCAGTTAATGCGGGTATCGGAGCAGAAGAAGTGAATGGTGTTGTTCCAACACCTATAGATCGTTCTGTTGAAATCGCTAAACTCCCTTCAGTAGAAAATAAAGTTCCGTTCCAGCAACAGAGACCTTTTAAGGCTGCCGGTCCTCAGACGTTATTCACACCATATGCAGCAAATGCCATTACCCGTGTAAACGCACCAGTCGCTCCAGTATCAATTCAGTCTTCTGTTCAAGAAAATTCGCATGCTCCTTTGGACACTCCTCCAGCGAAAATTATATCGAATTCTCAGTCCCAGAGCATCATTAATCGGAATCATAATTCCGCAACTAGTGGGTTCAATCCAAGCGCTAACGCGACAATTTCTACAGGATCTCACATTCGGCACAATAGCTCCCCTCTTCTTGATCAGGTACAGTATTTGTTGTACATAAAATTGAATAACACAACATACGTTATAATTAACATTGGTTGTATAATTTACTAGACTGGGGTTAACAAACTTTCTGGGTCATCGTCGCCTCACATCGTCGGCCAATCAATCAATCGGAAGTCATTTTCACCCAGCACCAAAGGTATTGAAATAGTTCAAACGCGTACATTAATAGGATAGATTTTGATTACTTGCAAATACTGACTGAAATTATTTTGGTTTAATAGTGGTTCCTCCTACAACAAAATCTATTGCGTTTGGTTCCATTGCGAGACTTTTGGATTCTCCCTCCAGCAGTGCTCCATCATCATCATCGAATGCCACAGTAACCGCCTCTGCTAACTACAGTAGTGTTAATCATCACGTTGCTAACTTGTCGAATGGTAGCAACCTGAACGGATTAGGAGCTAGTACTCCAATTACATGCTCTTCTCGTAGCCACTCTCCACGTGGTCATAGTCCATCTCGTGAAAGGGATAGTTACAGGTATTGCTTACTGATGGAAATTTGTGTCTTTCGATTTACTGTTGAATTCTGTTATTACAGAAGTGTAACCGTTTTTACTATTACAGTAGCAATGTCAGCAGTTTGAGCAGAACCAGTATAACCTCCGTTAGTAGTTCTGCCCAGGTTCCGCCAACATTGTCGCCATTGCAGAATTTACAGTCGTATTCCAAAGCGGCGTCTTGGTTAAAGTAAGTTTATTTTCTTGCTCTGAAACCGGGATAAATTAATTATAAATGAATTTCGTAATCCTTTTGAATTCTTTTGAAGTGAGGGTGATTAATATTCCGGTGTGCTGTTTTATATGCGGTTAATTCTTTTTGCAGTACTGTACCCGGTTTATCACCAGTGCCTCGACCTACTCCTCCCCCAGTTTCTTCAAGTAGTTCTGCGTCCTCTAGCACATTGATCAGTGGTGGCATTGCTGGACCTTCTCTTCAAATCACTGGTGGTGCTCCATTGACGATTTCTGGGGGTCCTTCGTTGTCGATTTCAGCTGGAACTACTCCGAGCCCACATTCTGTCTTTCCAGGGCTGGTGCCGGGAGCACCTCATACCCTACCTCCACCAAATTCGGCAGCAAACATGTTCGCACCTCCAATCCTTCCATTAACTTCAATAGCACCGCATCCATCTTCTCATCCATCACCATTTGGGCCTGCCACAGATGCACTCTTTCATGGTTAGTAGTTATTATTAGTTGCGTACAAGGGAGCTCTTCCACTATTATTAAATCTTGATTTTAAACTTTAGGGTCTCCAGCATCGAGTGAATTAGTACGCAGAGATTTAGAGAGTCGGTTTTTGTCCTCGGAACGGATCGGTGGTGGTCCCTCCAATTTTATGACCAGACCCGGGGACTTGCATCCGCATTCTCATGCATTGTTACCACCCCTGTCTGGTGTCAATCACTTACCTCCTCAAAGCCCAGGTGCTCAGAATCAACAAGCTGCACATTCAGCGCTTTTTCAATCCCAATTGGTGAGTAATTGTAAATTATTTACCTGCCTTTTCTACATCTCGTAATAATGGTTTCTTCTAATTTAATAAGTGAAGATTTATTATTACAACGCATGTTTTAAACAGTTCAAGGATATGCCAAAAGTTGGACTCGAATCTCCTTTCTATCGTGCAAACTTGGCCCTCCAGTATCCTGGATATAATGGAATGCTACCTCCAAACCTCGCCGCAACGCCATTTGTCCCTCCTAGTCAAATTGCGGCATTCACACCTAAGGTAGCATTAACGTACACAAAAATGCATATGTAATAGGCGTTACAACCTATGTATTTCATATTCAGTGCATATTATAACAGTCTGAAAAATAATCATATTCCAAATCATATTCATGATGCAATTTAATTTTTTTTGCAGCTGAACGATGCTTGCAAGCCGGCTAAAGTCATGGTAAATAGTTTTGATTCAATTTTTTACTTCTCAGTTCCTTTGCTAATTTATTTAAATAACTATTTTGTATAATTTTACTGAACACTGATCCCTTTCAAAGCATTTGCATTACGGTTTGTGTTTTCGTTTTTCAGAAATCTGGCAGGTGGAATGCTATGCACGTGCGAATTGCGTGGGAAATATATCAAGACCAGCAAAAAGGTGGCAATGGCGAAAATAAGAGTAATAATTCTACATCGTCACCGGCGAAAAGTTCTTTACATGTTTCATCTGCGAATCCAACCCCAGTCGCACCCCCGCCTCCAACTTCGGCAAGCCTTGCAGCTGATATGCTTCGCCAACCCTCGCAGCACGTGTTCGCAAGTATGAGCCGACCACCTGATGTTGGCCCTGGACCTCCTTATTCATCATCGTTATTATCCCCACATCATACCGGTCCACCTCCGACGCATAGGCCCCAATTTGATACCCCCCATTCACTATTTTTGAACTCAGCTGCTCATTTAGGTACTTTAAACATTTGAAGCTTATGAATAAGGATCCATGTTTAATTGGAAGAGAAATGAACTTGATGTAAAATTTAAACTATATAGGTCCCCCGTTACCCCGCTATACGGGTTTTCCTGGGTTAGGACCAACTTATGGAGGGCTGGGTGGCATTAGTTCTAGTCTCTTGAGTCGGGATTTATCTAGTTTAGCTGCTCTTGGACCGGCACAGGAACATTGGCACAGGTACGTGTATTTTAATCGAATCCTGAGTTGGCGTTACAAGAGCGTTTGGAGGGTTAAGCAAGGTGTAAACTTAGTTCTCCATTTTTTTATAGATCACATCGTGGTCCACCTTTCCCGCCAGTAGGACAACTTGGTTCAGGATGGTCGATCCAGAGACCTGATAGAGATGTAAAGACACCGATTGAATCGCGACGTCATAAAGAAGAGCGAAGTGATAAACGACAGGAATATCACTCGGAATCAGGAAAGGGAAGTCGAGACATATCGCCTTTCAGAGATCGCTCTCCTCTAAGGCCTTCAAGAACTCCACTAGAAAATGGAGACACAGATTCCAGAAGTTCCCGTTCGAGTGACTCTCACTCCACCGTCCATATACCTTCGAATAAATCATTTAGCCGGAACAAAGAAGAATCCAATGGAGATTTGGACAGAACTGCGACACCTTTAATGGTTCTCGAAAGGGAGAAATTACTTCATCAGCTTCCTAGTGATAGTAAACACCAGTCGCTCATTTCTGTCTCTCATCCTTCCAGGTACTTGATCAATGTTTCTGTGACGAAGTTATTTTCAATTTTCTAATTTGGTGAATATATAACTTACTTTGTTTTGAACGTTCTAGGTTGTACCATCCCGGTTCACCCCTTACGGCACCTTCTAGTTGGGATTCATTTCCTGGATTAATGGGAAATATACCCAGAATGCAGGGTGCTGATTCATTTAGACTGAGTTTTTTACCACTAAGTGAACGGGAGCGAGAGCTATCTCGAATGCAAAGTTCTTCTATGCGTCCGCCTATGTTCAGCAATGGTCCTTTTGCGAATATTCCTCCCATGGGTATGGGGCAACCTGGGCTTCATTCAAGTTCTGGGGGAAGTGTCATGACTAAAGGTAGTCCTAGTGGAGGACCTATCCCTTTATTGAATCCCTCCATGTCAGGCGCTGCAGCTGCAGCAGTACACAACCATCTTCTTCATTCTTCTAGTCTGAATGGACCTAATAGTCCAAAAATTGACGATTATAATCCGGCATCCATGCGAACCAAGGAAGATTCTCAGTCTCGATAGCACTCACCGTTTTTGTAGAATTAAATAAATAATGTATTGTTCAGATTTTTATGAAATGCGAGTATGGAGGGCTTCATTGAATGTAATGAATCATTTGTATTGTAATAGTTATTTAGTGTGAAATCTTTTTGGCTGTGTGAAATATTAACTCGTGTTTCTGCCGGTGATCGTTGATATTAGCTTTTGTACGCGTGCCTGTGCAGACAATGTCGTTATCCTATACAGCTCATATCTGGTGTAAATCGAGTCGTGCATAATTTTCTATTATCTTCAACAGTCGCTACAGTTGTAGTAAACTCAATCAGTTCCAAGTACCATCTTTGTTCTACGACGATGTAGAATTGAGGATTGTAGAAGTCAAGGTGCAGTTACTAAACGAAATGGCCGTATATTAGTAACTTCGTTTTATTGATTTAATTTGGCGCCCTGTTCAGTCTGTTATTATACTTAAGTAAACTATTGAAGCCATTCTTAAATTTAAAATTTTTGTACAGCGTGGGATTATGTATTCGAGCCGTTTTCCCATCCCATTGCTAGGTTAAAAACCCAATGCTGAATTGATTGGCTCTTGATTATTTAAGTTTGTTGTTTTGTATTTGGTAAACCTAATTGGGATTGGGACAATGCAGTTCAGCAGTAAACGTGGCATTTAGTCTGCTACAATCAATCAGTGGTTGGTACTTGTTGACTTCTTGAAATGTTTGTTAATCATGTCATTATTTAGTTTCAGAGACTTTTAAAGACTTAAATGTAACTTTTAACCCTTACCGAAAAATTCATTTAATCAGGGAAACTTGCCAAGAGTTATTTAAAATAATGCCAATTGCTGAATGGTCACTATTAGTCAGTACGATCATTTCGTTTGTCTGCCTATGTTCAGCAATAGATCCCTAAATACAGACAAATTATAGAACTATTATTAAAACCACCTTTACACACACATTCTAAAGTAAGTGCTTAAACCATGTATTGTTACTTCACCTTGTACGGCAACTTTAATTTAGAAATCTTTCTCAAATTCAAATGTATTGTACATAGTGCATTTTGAATAGGCCTTTGCAGGCAAATCATGTTATTAACTTTAAAAAATTAATGCAATATAACGATGCCATGCTATTCACATCTACTGTCGTTCTAAATCTGGTTATAGATATGTATAAAAGAGCAGCTGTAGCTGACATAAGACTTGAAATTTCTTGAATGTGCTGCAACTACTTCTACCGTAATGACTCATGATTTTTAAGAGAACTGAGAAAGTTAGCATCCCACCAATATACTTATGTTTTACGTACTTTTAGTGGTTATTTTCATTGTAATTATTGGTGTCTGTCGCTAATTGTGCTCTTTCAAGTGACGCAGAAGGAGCACTTCACGGGTAACAGAAACTGCGGTACCGCTTTGTTATTGCAACTGAGTTTTCAGGAGCTGACTCTTAATGCTTACTGGAGCGCGTTTAATAGTTACGTCAAATCAGCAAACAGTAATTACAAGGAAGTGCTTCGAAGGGTGTGTGATAAAGCCCGAAAGCAGAACAAGTGTACTGTACATATTTAAACGTGAATAATTATATTGTAAACATATTCGTACGAGAATTATTGTATTGGTAGATAGGTAGGACTACCATTATTTTATAAAATTTTCGTGTAACGGCGATATAAAAAATGATGGCGAATTACGAGTTTTCCTACCGTGGTGCTGCTTTTTTCTTGGTCTTCGTTTTGAACCAAAATCGACGTGTAGGAAGCTACAAGTAGTTAATCGAAACTTAATTAATTGAATGAAGTAACACAAATGTAGATTGCAACAGCAGGGAGAGAATAATTGTAATACATGGGCTACTTTAATGCTATTAATATCGGATTAACAACACTTTGCAAGCTTTTGTGCAAAGAGTGTAGAGGGGCTGGTAACTTATGATACGACATTCTAAATAATTGTCAGCAGTTTTAAAAATCGAAATCAAATAATATTACATATTTTCAGCGAGCAATTTCCTCAGAGCTTTGAATTTTTATAAGGTTACTAATGGTTTCAAGTTACTTATCTTCTCGGAATCGACAACTCGGATGTTTGCTCCTACATTTCCTACCATTTAACTACTATATCGTTTTTATTTTGTGGTATGCGCAAGTTATTTATAGAGCTAATTATTATTTTGCTCCTGCATCACACATTTGCATAATGTTGACTGTTTTGTTTTCATGACAAAAATGTAATCATACGCAAACATGTATGTGTATTAAACGATACTACCGTTTGAATTATTAATGTTTTGTCTTTGTTGCTGTTACGTGTTTTACATAGATTTTAGCTGTGTATCGAAAAAGGAGCGAAGAGTTAATGATTTTACAATCTTTGTGTAATGGTTTTGGGACGTTTGATTCTATTCTCTGCTATAGTAATTAAGCACGGGATATTGTCTCAATTTTATATGAAGTTATTTTTTACGACAAAGTTTTGAATAGTCCCTGATTCTCTACCGGAAGTGATGTTAATTACGTGAAGTATTATATTTGTATGTACTAAACCTCTTATATTTATTGAAAAATAACTTGTTATTCTCGAAGCCTTTTGCTATTCATCGTTGAATTCATTGTATCTGTAATCTGCCGACGAATTTTGTATCTGTAGGATTAAATACATTCCGGTTAAGTTCTATTGCATTTATTGTGAGAATATATATATATAAATATATATGAAGTATTTATGCACGTGCATTGAGACATACATTATATATTCAGGATAATATAGATTTTAATAAGTGTATGTATGTATGTGAGCGTGAAAACTTTTCTACCAACTTTAAGATGCCTTTGACAAAGAAAAAGTGCAACCAGTGCAAGATTATTTGTTTGACTATGATAATAATTTAAAGAACTCATATACCAATTAATAAACGTAGATTTGCCGAAGCGAATAACTCGTTCCAATGTCTCCGAATTCATTTTTCTTATCTACTTGTCATACTTTCTAATTTATTGTCACGGCGAAATCCACTAAATCACATATTTTATACGTTACTTCACGTGTCATAACTGCATCAAATAATACATGTAAATGAATGATACTTGATTTCCTCACTCATTTTTATTTAATAATAAATTTTCGTCCTAAAGTAAAGGAAATCTAAAACAAAGATATGGAGCATTTGCGAAAGTGTACTGGGTCGTAGGGGCTACTTCCACTGGAAAGTGTCTATACAAATCGTCCTCTCTCTTTCTGTTCTCCTGGTTTATTAACATTGAAAACTATTGTAAGAGTATTCTCGGGAGAAAAATAAAAGTATGGAAAAAGTCTTTTTACAGTTTTCGGATCTTGGCTGGAACAAAGGAAATGCCTTTGCATCAATAATCTATAAGCTTAAACCATGAACCAGTCTTACGTACATAATTTACCCGTACTGAAGGCGACATATTTTTTAGATTCTGAAGCGTCTGCTTCTTTGACGTAATACATATGTAGCACAAGTTTATGGATTATTAATTTGAAACAGTCTAAATTATTCTAGTTATATCTTGAGTTGAAAGTGTTGAAACATAAATATATTTATTTTTGTGGCTTTGCTTTAAACAGTGATAAATGGACATTCCAAACTCGAAATTAGCATGCTGAAGCATATGAAATTAGCATGCTGAATAACAAGATGAAAATATTGGGAGTAGAAAGAGCAAAGAGCACCCATGATCATACAAGGTAAGTAAAAAATTGTCATACAACGAGGATAGATTTTCGATTCAAATATTAAAATTCAAAAATCACTAAATTTATTGTAACATTGATTTTCTTCTCCTTATGTCTTTAAATACTCACGCAACTTTACATTGCAACTGTCTACTGGCTAAGAGCTTTCACTCCCCCGTCAAATAAAATCCGAAAGGAAATACGAAATCCGAGAATAATTATATACTTACATATACTGGAATTTGCAACCCCAGTATTTTTAGTGTCCGTTTGCACCAAGTGTTTTGACCATAATTAACATACAGAATTAATTAAAAATAAAGCTGCTTGCTAAACTATAATTTTCACCTTTTTTATATGCTAATTTAAACGAGCACGGAGTACATCCATACTTTCTGAACATAATCATCACATGTTTTAATACTATTTCAACACCTTGCCTTGTTGATAAAACTGTATTTACTTATCCACTTATCATTATCTTATGTACACTTGTTTGTGTTTTCTTGCACAAACAGCCTTAACTTAAATAAGTATACACACCTATCATCTTAAGATGATAATGACCTATTGGTCATAAGTTGTCACCATAATTTCAACAAAACTGTCACTACGTATTGCATTCAAAGGAGTAGGAATTGGGGAAAAGGAGACTTGAAACTGTGTATGATTTTAACTCGAGTCATAATTTATAGAAGCATTCGAATACCTATACTCTATTAACAAGAGTTTCTAATGAAGGCTGTTAACACCAATTAAATCAGTACCTAAGGATCATTCAAAAGCATTATTTAGGAATAGTATATAACAGAAAACTTAAAAATGGATGATGTGTTCAGTATAATATGTAGAAGCTCAACCTTTCCTCTTCTATACAGCTACTACATACTAATAATTTTTGCATGAAACGCTTGCGAAGATTTTTATTTATTTCTTACGCTGCCCCTATAAAAGCTGTGCATTTCGTTCATATCTAATTTCATTTCATGACTTTAAATTAATAGTACTACTGTATATTCATGATTCTTTACATACGACATTAAAAATATAAACTAAATATAAAATAATATAATGCACCGGAAAGATGTAAATCACATATTTCGGGCATATATTATGTGATATCACGCACGTTGAACGGTGTCAAATCAGTCGTGAAGAGATCCATTTACCAACCGTGTGTTACTCCAAAACTCCTGTATATACCTATAGTAGGTATATAGGAATAGGTGATAAATTCAAGAATATCTGTACTTTACACATTTTAATCTTAAACTTGCCCGTGTACGTAGATGGGATTGATTCGGACTTTATTCTAGAAGTTAGAAGTATTAGTACATATAGTGTAATATAATAGTATTTTATATTATTTTATTATTTGTTTTCTAATCTTTTAATTTTTTTCATAATATTGACACTGCAGCAGGAATACATAGCTTAAATAGCCAACAATGAAAAAGAAGATATAATAAAAATAAGATAAAAGAAGATAAAAAAGAGCTCTAAAGAGAGATGTACGGGTGTGCAACGGTATTGGGACATAGCTAATTAAAACGTAGTGGGTAGCGTACCCATTGACCCCTATGTCTTTTAGTCCCATTTAGGCCCGTGACAGAAGTTCTGAAGAAAAAGATCTTGTGTAGAAGTTCTTCGTAGCTCAGGGGCTACACAGAAATAAACATTCTATAGGTAATATGTACTTGCTGCCGTATACAAATTAGAATTGTATGTGCATAGATAAATCATGTGTAAATGTGCATATATGTATGTACTGTCGCACAATTGTCTTCTCGTTATTCTACATCCGACCACGAAGGTCATAAATTACAGCGGCGAGTTTTCTGTGGTAAAAAGTCATGGACTATCCAGGAACCTTGTAGGTTTTTTTCCCTTCCTTTTATTTTCCATGGGTTGGGTTTACAACTGAAAAATTTCATCATTTTTCGATTAAAATATCGAGAACCATATAAGGTTGTAAACTATGTTTCTCAAAAGAATGTATGTGTGAATATTCCTGTGTGAGAGTTGAATTTTGCAAAACTTCTTTATCTTTCTATGTATTGTGAAACATTTTCGACAATGATAAGCCGCTTTTTCAAATTCGTAATAAAATATTTGAAAGTCAATCGGAGATTCAGAGCTTTGTGTACCTCCATGAATTTTTTCCTTCATATATTGCATGTATGAGCCTAATGCACCTTCTACAAGCACCTTTGACGGAAAATTTGTAGTGAAGTCGCTCAAGAATATTCTATATTAATGCTACAAACACGATAGTACGTGCAGATTGGGACAATTTATTTATTCAAATACGTCATACACGAGGCAGAATTACAAATATTCAACTTTTTTTTAAAAATTTACGAACATTTCTCCGGAGCATTCATGAAACAACAAATTGGATTTCATACATTTTTATCTTTTAAAATATCTCCTACAAGAAGAGCATCTTACAATAGACAATAAAAATACATATGAAAATACGTAAAAGAGCATAATCTCTGTAAGAATTTACAATTATACCATTGTATAATGTGTTTCTTGCTGTATCTAAAATAAAATTCTGTAAATTATATTCTGTTTTATGCTAAAGGTTACATGTTAATTGCAAGTTCAATGCAGCATTATCAGTGAACCAATAACTAAGAAGCACAATTTTGTCATTTTTTGTCCGAAATTTTTTACGGCAAAGCAAAATTACTTGCTTAAAGAGATGTCTTGAATACTTGATTTCTCCAATCTTGCTGTTGTGACCAGAAATATTATACACACCGTATAGCTGCGTGTGTGTGCAACTGACTCGTATCTATATATTCTCAATTTCGCTGTACATTTTATGCATTGATGAATAATAAATCTTCCCTGTTTGCTTTATTGCTTCGTATTTTTATTTATTGCATGCTTATTTGTTTAGCAAGTAGTATATTTCGTTTTAAATCCAAGAATATTGGGGTTGTGTTAATAAAGTATTGCGTGCATAGTCATGGAGAGTTCCTCAGGAAAAATAACCGCAAATGTCACGCTTTGTACTCTTGCACATACATAGCATGCTTAATCTTTGGAAAGCTTACTTAGCGTATACACACACATACATATGTCATAATTAGTTACAAACGTTACTATAAGTATAGCTATTGTGCTACTGCTCAAAAGGGACCAGGGAGAACCCAGCTATATCGTAGTATAGTTTCTATTCTATATAAGATAAACTTCTAATACTACAAAAGTATACAAAAGTATCGTAGTCAGTACGAAATGTACCTACATCACAAAAACCACAATGTACCAAAAGGAAGAATCTGCCATTACATTATATTGCTTTAGAATTCATGCTTTAGAATTTAATGGATTCCCATAAAAAGGTTGGAAGTTAAACAGAATAGTACAGAGAATGACAAAAGTATAGGGTCGGCTAAACGTGAAAATGTGCTATTATTGTTTTTAAGCCATAACGTTACGAAAATTTTAGCACCTTTATTATGTTTAACCGACGATATACACCGGTATACTCCAATGTCCAAGGAAGCCAAAAAAGACAATCATTTGGTATAGAGTACATGCTCCCATTAATCCGACGACGTAAACAATTGTAATTACCTATCACTATATATTTTTTATTTACCTATTCTGGAAGTCGTTAACTTATTGCACAACTGATGCAATTTAGTCATTGCATGTTCTCTCTAATTATTGCAGGTACGTTAAGCGGTCGCTTGCCTATTAGTGATAATTTGCGTGCCTATTGTTCTTGCAGCCTTACGCATCTGTGGTTACCTGTAAAATACGGTCCGCTATATAGTAATGCATTCACTACTGACAATCAAATTGCCCATCATTCACAAGTGAGTAAGTTAGTTATACACACACACATGTGGGGAAGGGGATTAGGATTCTATGGAATTTGTTAGAATGTGAATATACGTTATCACTTTCCCACAACCAAAGTTATAAAACTGGAGGCTGCAGGAAGGTTCTTAACGTCAGTGTATAAATAGTTGACGGGGAGAGCACATGTGCCAACGACGTCGGGATATTGGAAAAACTGGTGGGTGCTGGTGATACTTTGTATATAGTCTAGGACTTCAACCTAAATTCAGTCCAGTAGTTATAATGGATTTACTGGAGTATATTTTAGTACATTACCGCTGGATATTTGTGCTATTTCTTCTACCCGCATCATTGCTCTACGATGTGTTTTACTATATCCGTGCCTGGATTATCTTTCAAATTAATTCCGCACCAAAAGCTCATGACAAGAAAGTGAAAGATGTTCAAGATCAAGTAAGTTCTGTCCTCATTGTAAAGGGTAATATTGTGTCTAGGTATACCATATACAATTTGCATCTTTGTATCTTGAAAAAATTGCTGTTAATGTGCTCTCAATATTCTTTTTAGCGTGCTTAAAACCTGAAGGTGAACTTCTACTAAATGAATATTGAAATTAACGGGTTTGTAAATATTAAGTAGCAATGCACTTACAATAATAAAATTATTAGATTTTTAAAACTTTACAATAGGAGCCCTATAGGAGGCATAGCACTATTTAGGATCTTTTGTACAAAATTACCAGCGGGAGTATAGCCGGTGTGCTAAGTGGAGGCATTCCATTACGTAGGTATATCGTTCAGCTGAATGGGACTGAATGTTTCTAAAGTAATTTATGCATTTCAAGTATTTTGATATGAACGTGGAATGACTACTACCAGTTGCAACATTAACCCAGGTTGATGTCTTGACGAGAGATAGTTATTGACTATTGTTCATTAGTTTATTATTTGGCACTAATTGTATACTATGTATGATGTGGGATGACAACAGGATATCAATATTGCAAGATCAGCACAGCAAGGCAGGTGTGCGCTCTTCTATAGCCGTGTAGCATAAAACCGTATATCTTTTATTCATTATCAATTTCCCCGTAGCCCTTGACGCGTGTAAAGTATAGAGCAGAGGTATGAAGGAAATGAACGGTGTTAAAATTGTTATCACAATATAGCACAATAGCACCGATACATAGGTATCCAATGTCTTTCAAGCCTGCTTCTATCGATTTCAGGTGTATATGGCAAAAAGTTGAGAGCAAAAAGCTAAGGGCATAACATGTTGCTCGCAACGAAGCTAATAGAAAGCATTTTCTTTTGTCCTGGATTTAGGTCCGAGTGTGGACTTGCATCCCATTTTGAGTGTATAGACACTTTTGCATCCCATTTCGTTGTACACCACAGAGAAGTAGCTATGTATATTTGGCTAGACTGAAAACGTCCCTTGTTTCTTTTAAGCCCGCATTGACTATACATGCTGTTTTGAGAGCATACATGCTGTTTTAAGAATTATTCTTAACCGAAAAAAACGATTTAAATATACGGCGTCAAGGACAATTCTTTATATGTATGCAAAACCGTATAATTGGGCTTATATCCCGCTGGTTATACTATATATAACGCACTGATAGGTATTCATAACCGTATCTTAAATGTATCTTTTGAATCACACTCGCAGTTTCTTATCCTTCAACATATATGTCCGCAGTTGGATGGAGTGATTTGTATGTACCATGCTAATTCTAAAAGAACTTAATGCTTATTCATTACATTGCCACACACACACGTCATTGGAAGGGATCAGTAACCGAAAAAAGTTAGGTTATATCCGTAGGACATATTCATTAGTTCGTTGAATTGAGTGAATATTCTATAAGTATACATGAGATGTATTCTTAATCTTTAGCATCTTTTTTCACTTTATCGTCATTGTGAATCGTTTGAAAAAATGCTTCTTTGCAATATTCCCATTAATCCTTATGAACGCTAGCTGTATATGTAATGTCGCACTCCTCTCCGTGTTTTTATTCGATTGAATGTAAATTGGTTATGCTAACACCGTTTATTATTAGCTCTTTTCCCCTTCTACTTCACCGTATAGGTAAAGCTATGGAAGACAGAAGGGGGGAATAAGCAAATGTGCACGGCAAGACCTGGCTGGCAGACTATGTCCTTCAGATCACCAAAGTATAAATCAAGTTTCTTCAACGTCAGCGTAAACTTGGTTGATATCATCAGCATTGACACTGAACGCCAGGTGGGGAAAATGATAATCATTCACAAAAAATTACCGTCAATAATTTAATTATTATTATTACTATTTATTTGATTATCCGGAGGAAAAATTACCACGTATGTATCATTCACTTGTACTATGCACTAATTAATTATGATATGACATGTACATATGTACCTTATCACAGATCGTCAAGGTTGAGCCTTTAGTTTCAATGGGTCAGCTAACAGCAATGTTGGAACCATTGGGCTGGACCATTCCTATTTTACCTGAACTAGATGATTTGACTGTTGGTAAAAATGCTATTTTACAAGGAAAAAATGAGATGTAGGTAACTACATTATTGCAACAGTGATTTCTTTGTCTACACAGGTGGACTCGTAATGGGCACTGGGATTGAAACGTCATCCCATAAATACGGCTTGTTCCAACATATCTGCGTCTCCTATGACCTTGTTCTCAGCAATGGGGAAAAAATTTCATGTTCCAAGGTATTTCACAAGTTATGCTTAAAGAACACAATTACTTTTTTAATTGTCGTTTCCTATTCCCAAATGAGACTACGTACATATGCAGAGAGACGAATTCCAGCTTTAAAAATTGTAAAATTCTGCAGGAAGAAAATCCTGACGTTTACTACTCTGTTCCATGGTCATACGGAACTCTGGGATTCCTCACTGCTGTAGAAATTATGATAGTACCAGCTAACAGGTATTTTACCAGAAGCATCATGTCCGTGCTCTCAATTTTAGGCCACCTTGTTGTAGTATCAATTTGTTTAATATTCCTTGGAGTATATTGGCAGGTTTGTCAAGCTGGAATACTTCCCAGCTCGCTCATTGGATGACGCAGTCACTTTCTTTGAGAACGTTTCAAGAAAGACGGAAGACAATCAGTTCGTTGAAGGAATTACTTTCAGTAAAGAAGAGAGTGTCATCATGGTTGGGAATATGGTCACATCTGCGGAGCCTGATAAAGTATTAAAAAATTTTAGTCCTAATCTCTTGAAATTTAACAAGTCTTAATGTAATCAACTATTTGCCCTTGTCGAATGTTACGAGATATGTATGAAGTATGTAGATATACGTATACTTATATTCTGTATATACATATACTAAATCAATATATGTACATATACATTGTTGCTTATGTATTATTTGTTATACATTTGACAGGTGAATCAAATTGGTAGATGGTACAAACCTTGGTTTTTCAAGCATGTTGAAAGCAAATTGAAAGAAGGTCCTTATGTGGAGTACATTCCGCTGCGGCAATATTTCCACCGACATTCCAGAAGCTTGTTTTGGGAAATGCAGGAAATTATCCCGTTTGGTAATAATGCCTTATTCCGGTTCCTTTTGGGTTGGCTGGTCCCACCAAAGGTCTCACTTCTAAAAATCACTCAACCTGCAGCTGTGAAGAAGTTGTATGAGGAAAAACATGTCATTCAAGACATGCTGGTCCCAATGGAGAAACTAAAGGAATCTCTTTTAGTTTTTAATGATGTCATTGAAGTAAATAAAATAAATTGTACCCATTTCTCTTCTACAATTTAAAAAATTTACCAAGTTGACTACAGCGATGACAATTATGTATATAGGTATATCCACTGTGGCTGTGTCCATTTAAGCTTGAAAAAAATCCGGGCATGCTACAACCTCCTGGAGAGGCTGAGGAGATGTACGTCGATATAGGCGCTTATGGCATTCCCAAAGCTCTGAAGTTTCACGCTGAGCAAAGCACAAGAGCCCTGGAAGAGTTTGTTCGTAAAGTTAATGGGTAAATCAAAACGCAATAATTCGATGAAAAATACAAAGTAATAAGTATATAATAAACAATTTTGTGGAAATAAATACAATTAAATTCAAGTGTTACCATTTAATGAATCAGCTTGAATTTTAACAGTTTCCAGATGTTGTATGCTGACACATACATGACGCGGGAGGAATTCCGCAAGATGTTTGACCACAATTTATACGATAAACTAAGAGAAAGTTTGAAATGCAAAGCTGCCTTTCCAGAAGTATACGACAAAATTTCCAGACAGGCACGAGGATAGATTGAATAACGCTTACTAACAAGATTTACAAATATTACAAATGTTTCCAGTCCAAACTCGTGATAATAAAAGTAAAATACTACATCAACTTCCTTTACTCTAATGCTACGGAACTAATTTTTAGCATATTAATAGAGGTCTTTGTGTTATGATTAATCATTATTGCATCCAAATTAATAATTATTACTTGTAACGGATTCCTTTTTATTTTTCAATATATTGCATTTGAATGTTTCACAGTAAAGCATCCGACTAGCTTCTTGACTTTTGTTTTTCTAGATTGACATCGTAAATTCCACATGAGATAAATATACAATTTAAATACGTAACACATATCTAACAATAAGCAACAATAACCTTTTACAATTTTACTCCAAGTATATTACGTTTTTATATACCACATGATATTTGTGGGCGAAAAATTTACTATTTCAACAACTTTGATTATCACACTGAATACTATGTGTATCAATTTATACACAACATGGTATTTATTTTAATCTACTACTACATCTTGATTTGACTTCAATCTTATCATCTTTTTGAGAACATATCTTGGTATAATGTTACATTCTTCTACCACCTTCCACTTCGCATTACCGTAGAGAACATTTGGTTTATTTGGCTTTTCCCTGTGCAGCAACGGATTCGATAGCCTTCTTTACAGTTTCCTCATCTCCAAGAAATTGCATAGACTTGACAGGCTTGAGATTTTCATCCAATTCATAGACGAATGGAATTCCAGTGGGAAGGTTCAAGCCCATGATTTCCTCGTCGCTCAGTTGATCCAAATGTTTGACGATACCACGGAGACTGTTTCCGTGAGCAGCAATCAAGATTGACTTTCCGGCTTTAATCTGAGGAACAATGGTGTCATTCCAGAATGGGAGGGTACGCTCGATAGTAAGTTTCAAGGACTCAAACTTGGGGAAATCTTCCTTGGTCAAGGACCCAACATATCGGGGATCATCAACAATGGAACTATAATAAGGATTCGCAGCCTCAATGGCTGGGGGTGGTACATCAAAGCTTCTTCTCCAAATCTGAACTTGCTCTTCTCCATATTTAGCTGCCGTCTCCGCTTTATTCAATCCCGTTAGACCTCCGTAATGCCGCTCATTCAAGCGCCAAGTTTTCTCCACGGGTAGATCTTGCTGACCGATCTGCTCAAGAATGGCTCCCAAGGTCTTCTGGGCTCGGGTCAACAGGGAGGTGTAAGCCAAGTCAAACTTGTATCCCGCATCCTTCAGAGCTTTCCCGGCCGCCGTAGCTTCCTGCACACCTGCAAAATCATTTCAAATACTTTATTATTACATATCCCAACAGTGCATCCCTTATCTATATACAAATACATCAACCACAATAGATTGCTTCTATATCAAATCCTTTATCTACACCGCATTTCAAATCCTCAGTCAATACCGGATTTCAAATCCTTTATCCATCAAGTATCATTATATCAATATTATCAATTTATTACAATAATTTATTATTATCAAAACAAATTCAAATCCACAAAATTCAGATTAGTTCTAAACTCCCATAACACAAGACAAATATATACATATATGCAGGATATTATTATTACCAATAATTGTGTTAATAATAATTAAAAAGCAATGTTTCAAAACTTCCCATCACAAACCAATTTGTACTTTGCAAACCACACAACCCAAACCCATCGAGGATATTTAACTATTTACCTAAAATAAAAAAATCGCTCTCCGGTACTATACCCCCCACCCTTCTTTTAATTTCAACAATCTGCTATTGAACACATAATAATTTTGCCAATTGCCAAAAATAAAAACCACCTCCAAGTCTCCCTCAATCATCCCACAACTGTGATTTAACAACAATATACTTACCCTTCTCACTTAAATTCGCATCATACCACCCACAAAAAAGATTTTTCTGATTCCATTCACTCTCGCCATGACGTACCATGACAATTGAGTACTTGGCCATATTGCTCAAATTTCGAAATCCTACTTTCAGCAACACTTTGAAAGCTGTATGTAATACCAACAGCACGTCTGTTGAAAAAATTTAATTAATTTTGCTAAAAAAATAGCGACAAGTGACAAGAGTCCACACCTCCCTGAAGGTCTGTAAATCGTAAACTGCAGAAATTTAAGGAAAGGCTTTTGTATACGATTTGTAGTACCGAAACCGATCGACCGTAAATTGTACAAAGCAAAAGGATTTGACTATTATCACAACCTCGTGACCTTTAAAGTTTGAAATTTGCCAGTTCAGTCTATAAGTTTCGCATGTGCTTTTTTTTACACGAGAAACGATATTTACTATGTATATATTTATATATTACTCAAAATTATTTTTCAGCGAGTAAAAATAAATTAGAAAAATTGGCAAAGCCCTTCTCCTTATTTAGTTGAGGTTGCTATTTAAAAGAGTTGCTTGCTAAATTTGTTGGCTAAAAATTTGCTGCCGCTCCTCATCTCATATGCTCAATAGCTCAATGCTTGACTTGACTTTATTACGGGGATGAATCTTGACTTTCCTCTTGTTTCTGGCGCTTCACGATTTAACTTCCATTCCGGCAACCAGAGGGTCTCTCTTCGAATGTTCTCAAAATCCCAATAATCTCATCATTCATTCATACATACTATATACGAATCAGCTCATATCATAAACATGTACAAAATACAAAGTCAATGTATAATAACAGCGTAATACATTGTGGATTGTTGTTATTATACCGGCGCTGAAGAAGCAAATATAACTATATGCACAGTTACTATACAATAATGCAAAGCAAACATGACTATTTAGCTACAAGATATTTTCAAAAATATAATCCCAATACATGCAAAACAATTTATAAATTGTCGCTGATAGAGGCAAATATAACTATCAGCACAGGTGCTATCCATTAATGCAAAGCAAACATGACTATTTAGCTACAAGATATTTACAAAAATATAAGCCCAATACATGCAAAACAGTCTACAAATTGTCGGTGATAGAGGCAAATACAAATATCTTCACAGGTAAATATTTCTCAACCCACAACAACAAGCAATAATAATGACTATTAATTACAATATTTGACAAATTTCCCAGAGCCAAACTGACCATGTCGGCATCTGTGAGCTATTTTTATTATGGTCATACTTTTAAAATAAGAGTGCACTTTTATAGCAACTGTAGGGATGGGATAGTCATATTTGCCTCTTGAACGGAAGTATGTATCACACATGATTATAAAAGAATAAGACTTAAATCCTCAGAAGTTCTGACTCTCTCGCTCTCTCGCTAAATCCAAAACTTCAAAAGTGTAATACCTTCAAAATACATACAAAAAGCATAATATATACATAATAAATGACACATTCTCCACACACTTGACGAAGTACTTGTTTGTACATTTAAGTGGATTTTTTAGGGGAAAATAAAAAAAAAGATAGTAAATGTAAGTATATTAAATTTAAATATAGTGCAACTTTTACATTTTTCTCCTCTGCTGAAAGCTGAAACTATACTAAATTGTTAAGATTTCTATAAATAATAATAAATAAATATTAAGTAAATAATATAAATTCTTAAATTTTCATCTCAGAGACGATTGTGTGGAAATTAAATAAATATAATACATTCTATATAGGTAGGTACAATTATCATATATACTTTTTTGAAACAATTTAAAAATATTTAACTTTACAATGTGTAAATTACAAAAATCATTAACTGTGGTATACGTATAAAGTACAAGGGCACATAAAAATAAATGGGCAATAATAAATATTTTTAAATTATTTTTGGGCTTATGGGGTTGAATGTTTAAATAGCGTAGCATATAAGTTAAATAGTTTTAAATTCTGAATGCAATTTTAATGCAAACTTTTCATAGTCTTCCGTTCTTATTATTGTTCCTCTGACGAGAGGCTTTAGCTAAAAAAAAAACTTTACATACTTGTTGTGTGTCTTATTGTTGTTGTGGTCCCTTTATTGTTGTGCGTTCTTTACGGCATAAATATTATTATAATACTTGTATATATATATATATGTGTATAGTATTGTGTATTCTTATTATTGTTGCTAATAACTCGCTCGTTGAATTGTAATCTCGCCGTTTACTCACTAACCTACTTACTGTATATATAATATATGTAATATGAACGAGCGACACATCACAGGAGAGATATAATTTAGTTTGTGTGTATAGATTAGATATACAATATTTTTAGTTTAGTTTAAAGGATGAATCAGGGAATAAAAGTCGATAGTGCAGGAGGAATTATCGCATCTCTTATTATTGATGATCAGCGATATTTATCAATATAATAATTAATAATCCAAAGTTGTATTTTGCATTAGAATTTCGGTGTGGGGCTATATAATCGTTAATATTGTTTGGGAACAATAGTTTTTGCAATAATAAAATTATCATTATTTTGAAGGAAGAATTGATTAATATTATTTTAAAGGAATTAGCATTGCTGTTGTGAAACAAAACATTTTTCTTCAATAATTTTTTACGTGTGTTTCGTATACAGGAAAGAATTTTTTTTGACAGTTCTATACAGTGAGTGAGCTCCCATATTTCTGAAAGGTGACTGAAATAGTTAAAATAATGATAATAAATTATTACTAGTAGTACATTGTGTTTACTTGTCGTATTGCATTGAACAGTGCAAATTGCAAAATCTTTCAAATTTTTTTCCGTGAGCCCACCCACCCACAGTCACTAAAAAGATATGATTAAACGGATATAAACCATTAGTCACAGTTTAGGGACCGTAAACAGGACGTGAGCACACATTTGTAAAGTAAGTTTCTGTGTTATATGAAAGGGGGATGGTATAGTATATAGTTACGACACACACGTTCTTTGACATTTAAAAGGTAAGGGAATACAGAAATGTTTCGGGTATTTTTGTTTTTATTGGATATATTTTTGTAGGAATGATAAATACTATTTTTGTAAATATTGTAACATTGTGGAGGGAAGTGAAAGATAAGGGGTTATTTAGGGAAATAATAAGAAACTCTTACGAGGAGGCTTGTAGTGCTATTTTATACGTTGAGCTGCATTTTGGATATTTTGATGATCTTGGGGTGCAAAAGTACTGATTGTAATTTGTGATTGTTATTTTGATTTTAATTTGTGAAGGTAGTCGGAGTTTTTAGTGTCAACTCCTTGGGTATGAATTTAAAACATGAGCTCCGGTCATGAGAGGGACAGGCCAACCTTTCAGCCAAATACGGTTCCGGGTAAGAACATTGAATATTAATAATTAAGGAATTTTGATATTATGATTCTTGGTGCTTGTGCTTACATTTAATGGGGAATGTGATATGTACATATAAATAGTACAAATTTATTTTTAGATACTTGTGTATATTAAGTTGGTTGAGGAAAAGTTGGAATTTGAGAATAATGTATTGAATTTGTTGGTCATTTTTTAGAAGCAGCTCCTCGTAGGACAAGAACGGGTCATGCAAATGGGAATCCACACGGCTACCCTGCAATACGTGAAATACACAAGAACGCCTGGTTAAAACGACTGAGTCCTAGTGATAAAAAACCAGCCACTTTTATACGAAAATATGAGAAACACTGGGTTGTATTTTGTGTCCATGATGACGTTGAGGCCTTTTTGGAATTTTACACGGAACCAAAGATGGGAGCTGGGCACAAACCCGGTTTTGCAGTGTCTTTAAATTCTTGCCTACATGTCTCGCCTTCAATAATGGGTCAAGACAACGAATATGAGTTTGCAGTCACTTTGCCTACACAAGTGATCCGACTGATTGCCGCTAATTGGTATTCTATTTAATGATTTTAATTACTTATTTGAGTTATTGAATGTGATTTAAACGCTTGTGCGGTTTGTAGTTAATTGCCTTTATCGTATTACAGGGAACAAATGATAGAATGGGTAGAATCACTACAGGGAAAACTGCGTGAAATGAACATCTTATGTCCGAAGGATAATGTGTACAGTAAACTACCAGAAAATCAAAGCATGGCATGCCAGCTTTTCTCTCAAAATCGAACTGGTCATATGAATGCGCTGGTGACAACGCGAGATCCTAATTCTCCTCTACCTCCGCCACCCAGCCAGTCTGCAATACCTTCACGACGAATTGAGCAAGCACGATTAACACAGGCATCTGCCCGAACTGAAACTGGTATGTAATCCGTAAACATTACGTTCACTTGATTCTTCAAAGTATGAAATTGTATACGGGTCTGTATATTTGCGATTATAGGTCCAACTAGTAGTAGTAATCCTGAGCATGTAGCTAAAAATGCGTCAAAACAAGCAAAATCTAGCCATTCTGGTGGTAAAAAGAGATCATTGCAACCACCAGATATTTCAAGTCGCAGCCAACCATCCGAAAATGTATCCCGCGATGGAGGTGAAACAAGCGGGCTTCGACTTGTACAAATATGCGATCCAAATGAGTCGAGATCTACTAACGGGGTCAGAGTCCATGTAAATGAACACACCATGGTTCACACGTAAGATTAGTCGTAATCTCCTATCTGATTATTAGGAAGAAAAACAACAATAATGATAACCAATTTTCTCAAACAATAGACCTGTACAAGAAAGACCGGATACTGCTTCAAATGATGTAGCCGTAATATGTGAAACTAGCGCTTTGAAAATCGATGCCGAACATGTCAGTTCATCAGTTCCATCATCAGTGTCAGTAATAGTAAATACCAGCCCGGTGGTCGCTTCTACAAGTGTGGTGCAAGTCTCATTTCCTGATGTCAGTACCCATTCCCAATCATGTTCCGTTGTCCATCATAGTGTTAATAACGGTCTTTCAACAGTATCACCAAGTTCCTCTTCCACCAGCCAGGCCGCTTCATCACACCCTCATTCTATAAAAATTCAAACTCCTGGTCCTTCAACATCACATATTATACAATTACATTTGGACTCGAATGGGTCAGAAAGTGTGACTTGTACTACTCATGAACCAAAGCCATCATCTCGCATTCAAATTGAACTACCGCCAGAAACATCTATGGTACCCTGTGACCATACTAGTCGTAACCAGGAAAACGTCTACGAACATTTATTTATTCCATCGAGTATTGCAACTTCAACTTCAGGTGCTTCTGCAAATAAACTAGGTGTTGATGTAGGTGCGTGCACTACCCTCAGTGACCCTGGCTGTTTACCCGTTGCCGCCCCACCTTTGATCCCTCGGCGGAATCCTATAAGGCATAATAAGTATGTACCAAGTTTGGTATACATTGGCATAATATGTTATTGATAATTACGTGTGATTAACAGGAATATATAATTACTATTTAAGGAAGTGCATCAATGATTCAACTGTGTCATCAAATTTGGATGAAACTGAAGAAACAATTTGTACCAAATTGGAGAACAGACTTAATATAGGAATGCAGCGTAGTCAAGAAGAACGAAAGCAAAGTTCTCGACATGCAGATATAATTCGGCGAGTTGATTCTTGTCCAAGTGCAGCGGATGGGCCTGGCAGTTCCAGTAGATCCGCGTCTGCAGAGGTAAGTTCCATATTTTTAAATATATATTGCTGTAAAAGTAAATTAATAGCACTAATCTTTGACTATTTCGACACAGTCCCGACCTATGGAAGCCATGATTGGGGTACGTAGTGGTGAATATAGAATCCGTAGGGATGATGCACACAGCTCAGTTTCCAATTTCCAAGGTGAAACGACAAGGAGTGACGCCGAATTCGGTCACCATAACCGTGCAACCCATTTACCACTAAAAGAACAGCAAGTATTGCGTTTGAAGGCAGAGATTCATCATGCAGGAGGGGTTCGCATTGTATTGAGAAAGAAAGACTGTGTGAATAGCATTGCGTTTGTAGATTACCTAGGTGCCGTATGGTAAGTGTTGGAGTACATTTCATTTTTATATCCATAATTCTTGCCAACACAACCATTTCATTATTTACATTCACGATAATAAAATAATCCAAGTTCGTGTGAGTGCAGGTTAATGCCGTAATTTACAATCACTGGTATGGATTGTTTTCAGGATCGCTGGCTGGAAACAACAGCAACACCCTGTTTTATACTACGCCTTCCATGTAGGAGACCAAGTGCTGAAAGTGGCTGGGGTCACTGTGCAAAATAGCGCGGAGGCACATCGAGCAATCAAGATGGTGTCATCTATGCAGGTATTGTAGTACCTTTAGCCTTGATTGTTGCACACTTGTATTCTATAAAGGTTGCATTTACTGGAAAAGCAAAGTTGGGTGGAATGTAATTTGAAAATTTTGTGCGCATAACTAGGTCGAATTCATCATTCGAAGGCTTCCTTATGGCAGAGTGCTAGTTCTGAAACGAAACAAGGAAGGTGAGCCGCTGGGTTTGGTATCTGAAGGGAATTCTGGTGAAATAGGAGAAGTTGTGAGTACTGGTCTTGCTGCAAGTCATGGATTGCCCTCACGTGGCCCATCTTGTGACGGGCATACTTCATGTAACTGGTTCTTGACGGAAATTAATAACCGACCACTGAGTTTGATGGCAAGAGAAAGTGAAGTGAAGGATCGTTTGAACGCCGTCGGTAAAGAGATATCCATTCTCGTCCAGCCCGCAGATTTAGTCAAACATCTTAAAAAACAATTGAAATCTATGAAAAGTTTTAAAGACTACTTGATGGTGTAACGTCTGTGAACAGTTGGCAACCCTTATCGGATGTTAATAGTTGTTTAAATAATCAAAACTTGTTTAAGAAATTGGCATTCTTAATCATGGAACTGTGCTACTCTTTTTATAAAATTTTCACACAGTTCAAAAAGATTTCTTCGCACTGAACTCTTTGGCGTATCCCTGCTCAACCCAAAGGGAACTGATTTGGTTCAAGTTAATATACTATTGATGCATTTACTATAACCTGACTTTTAAGATGCAGGTGAAACGTCGCATTTCTACAATATATTTTTTGTATCCTCGTGTTTCTTAGAAATATTAACATTTTCGTTTGTAGCAAAAGTTTGTATATAATTAAGATATATTTCGGCACAATTTTCTGTAATTAACTGATATTTCGTAACTCCCTGAAGATTGCCATATTTTCTAATTTTTTTATCACTCGTCTAAGGTTTATTGAAGTGCTTTTTCTTCATCACTCGTTTTCAACTTATAGACTGAACATTTTTGTTACTTGCAACGGAGGATTTATGTAGAACCGTTTGTTATTGTAAATGTAAACATGTTTCATAATACGTTTATGATGTGAAACAAAATATAGGGACAATTTTGAAAACTGGCTTTCTTACATGATATGAGTGGAAGAAATCTGGAAATTAGCATACGAGTAAAGCTGAAACTCATAAGATGTGTTTCTACAGAATGTAATCACATGATATAGTTTCGTTTGCAACTATATCATCATTATTAGTTGATTTTTACAATCACTTATCATGACTCAACTGATTAATAATATTGTATTATTTAGTGCAGTTATTGGTTTTGATACATCATCGGTGCTTATGTTTCTACTAAGAGAATTTTATAAAATTTTATTATTGCTTATCTTCGGCATTAAGTTATTTTGTGAACATGTTCTGTATTGGAATACAGTCAGTATAATATTTAAAACACCTAAAGCTTACAACACCCAGTGATTGACAATTGGTTTAATCGTTATCTGTACTTTGTTGTAAATTGTGGCAGCAAAGTGTGATAAGAGACTTTATATCAGTATTAACTATACACAGAAAGGCGCATAATTGCATTTAGATGCATAATAATTGAGCATCATAATGATGATTTGACCGTTTAACTTTTAGGATTTCTTGTTTAGTGTTCTCATGATGTATGCCTTCATATCATAACTAATTTAGGTATAAATTTCCATCTTCCTTCACCATATCTTACAAAAATAAGATGGGTATATTTTCATATTACAAGGTTCCGTGGTACACCTTAGTCATTGGTTTTTAGTATGATGAAAATCTAATGGTTGCTTGTGTAAATTTCATAAATTTGTAAGTTATTTTTGTAACATTTTCTGTTGAGTTTGTCATGTCACTGCTATTAGTAAGAATCCACGATCGCATTATAATTGATGAGTTAACTAGATACTTGAAAATGTGTAGAACTTGTACTTAAGTGATCTGCGTTTTATTTCCTAATTTCAAATACCAACACTAACCCTATGTAAGTTACCCTTTCAATTGTTGGGGAATCAACATTTATCGGTCGTAGAAATTGTGAGAATATTTGATAGTAGATATATATAATAGTATTACATATACAATTTTACTTTTGCGTAATCCAATCCAGTCATGTTATGTCTCAGCTTATTGAATTAATTTAATTTTTGGCTGACATCACATTTAGCCTGTAGGTACATACCTGTCTTGAAGATTTGTATATTTCTTTTATTAATGGAAACAGTATCAATTTGATCACAACAGTAAAGAAACACAGAGTCAATTGCTCACTATCAATTCTTATTCTTTCATGTTGCATTTTCACTGTGCCTCTGTAGCGAAGAAACTTCACAGCATTCTAATCATCCTCTTCCCCATTGAATAATTCTCCTACTATGTATTTATAGTGGTTAGTAGTGTGTTTGCAACACTATCAACTATAGTATGTATATAGTGTTTGCAACGTTTTTTGCTTGTAACTTGAACTGATTCTGGAAAAGTAAATATATATAGATAAATTATCGCATTCATTGTCCAAAGATTCCTTTCATTGAGGAGGACCCGAAATCATTTGGAAAGCAAGGGGGTGTAATCTATGAAGCTCGTCTATTTTCATGGCCTGATGTTCGAATACGGCTTCTGTGCAACTGGAATAGACACGCATTTCAACAATGTAAAGAAAGGACATGACAATGACAAGTACCTAAAGAACAATTGAGCAACCAAATGGCATAGTAACGATCATCTCTTACTTGGATAGCATTTCTTTGAGAGCTTCGGCAGTTGCCGATTTCTGGTCCGTATTACCATTTTTAAATAACTCGAGCGTTTGTACAATACATGCATATGTGAGTTCATGGAAATCGAACTTGCGCGACTCTCTACAAATACTCGTGAGTACGAAAAGATCAGTTACTAGGACGGAACCGGAATAAATGAAGAGCAAGACGGCTTGTAAAACATTCGGACTCATATTATCTATGACTATCACTTCCGGATCCGCTCTTGTCTTTGTCACTTTGACATCTCCGGCTGCATCACTATTGACGTTAGGCTCCTCATTGCAACAAGCTTTCTCCGCTGGACGGGAGCGCTCAAATAAACATGCTGCAAGTTTTGGAGCCCGAGCTAGATTTTCATGAGGGAATTACAGATAATCATGTATAAGTCCTGAATATGAGAAATGAATTAAAGGTGTAATATGAGAGCGATATCTCTTCCATATTGAACCATAAATGATATGATCATTTCGTAACATTTTTACCTTCTAAAATAATTTTGTGAACTTGGAACACTTGATCTCCAGCCAGAAGCGTGGCGTCTGAATAATTTTTACTGACGTAATATTCGGAAAGTCGTTGGGCAAGTTGTTCATTGCTCAGAATTCTTTGGTCTACAGCTGTGGGTATGACCTCGGGATGATTTTGGGCAGCTGCGGTTTCTGTCGTCTTGGTAAAAATAATTTCCGCCTGTAAGTGCAGTACGTCATCATTATCTATGAAGAGTCCATGAAATTCGCAAATGTATGGCAAGGGTAAGGCATTTTCATAGGCATCTGAGTCATTTCCAAATATGTATTCTGTTATTCCTGCCTTTCTCCTCTTCTCTACAAATTTCCCAGCCCACTCTCGCCATCCGTTAGTTTCCTCGTACTTCGTGAGAATTTCTTTTCAAAAGGAAAACGCTTTTATACTCTCCTTCTCATTGGATTCGTTTTATTAAACCAGTCAAGCGTTAATATTTATGTGGTTCATATGATAATATCGTCGTCATTAGTACCTGAAAAATTTTCCAGGCGGCCATCCCGAGTTTGTACAAATAGATCATTAATAATAGCACCTGCAATTACTTCTTCGTTAGCGGCAACCTGCAGAACTTCGCTAACTTTTGAAGTCACTGGGATTGATGCGTCTTCTTGGTAGTTAATAGTGGCTCCATCTTGAACCAAAATGCACTTTACGAACTCATTTTTGCTTTGAATTAGTTCCAAATGCCTATATTTTTCATAAGTATTGCTTTACTGAAAAACAGTTTCACGATTTCAAATTTTAAAAAGCAAACAATTTATATCTAGATAGAGACCATGTTTGGGAAGAGCCATGACTTGCTCTGAATGGCGGAGATTTTATTTTCCAGATAGGTAAAAGCTTTTTCTGAAAGAGCGTGCTGGCTCCGCGAATGTCCCACGCAATTGTTTGTCTTTCAAGAAGCAACTGGAAGATTTAAAAAAAAGTTACTTCAAGAGATTAGAACCAACATTTTGAGAAGCCATATTGGCAAGACACAAAGAACACTAGGAGACACATGGAAATTGGTTAATTTTAGCAACAGCATCATAGTAATTATATTACTTCCGTTGATCCGCACAATCGAACTGGTGTTGTTGCTGTCGCCGTCGCCGCCATTTGGAATTAAAACATGTAATAGAGTATAGAACGGATAGTAAATAGTAATCTTGCAAACGAAATTTCCAAATTTCAAAAAGTTTTTATATAACAGTACAGTATACTAACTGTTTTGTAGATTTCATTAAGACTTTAATGAGAAAAAAGGGATAATTGTTAACGCACTACAACAATGTACAGAAATTGAGGCAGTTTTGACAATTAAATGGTATTAAAATAATTTGTCGGTGATTTTGGTATGTGGATTGTGGATATGATTTGCTGATGCTGAGTGAAGGTTGTTTAGAGAATACAAACGTTAATAATTTAATAAATATTTATTAGATTTTATATGACTTACAAAACATCAGAAAGGTACCCACGTCGAATAAATTGAATATTTTCAGAGAGTAAAGATATTAATTTTAATACCGTTCTCGAATCTCAATAATTTTTTAACATTACTTCTCGTTGTTTGGCGAAAACAACGAAGCACTTTGCAATTTCCGGAAACAAGGAAACATATTGGATTTATATGTATTTACTGGAAAAGATGCGACAAATGTTAACTGTCTGTCCTTTAATGTTCTGCTAAGGTAAAAGAGAAGTTTCTTTTATGATTTTTTTCGAGCAGCCCCAGTTGTGGTTTTTTTAATACGACAATTATTTAGAGTTTATGGTACTACTAGACGTACCAAAACGCAAACAACATACCATAGTGGTGTCAGTGAAATAAATTTTCTTTCTCTCTAGGTCATAAAATCCAGTGCATTTATTGCTAAAAAGTAATTATTCCAGTGCCATATCAATTACGAACATTACTCTCGAATCATTGTTTTTGGAAAAGCAAGCATCTCTGCTAGATTTTCATCCAATATTTACAGTTTATAAATAAATTTTACTAAAATACTAAATATATATGTATAAGTTTCTTCAATATATCAAGTACTTGTATAATATTGATTGTAGTAGTTATATTACAACTCTTGATAAATAAATAAAAATATTTTTACAATTTGTATTAAACATTTCATCCACCATCTCCATATTTTCCAAGTCTGATTTTGCTCGTTTTATACACAATCATTTAGAACATTCAAATTGCACGTCTGTAAATAGTTAGTGCTGAGTTATTCATAATAATACATTACTAGGTTACAAGTTACAACACATTATACTCATAAGCTGCAACTGGTTCAATTTTTTGTGCATCTATTTGCCCTTATAAATTCGACATACACAGTGGGTCTTCAATATAACTCTATACACTTCGTCAAAAATAATCATGTCTTTTTATTTCATTCGCTTTCACGCGGACACACCACTCATACACTTACTTTGGTTTGGCTTACTTGGCATACAAATTATTTAGGTATACACAAAAAGTAATCTATAATTGAAAAGACTTAGTATATTGTAAGTATATTTATGCTACTCCTAACATTTCTTCATTAATTGTGCTATAAAAATCTTGTAAACATATTATGTATCCAGCCAGATTGCTAAAAGCATATATCTTGTAAACTGAGGAACAGAAATACTACAGATATGTAACAAAATTGATTTGCACCAAACATTACGAATCTACTTCAGTTGGATCCCCTAAACGAACTTGTTTTGTATAACAATCGGAATGAATTAAAGGAAACACAAGCAATATTGCGCTTAGCTCACTCTTGTAACTATAAAGTTACATGCTGAATATTGTTTTGAACAAGAATGCTCTTATGCTTTAAACAGCTTCAGCTGGACTTTGAAACTCGCTTAGAGCCTGGATCGGATTTTGAGGTTTCTTTTGGGAACCACGTCGAACTTTTGCTCTGACTTCTTCAGGCTTTTCCCGTCTTACTAATGGTTTCTTTTCTGGCGCCTTCATTTTCCAAACGACTATCGGAAGCTGTTAAAGACAAAAAACAAAATATAAATAAACAATCAACACAGGTGAAACTGTCAGTAAATTCGAACACATATCATGCCTAGCAATATCACTGTTAACTGTTAGACACATTTTGCAAAATTATGACAACCAAAGTTCTGAATAATGATTAAGTATATTCTATCACATAAGGCAACCTCGCAAAGCATTAAAACGAAATTAACTCATTACTTAAAAACTGAATGTAGTTCGTTTAGTATTAAAATTACATCTAGATGTCATATTTATAACTGCTACGTATAATTCATTTAACTTAAACAGACGTGAGTGGAATTAAGGTTTTTAGGCATTAAAGGTACATATGTACAAAGTTCAAAACCCATAAAACGACGATTAGGCTCAACCACTTTACGTATTATCAAAGAGACTTGTTATTAAATTTAACACCACGTTGATACACAACATTACTTTGTTCGACAGTATTATATTGTTTTAAAATGCCTTGTAGCTAGTTGTAGTAATAGTCAAAGTCAACAATGCAGTTCTGTAAAAAATGCTATATTAAAACTACAACGAGGACGCAATTTGAGACATAAATCGGTACGTCGTATGGCCACTAATTACTACTGCATATGATTAGACTACTACTGTTTGGGAAAAACAAATGTCTGTTGATGCATACTGACAGGCAAAACAACCAAAACTGCTGCACAGACAAGTTATTACTAATAAAGTGAAATGGAGATGCCCAAGTAATACCAGATTGACCCCGTACAGAATCGCGTACGAAGTCGTGACGGGGAAATAGAAACAAGATGGATCAAGTTTGTCAAACCCTGATTCAGTAACTTCCTATTTGCTGAAATAAAAATGAAGTTCATACGAAGAGAATTTTTTCACAAAAATCATCTTATCAACTCAGCGCCCTACACATTAATTATACTTCTGGAGGAATAGGTTCCCAAATCAATACAAGAACATATTTATATTCACTAACAACTGATACACAGGACATATAAAAAAGCATTATTACCGAAACTGTTCCTTGTCGTGGATACTTGGTAGATGCCACATATGATGCTTTCACAGTCAATACTACAGCATTCATCAGATTCTTTGCAGCTTGAATCAAAGAAGTTGCAGAATCCAACTAAAAATAAAAATTCATAATTAGTCGCTCCAGATTATGTCACAATTTAGAACACATTATTAACGAAATGTAAAATTACCCCTGAAACAATTAGCTCCCCACTAATGTTTTGAACATCTGCTTTCACTTTGGATGTGATATTCAACTGGTGACAATACAGAGCAATTCTTTGAAGGTATGCCAATAAATCCTTCTTAGTTGAAGATTCTGGACACTGGTCAGCAATCTGGCGTGCCAATTTATCAAGTTTAGTACCAGCTTCAGATATTTTCTTAGCAGCATTGATTACATCCATGGTTGTTTTCAGTGGACCTCGTCCTCTGAAATTAACAAGCCTTGTTAAACAAGGTAATATGTAACTGAGGAGCCATGCAAGTTAATAAAAAATATTATCAGATATTTTATCATTTCAATGCTGCACCCTACCTTGTGAAATCTGTCATTTCCATCATGATCATGCACATATGTTTCGCTAGGACAATGATATCATTTCCGGTGTCATCCCATTTGGCAACTTCTCGGTCGAATTTCAATTTCTCTGTTCTGAAGCTTTCTACCTGTTGTGCAATTCGTTGTTTATCCTCTTCTGTCATTTTTCGCATGGCTTCCTACAAAGAAACATGTCACGTTAACAAATTATTACTAAAGACAGTGAGGACATAAACAATTCGTAGTTTTGAAACCGAAATGCCGCTTACTCTCGCCGTAGTTATTCCACTGATATCTGGATATTCATCCACAATATGATCACCAGTATGTGCGCTCGCTGCATTAAAAAGCACAGGAATAACAATTAAACATTGCAAAGAAATTATTAGGAAATTAGAAGGAAAAATAGTAAGGTATACTTACATTTGCTACGCGTATCAGTATAATGCTCATCAAATTCGACGTCTTCAGGATCAAGTTCGTCGTCAGCCTGCAAATCGCAACAATAATACATAGCTGAAACTACAACATCTAACATGCTAACTCATGCACAATCAAAAGAGTTTTGGTAGTTTAGTTACCCTGTTCATGAGAACCGCTCTTCGAATTTCACGGACACCGTCATAGACAAGGCGAGATGCGTCGATAAACTCATTCTCGTCCACATCTTTAGGTGGTTGAGACGACAAAGCTTCTACAGCTACCTCAACACGAGTGGCGAAGTTGGGCATAACTACAAATAGAAAAACAAAAAATTAGAATACATACCTAATACCTTAATAACTTGATATTTAGAACATCCAATGGATAATAAACCTTGCTATTTGATTTTTTTTAAATAACCCACCTTGATCTCTAAGCACTTTTACAGCTTCCAGTACACGTTCTGTGTAAATTCCAGGTTCGTAGTTACTCATTTCCGCAGTGACAACGTTAGCAACCCTTGATGCTCTTCCCCTGATCGCTCCTGCAGTCCTATCCAAGGAATCCGCATCACCTTCTTGTAGTGCGAGGACGCATTTATTTACATCCTCCAAAATATGATTTTCTGAAATAGTATATGTAAACGCAAGCATTTGATATATGAATTTCTCAATTATGTAGTCTTAATCTTCACATCTCCGTATGTACTGAAAATTTAAAATTACCTGAAACGGCTAAGAAGTCATCAATCGTGGTAATATCGTCTACAGCTTCGGTTAAGATTCTAACTTGGTTTTCCCAGGCCTCACGGAAAACTTCCATATTTTCCAAAGCCACCTGCGGTATAAACATCAAGCAATAAATGTCAAAACATCATAGAGGATTTCGTGAAAGAATGTGTACATTCAGGTAAATTGTCTGCAGTACGAACCTTAGATTTCGGTCTAGCCGCTAAAATTCTCGCCGCATTGATCACTTGTGGGCATAAATTGTCTATCTGGGATGCAGCATACCGCACCATTTTTACACCGTCTTCATTTCCAGACATACTGCAAGCTAAGTTGGCCACCTATATTGATTCATAGTGTTTAAAAATTCAGATCTTTTTAAGCATTCTATGTCCGTACAACGAAGTATGAAAACTTGCCTCAACCAATTTATTCGCATGTTCCGTAAACACTTGGGCGTAGTCTTCAACTTCTTTTTCGTTTCCTGCCTTAGCAGCTTCAATAAGCACTAGCAGGGGCACACTAGTCTCCAGAAAGCTGCAAAATGAAGATCGCGTTGTATGTCAGTCGTATTATTTTACGAGACCATCAGACATTTCATTAGAAAATGAAGCCTTCGTTGAGCTACCACTTGTAACTCCAACCACCGAAAAACATATATAAACATGATATCAAGACATCAGTGATAAATCTTACCTATCTGATACGTGATCTACTACCGCTTTTCTCAACTGTCTTCTTAAATCTCTCGTCTTCCTGTACATGTGATCAATGGCTCGGTCCAAATTTTCACTTCGGTCTTTCTTTCCGAGCTAAAGTGAATGGGATCCAAACAAAGAAACATGAATATAAAGTACTGAAATGAGAAGTTTTATAAAAATGCATACATTGTCCACGTTTGTATTAAATGCAAAATGTATGATGCGTATGCGTATAGATGTTTGATGCTTACATTATTCATGTATTCCGACAGTAAGTCTTGAAGTGCTTGCCGCACGGCATTGCATTCTGCAACTATCCGCTCTCGCCTTTCATCTCTTGTACATGATGAATCTGCCATTAGAGCTGCTCCACTAATAATTGACTCCAGTCGCTCCTCTAATGAAGGTCGGGTACGACCTTCGTTGTAAGCAAGTGGTTCCATAATTATCCTCTCCTGAAAGAAAACAAGAAAATGTAAAAATAAATAAACAACAAGACAAAAACCGACCATCAAGTAATTATATTAACAACTCTTTTAGCATTATAGAACATCAGAAATGACATTTACAATTAAGACACTTAGTAAAATAGTAAAGAAAGTTATTTAGAACTTACGTCGAAGTCATCTAATGCTGCTGCCAACTCGCCAGGACCATCGTATGGATGACCTCCGAGACCTGCACGTCCTTGCGCTACATCTGATATGGTATTGACAGCCTCACAAACTTGTCTAAACACAAAATCACGGTTTGCTTTGGCGGCAGCTAATTCGGGATGACGAACATAAACTTTTGACGCAGTCAAAAGCATTGTTGAATGCTTTTTCAATAAAGCTCTGGCCGCCGCTAAATCGTCTCGTAGTTGAGGATCTTTTAATTCCTGCTGCCTTTTTGCAGCAGCTTGCATCAATTCCGTGGCATTTCTGCCAAAGGCGCGTATACTATCCATTAATTCTCCCTGACTTGAAGCATTCTTCAGCTTTTCCAAGTCATCTTCAACCTACCAAATGAAGACACATTCGAATAAGTAAAACTAAATAAATCCACCAGGCATTAATAGATTAAAATCAAATAATGAACTTACAACTCGTAGGGACTTCAACAACAGATGAACATCCACCATGTCGGCCAAAATAAGCAAACGTGTAACAGCTGACAACAAATTACGGGCAGCTCGGACCATATTACCTCTTTTCAATGAAGAACATGGGTCATCGGCGAACTCCCTAGCTGCCAAGCTCATCGCTTCTCCTAAACACATTTAAAGAAAACGTTGTAAAACGTGGATGCAAAAATTCCGGCAAAAATGATAAAAAGTCCCAAGAAGAATCTCAACATTTTTGAGCAGTGAAAACAAAATATTTTTACCAGTTTTTCGAACTTCATCAACAGCTGCCAGCATTTCCTGCTTTATGTCCGGATTTTCATGGGCAATTTGTTCACCCTTCTCGATAAAGTTTTCCGTAGCTTTTTCAACAGCTGCAACCAAAACATGAGCCCTCTTTGAACGGCCTTTCTTTTTCTTTGAAGGTCCTTTTGTATTCACCAGCGTAGTAACCTAACGACACAAATCCACAAAGGTAAGTAACAGGTTACAAGTTGCAATAGTTCCAATACACGGAACACTGTAGGATCAGCAAAAATACTTTAACCAAATCAAGCAACTACTACTAGCTAAGAACATGGATAAGGTTGACAAAACTACAGTGTGACGCGTACAATTCGTGTGAAACAACAATTACATCCAACAGCAAGATTGTGAAACAACAAATATTTACATACATCCGATAGCAAGATTTGTGATAAAAATAATAAATTTTTTCGGTGACGGTAACGGCAACCAATATACCTGCATAACCAACGGCTCTAAAGTTAGTTCAACAGATCTGGTTCTGATTTCAAGGTTTTTAGGGTCCCATTTCAGCACGATCTGTCCTGTCTCTGCTTCCGTGCCGAGAGCCATGTTTGTAGAACTATTTCGCTACCAAATCAAGCTTCAAAATAAAAAACGAAAATAAATAAACATACAGAGCTTTTGTGTATAAGTACAGAAAATAAAAAATAATTAATATTATTAATAATAATATAACAATAATGATTCAAAATAAATATGCAACAAATAACTCTTGTGTGAGACCTACTCAAATGGTTCATGCAAATCCAAAATAAACGTGCGAAACACAAAGCAATCGGATTAAAGGGGGCTGGTAACCGGAACAGTTACGTTATTAAATCACCAACACGGCTTAACTGCAAAATCATTAAATAAAAGTGACGTTAGCGGATGCGTGACTCACATACCTGAATAACTAATGGCTCCAATGTCTTTTCCACAGACATTGTTCGAATTTCTAAATTTTTTGGATCCCATTTCAGGGTCACGTGCCCAAAGTGATCCAGTGACATTGTAATTATACCTACATAATTATACATAGGTACGTTTAAATTCATTCAACAACAACCGTATCAACAGCTTCAATTTTTAAGTATACCAAAACGCTTAATAATATATTATAGTATTTATAGTACCACCAAAACTTTTAAGACTATCTTCCTGTACACTTTTGCTACTCCAAAAGTATAATTTCTGCCGAAACATCAATATTAATCACAATCTCTTCCAACTATATCTTCGAAGTTTATTATCACCCTTCTCAATTCACGATGACAAACTCCATTAAATTCTTCCCTGAGTGAGACCTCATGACACAATACTTTAAACAATCTTACGTGATTCACAACAAATGACTCACTTCTTGAATAACTCAACAACAAAACTCAACTAATAGTTGTTAATCATCCAAACATACAAATTTACCGCTATGAACCCTGATTAATTGTATTTTAACCCTGATTAATCGTATTTTAACCCTGATTAAATGTATTTTAGTATATGTAACAACAATTATTTTGACTTCAAAACTCAAAAACGCATGAAAAAAATGATAAATCACAAAATATGTTCAAAATAAGTCAAAAATGAACAGAAATTCACCGCAAAATTCCTTCAACGTGAAATGTGAACATTAAACCACAAGCCCGAATATATGTTTTTACACTATTGTTGTTCTAAAATATACTGTTGCTGATCCAAAATATAGAATTTTTGATCTAATTTAAACACAATATTAATATATTTATGTATGTATGGACACTTCCCAGAAGTGGTGAAAAAGTCGTTAACTTTTACCTATAAAGATAAAAAAAACAAAATAAATTACCTCGGACAAATTATGATTAAAGTTGTTAGAGAGAGAGGAGAAAAAAAGAAAGTGAATATTGTTCGTTGAAATGTTTACAATTATAAAATTGTAAATGATTGTGTGGCAGGACTAAAAATAATAAAATCCTCTGCGGGCGTAAACTCTTGACTTGACTGGGTATTTACTTATATTGGGGATTTAATATGCTGTGCTCTGTGTGTATTTTTTTTTAGTCCACAGTGTCAGCAACGAATGCTTTTTTCCCAATGTAAGCGGCCACCCTTGATACTCACACAGAGTATTCCTCATGCCCCACCCCAATGTCTCTGAATCATTTCACCAGCCCAGGGAGTCGTGCAAATAGCACGGAAGGGTTGAAGGATGCGCAAGGGCTTCTACATGGGGATGACATCATTTTGTTTAAATTATATTAAATATTTTCGACTGGAGTCATTTATGATATTGTTTATTAAATTAATTTCGAATTTTGATATTTCGAAAAATATTTGTTATTACTTTTTATTGAACAACCCTTTTGGCATTAGTTCATCAGTGTGGGGGAGCCTTTCAAGAATTCCGTTGGGAGGAAGTGAACGCTGTGGGAATTTTTGGGGCTTGCTTCGAATTAAAGCTTTTATTTTGTTTTGGAAAGAAAAAATTTAATGTTTTTTATTGATTTTTATTATTATTATTTAATTTTGTATTGATTTTTATTACTATTATTTAATTTTGTATTGATTTTTATTATTATTATTTAATTTTTTATTGATTTTTATTATTATTATTCAATTTTTTATTGGTTTTTATTATTATTTTTTTTATTGGTTTTTATTATTATTTTTTTTATTGGTTTTTATTATTATTATTTATTTTTTTATTTATTTGTTAATGTATTTATTTGTTTCTTTATTTTTAACAATATGCTAAAAAATGTATGTTATGTAATTTTCAATTTTAATTCAGCCATAATTTTAATTGACTTTGTATTGAGTATTTAATTTGGACTTTTAATTTATTTCTTAATTTAATTTTTGTATTTAAAATAGAATAGAATTATTTATATGGTCAGTAAACTAGTATCCATATTTTGTATTCTTCTTTTGTTTATTATTATCCTTGTACTGCGTACACACTGTTATAAAAATTGTCCTGTATCCTGTATTTTGCCAAAATTCTATTGGTTTATGAAATGCTGCTTAAAATAATACATATAGGAAATGTATAATAATGTTTTTTTAAATTGCCTATAATACCTAAATACGAAATTTTATTTTGCTCCTTCCTTTTGGTGTTTTATGAATGGATTTTTCGTGTAGGTGCGATTATGGTGAATTTTATTGAGTATATTTTATTGAGTATATGTAATAATTATTAATTGATGCAAAATTCTCTGTATGTGGTTTGATTTCTCATTTGCTCATATACTAAACCTTATATGAGAATTTGAAAAGCATAAATGTACTGATATAATAAATAGCAAAGAATAAATTATTAGAGAACACAAAATCAGGATGAGTGAGCCGCCCCCACCGTAAAATTGTACGCGTATAATATGGATCTTCCGTGAAGTATACTTGATGATGCGTCTGCCTTCAGGAAATCCTTCATTCTGTGTACAGATTCGTATGCTTCCTTTCCTGATGCTGTTGTATACCCGTCTAAAAAATTCTTTCACATCTCATCCCTATGTGAACATTCTGCATGGTGGAGATACTTAATATAAAAGTGAAGCTTATATGTTGTGTGTGTGTTGGTGTGTTCCGTTCTTTTAATAATGAAAAAACATATGAGATCATTGCTACTATATGTATACATAATATGCCGCAAACACAAAGATGCATCACCTTTCATCACATTTATGTGCATATATTTACACATTAAAACCCATGAGTTCTTTAATTCTTTATATGTGAAATACTTAAAATAATAATTATTATTAGATACAATGAAAGTACTTTTAGGAGGGATTTTACAAATAAATACTATTTTAATTGCTACATTTCAAAGTTGGGATATTATGAGACTAAAATAAATAAATGGTTTTGGAAAAAATTAGTCCCACTATTTTTCCCTGATACATGATATCATGTAGGATGATGTAGGAATAAAGAAGGATCTCTGTGAACGAACAGGTTCATTCTTCACTTCTTTCACTCCATCTATCTATAGACGATGACGGAGTGAAAGGGTTAAGGATCCGGGGATGTGTATAGTATAGGCCTTTTGTAAAAACCTTTACTTATATTGTAGCAATCATAATGGTCATTATCTCATAATATCTTTTTTTTAATTTGTTAAAATATCATGTTACCGCTCTTTATGTTTAGGTTATACAAGGAAGTTCTGGAAAAAACATGCATGGTGACATGTTATGGTTATATTGTATATTTGCTTTTAGAGGCCGGTGGCAGGTTTATTTTAAGTAGTTACAATTACAAAATTATTGTCCTAAAAAATGAGTAAGAAATAATTAGTGTTTTTCTAAATTAGTATACGAATGTTTTGTCCAAATTAGCACGAATATTTTTCATGTTAAATGATTAAGGATAGATTGTTTTCAATTAGCAAGTTTTAATTCTTTTCAATGACTCAAAAGAATTTTAAAAATTTGAATTTCCTTGTATTTACCAGCAGCCTTCCCATATTAAATAGAAATTACAGCCAATAACAACCACAGACAATTATTTTTGCATTCATTATGCTAGAATATTCTTTAACTTAAATAAATGTCCATATACATGAGTTATCAGAAACAAATTGAGCAAAAACGTGTGATAAAATTGCTTGGTTTAGTTTGGCTAACGTTCAAGGTAGCGGAAGAGGGCGCCAGGAATTTCGCTGCATGATTTCATAGTTATCTGCTTATTAAGCGTACTTATAATATTTAAACAATGAATTAAAATGAGCATATTTTTTAAATATTAAATTAACGTGAAATTTTAATGACATGAATTTGTTAATATTCATGTACATTACATAATTAATTTGACTTCCGTAATTATTTAAAAAAATCAATTAGTTTTCAAAATTAATTATAAATTAAAAATAAATATGATATTAAATACAATTTATTATAAATCAAAAAAATTACAGACGTCTTATAATAGTTGGCACATTCCTTGATTTAAGTGAATTATTTTTAATGTAACGATGTTACCTAATTAATTAAATAAATGCATAATTAAATTAAGACTGTTTCTTGGTGGCACAATGAGCAATGAACGTTCTTGGAAGCAGATGCCCTTGTGAAAATTTGGAAAGCGGGAAATTTGAAATACATGTGTGTCCCTTTTAAAATCCTCTTTAACCTTTCCTCGCATGAATCGCGGTATTAAAGTAGAAAAATGTGAATGAGGATTGGTACGAAAAAAATTGAAGTATTTCATCATTTTCGATGAATTGTTAATCTGTCTGAACGAACGTTAATCATAGTAAAAATATTATAGAAACGGTTGTATAATTGCCGTGTTTTTTTAGATTTGTGAAATCCCTGTATCATTTGGAATAATAAGTTATTTGGATCGACATTTAATCTGTTTTGGGCTGAACCGGTGAACTTGCTTTTAAAAAATTAAATTGGTAATGTGAAATAAAATTATTTTAGTTTATTTTATAAGATTACGTAGTAAATTTACATGAATTTTTTTTAATTCGCTTATAAGTATTGAGGAAAATAATAATAATCATTATTTTTATGATTGTAGGTAATATTCATTGACTGAAGTCTTCTTCCCGAAAAACATGCCAGGAGAGGCTCATTGCGAGAGTGCTGAGGAAAGTATTGCCAGGAATAAGAAGCTTGCTGAGGCGGAAAGAAATAATGATAAATTACAATCTGAATTTTTTGACGCCATTGAAGTGGAAAAAAGTAAACGGCTGTACCCTGAACGAACAGGAGAAGTAAAGACGGCGTGGTGGAACGTTGTGGGAGGTGGTCATGAAGGTTTCGATAAACTGACCTGTGAACGTAATGTGTACAAAGTACTTCAGAGCAGTACGTGACATTGCCCTTTTGAATGTCTTTTAAATTACATTCTGTGTTGATAAGTATCCGCATTTGACAATATGTAATACAAACTATTAATAAATACATTTTAGGTCCCTTGGCGAGAATAATGTTAGGTGCCCTTAAATCTTCTGGATGGTAAGTAGATTATAGGCATGCATAGTGTACTAATAATATTAAACAAGCTAACCAACTATAACCATGCAAGTTATAAAGTCAAAACTATAGATATCCCTTGTAGGGCTCACGTTTAAGACGATTTAAAGATTATGTTTATTACAGTGCTGTTGATATACGTCGGCATTTTTCTTGTGAAGTTTGTGATGCAAAAGTCACTGGAGGTTATGACCCTCATTTAAATCAGGTCTGTGGTTTTAGTTGGATTTTTATCTGTAACCATAAGTTCAAATATAACTCATAAATACAAGTCCCAGGGGGCCTTTGTATTCGTTAAAATTTCCATCAAAGCTATCCATGTACAAAGCCTGGTTGATTGCCGACTGTATCTCAAGAGAATTGTTTGTTTGTTGTTACCACAGGTGGTCGTTTGCCAGAATACTGCCCGTAGTCAGAGTGCCATTCAAGGAGTATTAACACATGAAATGATTCACATGTTTGATTATTGTCGAAAGAAATTGGATCTAGCTGATGTGAAACATTTGGCATGTACTGAGATTCGAGCAGCTAATTTAGCTCATTGTAGTTTTATGGGTGCTCTTACTCAAGGCTCAGCAGGTTTCTTTAATATAAAACAAGCACACGCTGTAAGTTTGTAATATTCTATAGGATTTACTTTTCTAATGATTGGGCCGCTTAAAATGGCATTTGGTAATGACCCGACATCAAGTTTTTGGTTTTTATGAAAATAATTTGTGGACTTTCAGGACTGTGTTAAAAAGCGAGCTGTGGAGTCGGTGCTAGCTGTACGAAACATATCTCCAGAGGCCGCTGAAGTTGCTGTTGAATCAGTGTTTGAAAAATGTTACAAGGATTTAGAACCTTTAGGCCGGAGACTTCGACGGAATTCTGATGATATGTATAGAGCTCATGCGGAAAGAATCAATGTGGGTTATGAATAATAAATTTTGAATTGTGAAGTAATTATAACATTCTAAAGTAACGTCGGATAGTGAGTCTACCATTGTAGTTTCAGTAACTCTTACATATTGCTAAAGAATCAATGTGACACCAGATTAACATTGCATGGTTAGTGGATTCCGTTCTGTGAATGGCCCTCAATCTTATAAACAAATTGAAAATGGTCGTGGTACTACGTCTTAATACGTTAGAATTTGTAGTGTATATCAGAACGCATCACATGGCCATTTCTTCGGTACAACAATAGCACGTTAAAGTGTCACATCATGATTGCAAGTTTTATATAAGTGTATTTTGAGCTAAGTGTCGGGCTTCTTGTAAAGTGTCAAGTTGACCAATACTTCTTGGTAGTACCTAGTACCTAATGTTTGTAGATCAAATTAAATCATGTTCAGGTCCTTATTTATTGAGCAATAATAAAGAGGAAATGAGCACAAAAAGAAATTCCATGTGTTTTCATCGTCCTTTATAATCTACTCCGTCAACATGTTTAGAGACTGTATTTGGCCGTTGGCGAGAAAGGTCCTACCGATATTCTACGAAAATATACTTTCAATGCTGCATGTTATTATTTTAATTCTCTTACTTCTTTACTTTATATCACATATTTCATTTAATTTTTATTGGCAAAATGTACGCAACCAGTTTGATGGCCTAACAATATAACGTCAGTGTCGAGGTCGTGATTATGATTCGGGAAGTTATAGTATAAAATGTCATATGTACCCTAATTTCTTATGCGTTAATTCCTACCCAGTTCTGACTCGTAATCTGCTGAATAAATGCGTTGCCCCAAGTAATTTAATATCGTCTTTATAAAACTTATAATGGAAAACTTGTATCCCCTCTATACGCACGGATAAGTAATAAGTCCCGGATTTCGTAGCTGCTTAAATCCATCATTTCGTAAATAGGACCGTGTTGAAAAGGTGGACTGTCTTCATGTTTACATGCCACATGGTACAGTTGATTGCTTGAAACTCCTGAATTGACGAACGGAAGTCGTTTTCGCTATACAATCAGACAAAGTCAAGAACATATACTAAACGATGTGTCTAACAAGCTAAGCTGCTTATGGACTCTGGCACCAATATGTGGTCGGAGGTTAGTAATTAACTAATAGGATAACGAAGCAGGAGTATAAAAGCGTATGAACATGAATCCAAACGCTATATATGTACACGATGTACATATTGTTGAGGGTTAAGATTAACGATACAATAACGTCTTTGAAAGTCAACCTACCTAAATATTTTTGATATCATACAGTCTATTATACAACGTACATACGTTTTATTCTTGTTCGACAACAAACTGGCGTTCTATACATGGCAAAGGGCTAAAGCGAAAATGTTCTCGAGTTAAATTATTTCGATCAATATGCAAGCATCCTTTTAGACCTGATATTTATAAACGAAGAGTTTTTCATAGAACTTTTGGATGGCAACCCGCTGGGTTTCTTTGGGGTGATATGGTAATGGTTGTAAAAATTCTTTCGAAAGGTGAATACATGGAATATGAATAAAACAGTATTTATTTAACTTCTGCATATACTTGCTCCCAAAAGAGCTTCCTCATACCATGAGTGTACATACATTGATATAGGAAGTATTAAATCCTGTGTGTAAAAGGCTCATGAACATACATGAGACTATAGATTAACTTAAACGAAATTTAAGATTACTTAAAATATAATGTCAACAAGAAGGGCAACAATAAACGTTTTTTGTTTATCAGTTTTCTTAAAACTATCATGAGACCATGTAGTTCCCCAGCAAATGGAGTTCGAAACTCGAAACTAAACTACTGCCAGGCCAAATAAATACTAACAATAACCATTCAATGTGACAACTATACTGCGGGATGGTTGTAATCATCAGTGCTTGAAGTTTTCGTAGTCTTTATCTTTTCAGAGCAAACGTTTCAAACTTTTTCAGAACTTTTATTATTTCTATACAGTGTGCAATTGCTGGGATTTCTGAATCTTTAAAAAATAAATTTATTCTCTGGAGCCCTTGCTCGTATGCGAATTTATAGATGAATCAAGGTTCTACCTTTCCATCAGTGAAAATTAACTGTATACTACACATATACGAACCAGTTTATCATCTTTATTATTCCAAGAGTGAGTGGTTTAATTAGCATAATAAATCCTGATCATTGTGGCATGCGTGTACTGTTTTGTGATCCAAAATACGATATTGTAAATAACAAACTAGCATAATCTTGCAGGATAAGTCAAGATTTATTGTGGTGGAGTGTGTTTGTGGAAGTGCATTTATTCAACACGTAACAACAATGCCTTGTTAAGAGCAACGTACCTACCCCATATATACACGGCTGAGAACATTAGTTCCTTGTTATTGAGTTATCGCGTGGGGCAATCAAAGGTAATGTTTTATAATGCTTTAATTATATCCACGTACGAAATATGCACAAACATGTATAATGTACATAGACACATATAAATACAGTACTTACATAATATGTGTATATTCAATATAAACAACTAATATGTATGCATGTGAGCTACTAATGAAAGTCACACTATAAGGAAAGTTCAAGCAAGCAACTTATATGGGGTGATTTCGAAATTTACCAACGAGGCGGTAATTAAGTTATATGTGACAATCTGTCAAGATGAAAGGCGATAGTAATATAAAATATGTTAGGTTACAAGCTAGAATAATCTACTCCATTTCCTATTTAAACATTTCTAGGGCAAGGTAGAATATATTGACACCTGACGTATACATATGTATAGAATTGGACAAATAATACACTGACATACTGGAACGCTTGCGACGGGGTTAAGAACGAAGAACGTGTGTATGACATACCTGCTCTCCAAAAACCCTGTACTTACGATTAATGCAGGACTTCTGTACGCAGTAAACAAAGGCAGGAAATTAAGTACCGCAAAAGTGTATAATATCCAAAGTTACAAGTGCGAAGAAAAAGGAGGCGTGAAATGCTCTTTTGATGTATAGGAATTTTGGGAAGCTTATCAAATAAGTCATCAATGATCAAACAAATTCAGCAATGTATATATTCACCGAGCTTGTCAAGGGAGGTTTAATATGCAAATAGTGTGTGTGTACGGAAGGAAGAAAGTATTCCAGAATTTAAGGAGGATTTCAGCCTAGTTTTTCAAAGTTCAGCAGAATATGACTTGCGTGCGTGGCTTTCTCTGCTCGCTGAGTAATGAATGGAGTTTTAGTGATCAGAGAGTTTTGTGAGCAGTAGCTATTGTGAGTCAGTGTGTGGTCATCACGAACTCTTTGGAAACAAACAGTTGCCATAGACACTTGTATTATAAGATGATGGATTCCATATTAGTTGTCGTGTTTCCTTGCCAATATTTTTCATCACAATAAAGCTTGAGAAAATATTGATATGGAACAGGTGTGATGAGACTTTGACTCTGTATATGAGTCTTTTGCATGAACGAGAATTTATGGAAAGGCTTTTTTTTATATGAGCAGCGGACTCTCCGTTTTCCCTCTGGTTCTCTAAATCATGTTTTAGTCATAAAAATGTTTTTCAGTTTCTATTAATATTTCATACATGCAGTGTACGCATTATAGGCTCCCTTTCATTTTAGTCACATTCACCATTTATATGTTGGTATGTGTAAAAACTGCCTCCGAGCCTCGTCATATATACCTTGTATATCTAATAGTAGAGTTATTTAGCTATTTAACTATTCCAACAAGGAAGATATGCACAAGCATGCTGGTTTGATCCAACGATTATTTGTTCATTATATCGACAAAAGTTACTGACCGTCTTTCAGCTTTTATACATGTTTTTCTACCTCCTATGCATGGAGAAGCAATACTTAAGTATAGTTAGTTAGTACTTGGTATAGTTTATGGAAACCTCCTATACAACCTTAATTTTAGTATGTGAAAAAGAGCTCCTACTATCCTTAATTTTAGTTCGTGGAATAGCTTCTGTGTATTATTCCTCCTTGTAGTCTATTTGGAAAAGGAAGTTCAGATAATCCATTCATTTGTACTAAAGTCCATGAGCAGTAGAGAAGGGATATCTTGAAGAATTTGTTTCAGGAAGACACCCTATTGATACGTAAGAAGAGACTGTTGGACAGGATTATACTAATGTGGTTCTTATAGGGCAGTAGAAAGAATTTTGTCAGAGAAAGAACAAACCAAGTAATTCTCGCTTCTCCTCTGGAACTCAATCTTCATCCTACTTCAGCATCTTCATTTTTTATTACTACTATATTGTCAGTAAATTGTTGTATACTACTACATTGTTTTATACTATACTCGCATATCTTGATTTAGATGTAAGACTCGGAGTGTAACAATTTATCCATCCTATACCCGTCGTCAGATTACATTCTGTATACCCAAGTCTGTTATCCGTATTTGCAATCGGCAAAATTTTATATCTATGCTGCACACGAGAGTGTTCTATGTATATCCATCAACTGATTCTTTCAATTTTCTCTCATCTCTCATCGGTGCTGTCCTTTGTCTTGTTCTCTCGGTGGTTACCCTATGGATTGTCTTCGTGCTTGTGTACTGTTCTGGTGCTTGTTTCAATTCCCTCGTACGTATTAGCTCCCCAGTATCTATCAGTGTTATGTAATTTTGTCTTGCTACATTTCATGCTTGTTCTGTTGTATAAGGAAGTAATTTTTCCATCAAGTTGTGTGTATAAATATGTAAGCGGAGCTGGAAAATGTGCTTGGTGAAACCATCGGAGACGCATTGTGTTAGTAGCGAAGCACGTGTCTCAACGTTTGTCTTCCTCCTTCTCATCTTTCGCCTTATGCCATGTAAAGAACCGTCCATTTGACAGACTAATTCAAATTGCACACACTACCGGTACGTCAAGACGACTGCTCTGCGACATTCTCTAGCTCTAGTCATATCCTTCTGTAGCATAAAACTCATCTCAAAGGTATCTTTGACAACATGTGGTAAATATTTACCTTTGAATATTTGTCCTTACTTTACATTTCAGAATTGCCTCTTGTAGTTTTCCGTCACTTTTTGGCAGGTAGCACAGTCTAGCTTAAAAGAATTTTAGACTATACGCACTAGGGAAGTATTAGGAAATTCAAGTAAAAGTTGAACAGTTATAGCTGCCAAGGATTAAACTTGATATTTCCAAAGTTATGCTTTCCCCTAAAAGTATCTTGCAGTTATAAGAAGTTATGGCCACTTGCCCCCTCCCATTTATATCCTCCATTTGTTGATCTTCCACTCTTTTTCCATTTACAAAGTTGAATATAAATACTTAATAAAAATAGGCCATTCTGAGTTTAGCATAGGAAACACATCTGTTACCCTTCGTCCTCATGACAATCCTACTGTTCAAACATAACGCTGGAAGACTTCTCCAGATTGTACGATTGCATAGCGATTGTTGAAAGACTAGATGCTCAAAATGTGAGCGTATAGTACATTAATTTGAATATGCAGGAATGACTAGTATTTTTAAGTATTCAAGTTGTTGATGTAAAGTAAATAAGCATTTTTTGTAGAAATAAATTAGAAGCAAAATTCTATTCAGAAATATCTGTAGAATGAACTTTTCTCTCAAAGTTTTCGGGAAATCTAATTCTGGCGATGAGAAGAATTTTGCTTGCTTCTATGTACGAAGCTGTTATCATGATAATGTAGGAAGAGCTGTGGTTTTGCCCAAGGGAGTCAATACTATATACCTAAACAAAGTACTTAGAATGAATAAAGGAATAAGATAGGGGAGGCGAAAACAACAAGGACAAATTTGCCTAATTATTCGTCTTGAGGGAGAGCAAAAGTTGAAGCATTCTTTTCTATATTCCAAAAGCAGGCAGACCGCATCCGCATATTCATATCCCCGTTGCCTTCGTGCGCGTTTTATTGAATTATATACCGTGTTTTTGACGACAAATGCCTGCATGTAGTTCTAATATATGCAAAACCTGCAAACTAACGAAGGAATGTAAAAGAAATGTTTAATGACAGAAGCGGCTAATTGTTTTTTTCTTTCGTATTTTAGTACTTATCTGCTTTTACGGAATAGACGTAGTGGCCATCTGGAAGAAGGCATCTCCTCTGCTGACGAGACGTTTCGTTTTGGTTATATTTCCTTGTCAAAATAATTGGAAGTATTTAAGGCAATAATGGCTGCTACCAAGAACGTCCTGGAAATGAGCAAAGTGAATGTAATAGGACAAAATCCATGTTTCTCTCCTACTTCAGCCTTAAATAATCCCCTCTTCATGAATATGAACATTAATCCTTTAAGTCTTCCCATCATGAGTAGATTAAATTTTCCCGGAAATCCCTTGTTTTTTCCATCCAACAATGACTCTTCCAAACATAATGAATTTTCGCCGACGCGAGCAAATTTGAATATTTCACAATCATGTAAGCTACATTAATTAACTAGCCAAGCGGCATTTCTTTACCAAATTTACATTTTAGATACCACAACTTATATTGTCATTCATTCTTGTCATTTTTATTAACAGCTTTGGATGATCAAGACTGCGATGATGACACCAACGATACTTCCCTAATCTCTGAGAACGGCAGCAAAATTTTGGGGCATAGAAATCAAAAGCGTCCGATCCCCAATGAACAAAAGGACGGGAAATACTTTGAGCGGAGACGGAGAAATAATCTTGCAGCTAAGAAATCCAGGGATGCTCGAAAAACTCGCGAAGATCAGGTATGCTCTAATAATAAATTATTTATTCATTATAATATGATATTATTCTTATTGTTCTGTTTTTCTCCAGCTGGCTATGCGAGTTGCTCAGTTAGAACATGAAAACAGCTATTTAAGAGGTAAAGTTGCGGATCTTCGAGAAGAAATGGGCGTCCTCCAGCTATATCTATGGCAAAAAGCTAATGGTAATTTTAAGAGTGAGAAGAAAAGTTAAAAATTGATTCAAGAGAAGAAGTCTCTAGCACCAATATGTAAACGTCAGCTCATCCAGCGATGGACACTCTCAAAATAAAATAATGTTTAAATGTCTAAAACATATTTATTTCAACAGTGCAAGCACTTGAAATTGAAATGTTTATTTGGTGTTATGTTTGTCATTATTAGCTTAATTAACAATTAGTATAATTATAAGCAAAGTCCTTAAACAAAATTGAAATTGTTTTTACAGAAACAATATTATTGTTATGCTGAATACACATGTCATATGTATTTCGGTGCTTTCCGAACATGTATGTAAAATTTTGCTGTAAGTAAATGTAAGTCATGTTGACAATGAATGTTGCAAGAGCATTACAGATAGTATGTATGTAGAATTTGAAAATATTTCCAAATATTATGTTTTACGAGCTCAGAATATTCTGGGTTTTACTATTCCCCTCTGACGCATTGAGTACGTGTGCTTGTGTGAGCATTGGGAATTACATTAAGTTCAAGGTACTGTAATAATATTTAGACAACAAAGTGGTGTGTTAATTCAATTTTAATAGTAACCTGAAATCAATTTAAAATTCTGTACAGTAGTACACTGTAGTTGAAGGGTGTAAGCAAATAGACAAAATTTGATTAAATATTCACTATTATGCAAAAGGATGCACTGGGAAGCTATAGTCATTTGCAATGAGGCTGGCATGTCTGCAAAGTAAAGGGAGATTCGGTCATCCATTCATTATGCGTTCAATTTACAACATAACCGTATATATATGTACGTCGTGGAAAACGAGGATACAAACCACTCTTCAAGGAAGCAGTGATTCAGTAAAAATCCATCATTTATTTCTAATGAATAATGACGATACAAATGCTATATTGTGAATGCTGTGCATAAGGAAGAAATTGATGATTTATTTACTATAGGAGTTTTCTAACCAGCTGAGAATATTTACAACCTGTGACCTGATTTATATTTACTCACTCTTTTTAATAAGTACGGGATTGTCATGGTCTTCTGGGTTGAGCCTGGCTATGTAGACAACTGTGGAGTCCATAGTGTGGACTCCCTGTAGACACAGTACATTTGTCTTGCAGGTTGTTTTTTCTATTCCCCATTTCACTATTTCTTTTCATGATTTACAGAGAAAGCGTACGACTATTAAGAAAGAAAACAACGTCTGTCCTTTTTGTAGCTGCTTCTATTTTGCTCATTCGTCCTCAAGCTCGGTCGTAACTCTGTTCCCATGCTAAACTAGGACATGACCTCACATGTGTGTAGCCACTATATATCATTCAATGCATAAACGGACTCTTTGATTCCATCCCCGCTTCCAGGTAAATTATGAGAAACGAAGAATCTTGTTCAAAATTAAAATAAATATTTATGCTTGGGCGTAAATTTAAGTGAAACTTATGTGATATTTATGCTAGGGGACGTGGAAATGGACAAATTGAAGCTGTGCTTGTACATGGCACTGAATAAGTCTGCAATAACTGTAATATTATAATAGTCACCACAATCTACTATAGCTGCAGTGTATTAAACTACTAAGTGAAAAGTGATGCTTCAAAGGTTTTTCTAAACGTCGTCCAACCATTTTTCCATTGCCGGAGTAGGTGTCAAGGAAAAAAAGTAAGGAAGGAGAAACCCTGCCACCACTTTAGCAAAATATTGCAAAGCATCAAGAGAGAAGAGAAATTGTAACCGGGAAAACAGAGTGGCTTACTATATAGTAGTGAATGGAGCATGTCTTGAGTGCAAATCTGTTGACAAGGCTAAGAGCTCGGGTTAGAATGTAATTCTTCATCCTGAAGCTTACAAAACACATGACATAATGTCAACAATATATCAATAGGTAGTCTTCATGGGATGACAAAAGTAGTATCTTTGCTTATTTAGTTTATGAATTTACCTAGTTCGAGGGGTAACAAATGCGTCATATGTACTAGCTACCCACAATAGTTAATGTTATGAGCGTTAACCTTTCAGGTTGGTTGATGTGCTTGCATATTGTTTCATGTTTATAAGAAATGGTGCACTTGAATTTTAGTATCTTCAACTACATTTATAGTAAGCTTTTAGTAAGACCGAGAAAGTATTCAGATATATACACTAGCGGGTGTTAACATCACTTCAAATACCATTATTGTTTCCGTCCTTTTCGTCCTCGCCAGGCGTAAACTAATTTGCTAGGGGCTTAAAACATTCTGTAAACCTGTGTATATGTATCTATATATGCTGTAGTATACAGCGTTTATACATCCAAAGAAAAACTTGAACCCCTGGACACCTTTCCGCCATGAGTTTTTGCACTTTCAGGCATACAAATATTACAGCATAAGCAGTTCCAGCTAAAGGCAACGACGAATTGTTTCATCGGCTCAAAGAATAGACATTCCTTTATATTGTATTTACGGGTATGTTGTAGATACTGTGCACATACTAATATACCCTCAGACATTCCAGATTTGCAACTTTTCCGTACCAACTTTTCCTCTCTGGATCCTGACAAAGCATTCAAAATCAAATTGAATCCAAACTTTCTCTCACACAGTAACAACCAAAATCTCGTCTGACTGAGCAAGGGAGGATTACGTGAAAACAGGAGTGATTCATGAAGCAAAAATAACAAATTGGTTTACATTTCTTCATTGTAAACTATTGGCGTTGTAGTATTTGCTCCTGTGGTGACGAACCACAAATAATTCTATAATATAAGGCAACCCTCACCTCCATAGAAAACTACCCGATTTTATTTACAAGGCCTGACACTACTGGGTTTTATCATTTCCTACACAACAAGCAAAGGTAAAAGCATCTCCATCCGTATTAAAATAAACTGATCAAGTGTAGTTGGCTCCTACCGGTTGCTTGCACACAATTGTGGGTAACTCAACCTTGAATAAATACTGACTTACCAGCCTATGGCTATGGCCAACAGTACATATGCTTACAATATGCATGCACACTATATCTTTATAGAATATATTCATGTTTAGCACAGAATGTATGAAGTTTTGGAAAAAATATACTCCTAAGCTTCTTTCACCACTAATTGTTTGTCGACTTTTGACTCTTATAAGTACCCGATGAAAGACGAAAACATCAGAAGAAATTTATAATCACATTTTGCAGGGTTGTACCTCTGACGTGTCCTTTGTGTTTTGAATACTCAAGAACCCAGTATGGACAAAAATTGCAGCATTTGCTTGTTAATGCGTTACTTTGGATACGTAGCCACGCTCTTCAGTTTGAATTACAAGTTGTACAAAGCATGATTTAATCACTGCCTTGGATGAGATAAGCAAGGAAATATGATCTAGTCAACCTTGAACCTTGAGAGACTGGACAGTTTGAAGGATGCAAATCTTCGATGCATGTATAGGGTTAAGAGAAAGTCTTGACATGAATAACGTTCAACGTCTACAATGCTGTTGTACACACACCATATATTATGTAAATCCTTTCTTTTCGTCAGCTACTACTATGCAATTTAAAATAAAATTGGCTTGCAAATCATTCACAATTCCACATTCAAAGTTGTATGTACTTGTGAAACTTAAAACCAAAAGCAATTTTACAATGACAGAGCAATTCATTTCGCCCCGGGACACTTGCGATTAGACGAAGACTTGAAACAATAACAGTGGGGCATTTATATACCCACGCGATGTCTTAAGACATGTTGTTGGGCTTCCTATAGCTTATGTCATCGCTTAATGTAAATAGTGAATTAAAACGTAAAATATCTTGGATTGAATAGGGTTCTAGTCATATTATTAGCAACGTTTTTTTGCTGAGGGTTGACATTCCATTCCTGGGACAAAAACCTGAAAACTCCGTAATTGAACCCTGCTAAGTAAAAGTCTGAAGTTTCATGTCCAAGGATTTTAACACCCTTTTAACATGCGACATGGACAAGGACAGTTACTTACTCAGCATCTTAGAATCTTTCCTTAAAGTCAGAGATATATAATATTGGAAGGGAAGTAGTTTGTAAGCATGAAATCGAAAGATAGATTGAAGTGAATTGGATGGCTTGGTAAGGGCAGCGCCTGCGTTCCCATCTTATACACCATAGAACGAAAAACATGAAATGTTTACTACCGTTGAAAACCAGGAGGTCTGATACAACTCCCTTCACTCCAAAGAGGCAGCATCTGAGTGGCATGCAATCTTTTCCGGCGAGTTAGTCTATCTCTTCTCTTAAGCCGAGAATGACAAGACTGGAGGCCAGTAAAGAACTCTATTGTCATTTGTTAGGCAAGTCACTTGTACTTCGTCAGTAAAAGGATATCCGAACGACAGAGCAGTAGATGTTGTTGAGAAGCAAAGCAACTCCTGCATGACTTCTCCTACATACCGGCTTTCATGACAACAACAGCAGTAGTAGCAGCAAGAACCTACAAGTTTTGTAATCCTCTTCATCTGCTTTATAAACAAACATACGAGTGAAGCAAGTATACTTAATACGATCACAGTTAATCTCTGCTTCCATATAAGAGACAATTATAATATTCCTGAGAGACGGAAAGATATCCTCACGCTGACTTAGCGGTTTCGGTGTTTAGTGAAAACACGAACAAGCCTGTGTTTCAATAATTTAACTTCGTCTGCTCAGTCGAAATAAGGACTAATACTCTTTGTAACACCAACGGAGTGCTATCCAACTTCTCGTGCGTGTTTCGTCTTAAGTTTTAAGTCTTGTTGGTAGTGTGAAGTGCTTTTCTTTTCAACTGGTACACACTTTGAACCCTATATACTGTTTTCCGATGGAGGAAGAATACCAATAATGTAAGTTGATCATTGCTTTAGCGTAACAATAATCTAAATACACTAAATTTATACTAATAATGTTAGTCTACCAATTTTATGACGTAGTTGTACATACATCGTATTGTCTTTACTTCAACTTTTCTCATTAGTATTCTTGCTTGTGGGTGTTTTGTACCAACGTTTGAGCCTAACGGTGTAACATGTATTTGTTTCATTTACATTCTGAAAAAATATATCAAATGTGAAACAATAGCTTTGGTGTGTTAACGGTTGTCGGAGTTCGCCGAAAAACAAAGAATACGAGTATAAAATTTCCCCCAGCTTGTCTCTTTGATGGAGTTGGATAACAAAAAAGATCCGAGTTATCTCCACCCTTACTGAGAGGAACAACTACTCGTCATGATTAATGAGAACTTATCAAGAGAATATCTTTGCATTAGTATTCCATCAACTACAGCGTTAATGCTATAAGGTTGGATTAAGATATTGTTGACAAGGTGATAGCAAGAACCTGTAGCCCTGATCATATATTTATAATAGCTTTGTTTACTTTGAATTTTCATTTAATTTGGAACCGTTAAGAGTAATGATGTCAGATAGATTTTTATGAACCATTTATACAGCATCCAATTCTTATACTTTCTTTACATTGTATTGTATGTCTTTATTAACGTGTTATTCCAACTTCAGTACAATAATGACTGACATGTGTATTTTGCAGTGTTATATTGTGTTTAAATTGTTCCATGCTTGAAATGCAGGAATATAAACTTTTCTGAGTACAAATAAGTTTGGAATGGCATGATGAAAAATAATAAATTGTGTAAGAAATTTTTGATTAATTTGAGGATAATTAGGTACTAAAACTTTATGAGAATGTCTGCGATATTTGCTGTTAAGTTGTGCTGTGCATTGCCATGCTTTTCAACTTTCACGGCTAAAGTTTACACCATCTCACCAGTGTAAATAAGTTGCTTGTCTGCCCAAGTCTGATGCATTAGGTATTATTGAGAAACTGAAAGGCGACCATAGATATGGACGCATATGTTTTACCATGTTCTTAGAAGGTAATCACTTCAGTCATGTCCATCTACATTGAAATTTATTCTTTTGAACACCTCTTCTCCCTCTGTCAACATTTCTATGTCGTCATGCAACCTTGGTCTAATTACTCTAGAGGAATTAACTGGGCTTCAACATCATCATATTGAAAGAGTATAGGGATCATGCTAACCAGCGCAATCCTCATGTCGGCATTACTATGACGCGTTCAGAAGTAGTACAGTACAACATATGCATGTGCTCAATACCGGTGATGCTAGAATTCGCCCCCGATTGCCTTCTATGTACATTCGTCATTTTTTGGTAATGACTTAATTAACCAGAAACCTTTTCACAAGATCATACCATACACACTAGTACATCATGGAATAAAGGTACAAATATGTATGCTTCTCTCTTGAGCATAATACGAGACTAAACGAATTGCGTCAAATTGTAATGGAAAATATTTGTATAGCTTTGTTACGTCAGCGTGAGTAACATGTATAACTTTGTAAAGACCTTCTACGAAATGAGTGTAAAAGTTATTTTTTACCAAATAAGATGATTAAATATTCAAGTCCATTGACTGCAAGTGTATAGTTATATTAGGGCTGAAAAATCGTTGTAAGCAACGTAATTTAAAGAAAGGAATTAAAAAAAAGCAGATGCTCTTGTTTTATCCGCATACTCAAGTACCAACTTTGCTTTTAAGTGGAAAGAGCTTAAGAATGAATAAAAATCATTTATTTCGGGGTTCACTTTGAGGGTGAAACGGTGCTGAAATCTTCATAAAACTGTAAGGGGTCTTGGCAATTTATTTAGGTATGGTGGTAGAAAAAGTTTTGTAACTTGTCATAACGGAAGAAATCATGATGCACTATTACTTTCACTGTAGGAAGGAGTATGCGTGTAGATAAGGCCAAAGGAACTTACTCCGAGGGAAGCTCTCGAATGTAAAATGACTTTCATTTATCTCCCATCTCATATACCATGCCTTTGACTCGGGTATTATTCCTTGTGGAGTATGGCCGTGAAATATAATTTTATACATCAACATAAACAAGGTCATGAACTGAACTTGTGGGCCTATAAAAGACCATTCATTGTAAAAAGTAACCCCAATGCACTCATAAATGTTCGAGTAAAACGGATAACGGAGAGGATTGAGAGGCGTTGAGAAAGCTGTGTGCCTTTTAGACTTCAGTACTATAGGAATCTATATTCTTTCCAAGGAGCTTATACTATATCTGTACTTCTTCAGTATTTACAATAAGCTGGGTTGAACGTAACTTTCACTTTGGGCGCAACATAGCTCATTACTGTCAACGATTAATTACACAGCAAAATGTTCATAAGGGATATGATAAACTTTATATGTACATACTTTGTCTACATACAGACCTCATTTCAAGCCCCGTCCAACACCATCTGTTCAATGTATTATTAGTAATAAATTTTAGAATTTGGTATTTAAATAATTACTAAAGTTGACTTTTTGAGAAACGAATAACTAAAGGAAATATTTCAAATTAAAAACAAAAATCTTTTAATAACTTCAATTAAATTTTGGTGTCCCCATTATAGTAACAGTCTTACGTGTAATAATACTAAAGTACAGTATTATTACAGTATATGACAAAGCAAAACTTTCTTCAGTAAGTAAATTTCTTTAAAATTGAATTTATTTTGGAACCTACTTTCGCAAGTTAAACTACAGTAGAAAGTTTAAATCCTGGTGTTGAACTTGTTCATATTTTACCTTTAGTTCTAATGCATTATGAGATGTATCTACATACATATAAGAAGTTTTTATTAAGCTCACAGAAAGTACATTCCTGTTCTCCTCCTTTTGACTGCTTAATCATAGGATCAATATCAATGTGAAGGTTTAATATCGTGTAAATCAGCTTGCCCCCATTTATGTGTTGCGTGTATACACTTATAGTTACAAGTAGTAATCGAGTATCAGTATAAGGGTTGTAGTGAATGAACAGATAAATATTTGACAGAACAACCGTAAAAATCTCTTAACTTTCTGAATCTCGGATAAAGGTTGAAAGTACTACGGGAAGGAAGACAAGCCAACGTTGCTGAAGTGAATTCCCGAGGAAATAAAGTACAGGCTTATAGATACAGTTACTAAATAAGATATACAACTGAATGAAGAAGAAAGTACCAGGTATTTATATTAATGGCTCCAAGATATACCATCGTATACAAAAATGAACAACCAGTTTTTCTTCTGTTAGAGAAGTATTATGAGCATTGTGTGGAATTGTAAAAATTAGAGTAGCCATTTAAATATTATTATTAAGTCTAAGTATTTTTTCATATATGTACAACAAATAAGAAAACTGTAACGCTCCTGATTACTCTATCCGACTGAGCCGTATTTATTAGCCGAAGCAATGAAGAAATCCGGATAATGATGTTTGGAGCACGCAATCCACTTATTTTTATTTTGTCTTGATTCTAAGGCAAAGTAAAACATACATTATACTGCTTTTACATTAATTTTCACATTAATTGGATCCTACATAGTGATTCAATGAACTTCTAGCAGAGTTTCAAGTGACATGACATTAAATAAGAGCAATAATCACGGATACATGCTCCTCGGTGTGCATGCTCTGCCAAACTCTGCCGACATGATATTACGGTACAGGCCGAGCTAACTTTTCACGGTAAGGAAACAGTTTTCATATGATTGACTGAGTAGAGCTTCAGCATGAAATAGATACCTGTATATTGCTGCCCACATGCTACTATATACTCATATGCTTCCTCATATAAGGTAGTATGTTATGATAAACGGAAGAGCTACCTACACAGTTTCTAGAGAACAATGTGAAATAACTGTTAGCACATGGAATTCTCGCTATCGATCCCACATGTTCGTGATGAGCCACCAGATTGTTTGAGCTCCTTCTCGCGCTATAGCTGTCTCTAATGAGTAGTAATTTCTTTCCGCATAAATGGTCAGCAAAATTAATTAATTTATGCTTTTGAGCTTGCTAAAAATCTCTTTTATACAAGAGCTGCTGCTCTAGATCCCAGATTTTTCGGGAAGTGCACTTCTGCCTTCACATCCCAATTCAGAACAAGCTTTTTCATGACGAAACTCTGTGTGCATGGAGATCCCTTACATTCCAGTATCAATCCACCTTAAAATCCTTTACATAAGCGTAGAACCTCGATGAGCTTACGTGTACCATGTCACAATTTTTATGATTCCGGTATAGAAGTTACACCCCGTGTTGTGATCGTGTAACATGCATTTCATCACGAAGTATGAATATATTAATATTTTTAATGGTGAACTTAATATTTAATTTACCTGCTCACAACATGAAATTTACTGTTAAGTCAATCCATTATACGGAAAGTAATAAAGCCCTATTGATGACATATTTCATTCTATGCTATCTCACCATATCGATTACTCTTCGAGATTATTCTGTGTCAAAGGGTGTTTCGAAGCTGTTCATATATAATTTCAAGTGAATTGTGTAAATGCAAAGTGAGGAGAAAAGAATGAAAATTCTGAATGCAAGCAAAGAGAAACAGCAAAGTCGCGAATAATACAGAATTGCAGAAGGGAGTTGCGGTAGTTGAAGCAAAAAAAAGTAGTGATTGAAGGTGGGAACTAAAAGGAAACAGACATTTGGTATCACAGAAACATTTGATTTCCTCAGGAAGTACGATCAACACCAAAACAAAAATAGCTATTCTTGTCTGACCGTTACACAATGAGAGTTGTCTCGAGCTTACACCAGATAAATAATACGTGGTGAATAATTTCGATATCAGTGAATGCAGTACATTATAGTAGTTGTTAATCATACGGTCTGGTTTATATACTCACTCTTTTCTGGTACCTGCTACAATTTACAGACGGTCAAAATAGTTGAGGTAAGAAAATTAATTGTCATTATTCGTCCACAGATAACATGTGTTGAGTATATATTTTATTGCTTAAAAGACACCCCCCGTACAGGTAAGATGTGTAGTGTACCACAAAACGACACGGTCTTAGGTGCACATCATAATTTTATGATGGTATATGTGTAAGAACAAGGTATGTTATATTTAGGTATGTAACCACACGAAGTTTACCACAGTAGTAAGTATACCACAAGACCGAATGTGTAAACCAAATATCCATGCTACAATGCTGACTCCTTGGGAATTAAAACATATACATATTACCAATCTAGAGCATTGACCCCAAGGACACCATTTTCCTCGGATTGTTTCACATTCAGTTCAATATCCCATTAACTTTGAAGCATATGCATAGGTTCGATGAAAATACCGGTGATTGCAGGACCCGCACCCTTTTAATAAATTTTTGGGGATCTGTAATCACGGGTGTAAATGATATTCATAATTTTACTGGGATCATAAAACTGTGGTTGTGCGGAGGTGCTTTACATGGCAATTAATTTGGTGTCCTGACTCTCTGTAATTAACTCGGGACTCGATAGATGATATCAAAAAATTCTACATAGGCGTATGATATAATGCTACTACTACCCCCGAGTGGATATTGTTTTCCTGTTCTCTCTGCCATGGAAATTGAATTACTTGTTTTTCTGTTCTGTTCTCCTTTCCCTCATTCATAGTTCGCTTTACGTCTTTCCCACTGTATTGAGAAAAGAGTAAACATACAAAAGGATATATAAAAAATATTAAAGGATCATAATAATTTCAAATGGTTATCAAATCATCGTTTCCTCTTCCTCTACAATTATTAACAGCCTTGAAGCTTGTTAGAAATTTCACCAGGATAACCTCATTTTCTGTGATTTACCCTTTCTCTGGTAATAAAAATCTTCTGCTACAAGGAAATTCTACAAGATACTCGTTGGCTGCAACTACGGTCATTAATGGGTAGACTCCCGTATTTTTAAGGCCGACTTCGATTTTTTGTAGACTTTGTAACCTTGCCAAGTGCTCAGATTCGTGCACTTAGTCCTAATACTTACTTTCTCATTATTTAACTTCCTCCAGCAACCGGCGTTCGTGTGTAGCATTTGGTATATCAGCAGGTTGGAAGGAGAAACTTTACGATTTTGCATCTTGACGGGTTTCCACCGTAACGTCCCCCTTGTAAACTAAAACCCGGCAATAACAAGGTCCTCTAATTATTCTTGTCATTACATCGTGTGTTTCGAGGGCTGAACATTTCTCAGAGCTCTAGGTTTTTATTCCTTTGTTTTGTTTCCCTTAATGTTGGGGTTTCAGGTGTGTCTACAGAAGCTAAAAGCGAAACAAGATTGACTGCTCTTAAAGCTACAAATTCACTTTTGGAAAGACAGTGAAAAGCTTTTAAACCAGGGGCGCTAATTCTCTCAAGTCTGGGTCAAGGAGCACAAATAAGCACATAGTATAGTATACAAATATTGCCATTTCCGTAAATTGCTGTAAATGATTTATTCCGATGCAATTAATTTATTATTTTACATGGTATTCGTTGCAATTGTTTATCCGGTAAAAGCACGGTATACTTATTATCGGTTTTACCGTATACTATGTGACTCAATTAAAGTTAGAAACAAGTTTGTAAATATAAATAAGTATAAATGTGATTATTGTCAGTGATATACAGTTTTTTTTAAATTCTACTCTATATTACTTTCTGCCAATTTTTGTTTTTCCTTCCGTGCAGGTATTGAGAGTTTCCAATTTACGGAAGCAATTTGACATTTGTCATGCAATCAGTAAATTTTATAATACTATAAATGAAGGACTACCGTTGTACTCCCACAAAAGTTTCATAATTACGTACACATAACATAACGAGCTCAATTTTATCATTACCTCATTTTGGATGTAAGAAATTTGGAACCATGCGGGAGTACAAGGAATTAGACATTATTTTAGTCTCTTCTGGTATAATGTGTCTATGGTAAACAGTGGTGCTATGATGCGAAGTGTAGGGAAAGTACTATGGAAGGTGCATAATGCACCGATAGCGTAAAGAAATTAACAATGTCTTTAGAAGTTACACAAACTGTTGTGTGGGTCCGAGGATGACAAAAAAGTGAATCAATATGTACTTATGCCCCGTAAAAGTACATTTCACGCAGAATTTTCCGTGATTCCGTGGTATGTCTAAAGGATCCTTTGAATCTACACAACTACTAAAATAATTAGATTTACAAGCTTACTTAATTTAGCCCTATTTTTTACTCACACATAATAACAGCATGGAAAGGTTCTTTCAAGATAATAACACTCACGAGCTCGTTAGTAGTTTCATCTCCTTTGGAGTACACAAATGGAGAAAGCTAGATTGACACGAGCGTGGGATCACTTCATCAATATCCTTACGCTATCAAAGCTTCGATTATTCTCCTGGATATGCATGCTCCATACGATAAGTATGAGCACTTGCAAAAACAGAACATGTATTTATATGTGGTCCTTTGTCCGAAACGTTTCCGTTGAGTCGGTTCTCTAAGGCTTTTTCATGTCGGTAGATATATGTTGATACTTTTATGCACACTGATACTCTAACAACCCAGTCACTAAATTATATGTGCTCAAACCCTAATTTGCTCTCCTTCATCTATTTCCTGCTGCAGAAGTGTTTGGGAATATGAACCGAATACATATAAGCAGGATATAGGATCTACGAACATACAAGTTGTATACAATATATAGATACTAAAATACAAGTTATACAATAACATAAAAGACACATACTACCTACTGATATATGTTTCTCCCGAAAGTACTCCCACAAGATTGCTGACTAATTATATACTTGAAGGTGTATAGATATGGAAGGCTCAAAAAATTTTAGGTTATCGATAACTTTAAGAACCTGGGCAAACGAGCTTTACCGTCTCCGAGAAATCATCCAATTTTATTTGACCGCCCTGTTTTAATTGCCAGGGGTTTACAACTTTACGGCTAGTGAGTTTCTTCATGCATTTCATTTTTAGACGTGATAACGGCGCAACTGAGGAAATACCTTCAAACTCCATTGTGCAAAAACCATTTTCATAGAGGGGAACTTTTGAGAAGTTTTCTTATATGAGCCTTTTAGACTTGTCCTTTTGTACGTTCTTCCGTACCCATCAACTCACGATGTCTCTGATGTGTTCACTTAATAAGATTAAAAGGCGCTTAATTCGACAATAAATAGAATGCTTAAAAGTTTATTCATTGTGTCTTATGTACTATAATTTGCAGCCATACATACCTACGTATGTATATATCTATGTACTTGTCTCTTAATTCAACATTTGGACCTTCCGTAATTGCAAGATTCAGAGCTCTGAGTTATCCCTTCTGCTTATCCGAGTGCAGGAATGAAGTAACATTTAATAAAATGAGATGCTTTATCGAATAAAAAAATGCTTTATCCAATAAAAAGTATGTGTAATTGAATCAAAGCACGCGTTGTTAACAAAAATGAGTCTGCAAAAAGGCACAGCTTTCTGTGTATTATCTACATATAGGTCAATATCTTCTACAGCAAAAATGCTGCATATGTGTGTACGTTGATTTATATAGTCATGTAAACTTACACAATATCCGTTCAGTGTTATTTAAGATGTGGAATGAAGTCAATGTCACTTTTGTAATGTCAGTGAATTATTAGTAGAAATTATTATGGAACCTGGATTGGAAAAATGTGAGAGTGCAAGGAAAGACTGAACAAGCAGTTTCTTACAGTCCAACTCACTTACAATTACAATCCTGTCACCCCAATATGTTAACATTAGTGTACTTAAAATACTTTGGTAACGCCTCAGTCAGAAGTCAGAATTTTATTCTCGCATATATTTATATTTATAGAAATGTTGTTAAAATGAAGTTATTTAGTAGTATCTTTTGAGATCACCTATTAAGCCTATTATTTAGCAGTGTTCCAATCCTTAAAACTTTTCGCCTTTGTTCTTGTATCGGCAGGGTCATTTAGGAATTAATAAAAGCGAAAGCATACAGTAAAGTTTTACTTTATTTTCGTTTATTTTTATTTTTAAATAGCACTGTTTTCATTTCAAGTAGGCAGAATATTTTCGATATAAGTTTGATAATATGACGTGGATCGTGTTCTGTGATGCTGCTTCTTCTTTTTTTTTATATTGTGGTGCGAGAATTGAAAATAAGTTGGAGAGGCATAGGTTCATAGAATGATATAATTCGAGATGAATCAATAAACAATACAAGTCGACCCTAATAATACCAGGGAATTGATTACTACTTTTTTGCATTAGTCAAGTTAAACATTTGCGAAGAGTACATAAAAGGATAGTCTTTTATAAATGACTTTGTCAGCGAATTCTACCTATCGATATAGAAGCCAGCCAGGAAGCTTGGTGGGCCCATTAAAATATATAGTGGCACCCTCTACACCAGTTTTCCAACAAAGATGATCAATCCTAAAGGTGAAGGCGATTGCTGAAGAATAGATAGATACATCCCTAGCCTGCTTTAGAACGTCATTAATTACCCATAGGCTAATGTAGTGAGCTACACAGTGGAGCAAGTCATCAATTATAATCTCCCTTTGCAGAGTCGGACATGAGTTTGATCAATTCTAAAATTACGCAATACCGCCAGACCTGAATACTTTGTTGCATCAACACTTTCTTAGTATTTCTTGTGATTGACAGCTCAGTGTTGAACAACTAATACCGTTGATATAATAATCATCTACTGGCGATTTTACTTTGGAAATATTTTGATATCGTACTTATGATCATTGCTTAGATTATTATATTGGTCAAGAATATGTATAAGATACACGTCTATGCAACACATAGACATACTAGGTTAGAGAAATATGTATTATTGTGTTACAAATTTACGTCGATGCAATTGTCAATATGGTCTATCAAAGTGTATCTGTAAAAGTTAGCTGCCTGTGTGAATCGATTCGTGATTAGATACCTACGTATAATTATTGCGTGTAGTGAGGCGGCAATGCTCTCTGCGAAGTGCACATTCTTTTCCTCTTTTCTCTTGTCATTCAACTCATCCAAAACTCATGGCCATAGTTTTAGAGCCGAGGACGCCAAAATCGTGCAATAACAATGAGGTTTCGATGATAACCGCCTGGTGAAGCGTTGCGAACATGATGGTTCTAGATGGATAAGAGCATCTTTTTCACAGCAGATGAACTCTTTATGCTCTTATTTAATGCCTGCCTTTCTTTCACAAATACCACGGTACTACTAATATTGCCATAGAATTCGTTCGAGTTACTTTCTCCATTAGTTTTGACTTTCTACACACCGTTTTATTAAAGCTGTATTACAACCAGTGCTATGGGCAGTAAAATTGCTGGTATTGTGGTGGTTTACAAGATCTAAAACCATTGTGAATATTCCGCTCCATTTGAACACTGAAGAATAAGAACTACTGAACCACTTTGAAATTTCTTCCAAAACATATGCACAATCCATGTAAAGCATTGTAATATACATATAAATAAAATCTATTCTGTACATGCCGTCATGATTCTGAGAATCAGCTTACGATTAAAGTGCTACGTGAGCTTTCGATGATAACCTCTGCTCGTTTGGAAAAGCTTTACGAACATGAATCGATTTGTAGCTACAATGCCTATCACCGCTTCAATCTATCAACTGTGACATCATGATAACATATTTATAAGTTTTATTATAAATGCCTAGGCTAACAAATTTGTGTCTGTAGTTTGTAATAAGTACGCAAAGCTTCTTCTTAAATTTGTTGCCCTTTTTAAGTCAGCAGGTATAGCTTGTAATTTTTTACCTGTTAAGCTTCCTTAGGGTTCCTAGACATTCAAATCACCGCATTATTTCCTTTTTTATTGTCCTGTAAAGCTACCACAGGCATCAGGCTTCACCAGAATTTCAAAAATGTGGTGCCACCGATTAGTTGTACAATATCTGATGTTTTGGATGTGACTGGAGTACACAAGAGATTAATATAGCTTAGAGCCAGGAAAGGGATTAGAATAGACACGAATTGGGCTTGAGAAAACGAAAAGGAAATACAATCAGGAAGAAACTGGGTTAGAAAAAGAACACAGTGTAGTCACATCTCATTCGATGACGATGAGAATACTTGAGCATCTTTGTTTAACTTAAGAAAAGCTGGAGGCTTGTAAAGTTAAAATCAACTGCGTGCTGCATGTTTACTTGATATCATTCTCACTTCTGCGCTCCGCCAGCATTATGTTTTGATGGTGAGAGGGTTCGTTAAAGGTCTGACTTTCGTAGTAATGTATTGACGCATGAGATGCACATAAGCTGTCTCGTCAGTGTTGCAACAGCCGTGGAATTACATACAATGGAATAACTGCTGGGAAAAGGCAGAAACTATAGAGTACTTGAGGTGAAATGTAAAGTATTTGAAAGATGGAAACGAAAAATATTTGAAGGATAGAAACGAAAAACATTTTTACAGTTTCATTTCCGTTATCATCTCTTTCACTTCCCAGGGTCTTTGTCATCTTCAGTTCAATCTTCGTCAGTCTGGCATAATGATCTTTTATGGAGATGTACAAAATAAGTACTTTACATTGCATAATGCAGATAACATTTGAGAACAACAGAGGGTCGAAGCTCAGTCCAGCTAATGACTACTGTCAGGACTTTCCTTTTAAGTCAGCCATGTGAGTTGTACAAAAGACAATGCTTCCATCAGATAACTTTTCCCATGCAAGTTACGCATTATGAGCTATGGCAGTGTTGTACAAAGTATAGAAAGAGTTGAATTCTCTCGAAGGGATGTTAGGACGATGCCCGCATAGTAATACATATTATAACTACCCTTTAGTAGAAATCATAAAATTTACGTGGACTATGCAGCATATAGTTTATTTCCAAGAAGATGCCCATAACATGCCGTTGTTTAAGGAAGGCTCATAATGGGGTACTTTAAAAGTAAGGCCCATAGTATGTACTCTAAGGAAGGTTCAAAATGTGCTCTAAGAAACGTTTATAATATGTCATATGTTCAAGAAATGTTCATAGTATGTCATATGTTCAAGAAATGTTCATAGTATGTCATATTTTCAAGAAATGTTCATAGTATGTCATATTTTCAAGAAATCTTCACAACATGTACTTGTAAAGGAAGTGCATAAATGTAGAAGAATAACTTTTAAGCACTCAAGTATGAACTTGAAAGTTGCAATCTATTATCAAAGTGGCTGACCCAGAAGCATTTTGTCTTTGACTTCATCTATTTCTGTATTCAATAGCGTAGCGTCTCTGGAAAAGTCTTTGAAAACATCTTGAAGAAATTGTGAAATTCTTGGATATGACTTCACTTTTGGATTTATTTATTATCACGAAAACTTTAATGTTTTTTTTCTTTCAGTTTGTGCACATGCTTGAATTAACCTTTCCTATAGAATCTACGGCATATCAAAGAATCATACGAAAGCAATGAATTATTATTGGGTTTTAGAAGATTCTCTCCTGGATATTTTTACAAGTATCTATACTCTGGACAGTGTAATAAATACAGAATATACAGAACTTTCAAGTTTACATACAATTTCACAAGCTCGACTCAGTTACTCTGGTACTGATTTTCGTATTATTTGACATCAAAGCCATTGTACACCACGGCGGATGGCGGTCAAAAGGGCGCTGCCACTACATGCGTTGCTTCAGTAACGTCTCTCAATATTGCGAGGACTTTGTGCGATTCCGTGAATGCGACTGAGAGGAGATACGTGATAAAAAATCTATGGTTGGATTGGGATAAACCACGTCAATACGTTGGTGGAATCTTTAGAATTCCTTTTCTCTAATATTCGTAGAAGCATACAAACTTGTTATACATATAGAGTTTGATCAAGAAGTGTGTACGTGTGTAAGCTGCTATACTGATTTTGCTCTTGGTGATTGCAGCGGAGTTGGATTAACTGGTATGAAGATCTATAGGGAAAAGATTGGATGATATCCTACTTTTTTATTTGACCAAAATGGCTTCATATGTATGGATGTATGTACTTGCAAGTTAAAATCCTTGTATTGTATTAACACTTCCAACGCTTTAACAGCACAATATAAATCCCATGAAAGTAATAATAATTCAAGACCAAAAAGTTCCATCCCACACTTTACCAAACTACTAAATATGACTAAGTATTAGTGATAGTCTTTCATATATTTTCAAATGTATATATCTATAAGAAACGCTTTGTTTTATGTTCAGTTATCCTTTTTACGTGCGTGTACATAAGTGCAAATACATCATAAGCAGATTTTGACGTTGTTATTCATCGATTTCCCAACTTGAAAAATATCAAAGGTTCAGGAAATGCCGATGGTCATTCCGAACGTAGGAGTAAAATGAAAAACAAACTACCAAAAGGCAGTATGTTATTGGTTTGTTATCTGACTTCTAAACGTATATATGTCTATTTTTCTAGGTAAACAAAGAATACGGGTTTGAGAGTGCAAGTGCAAATAGTGACTGTTTGGGTGGGAGAAAATAGGCGAAAAGATCTACAAGAGTAAGAATGAATGAACCATGAACCATGACCAAGTTTGAAAGCGATGAGGTGAAGAAATGGTTGGATGAAAACTCTGGCTTCTTTCGTGACTATTTTCTTAAAAAGGTAAGTGGTTTGATCCTTTCTCTCTCACACTGTCAAGTAGCTAATGCGTGAGGATCGGCTTTGATATGCTTTTCATCAGATATTCATGTCTCTAGGTTCTTATATAAACTGTGTAGGAATCACATGCATCTCTGCTGAATTAGTACCGACTCCTATATTGTGCCTAAATCGTCAAGATCTTGCACAGCTGTTGAAAAATTGCCTGTGATTTATTATTGTCTTTATAGAAAAAGTTCATGTATAATTTTACATATAAATATTTTTTTAAATCCTATCTGAATAATCAGGGAGACATTAACCTCGTAAACCAGTGGTTGTCTGATCACGGTTTCTTGGTCCTCAACCATGGGAGTGTGGGTAACCGATCCCCAATTCTTTTGGGGCCCCCTGTCACCCAGGGAAGTGAAAAACGAAACAGCACGTCACGACGAGCTTCTGGAGCCTCCAACACAAGTGGAACATTGTCGCCTGTCAGTCCTGGAGATCGTTTTCACGAGTTTCAGATTCCTACATTCCTTGATGATGACCACAATGGTGAGTACCATTTTGTTCTACATAAGGCAAAGTGCATTATTATACATCGATTTAAATTGTTTCAAGTTTTATTTCAATATTCCTATAAGTTATATCCTAGCTTTTTACATTTTACAGTTCCATGTTTTCAAAAGTTTTAACCTGACACTATTTTATTTGATAATATTTAATATGTGAGTTCAATTTGTTGAGTATACTTTACGATAATTACAATGTTTTATTTCAGGTTTTAATTTACTATAACATGCATATACTATACACGTATGGTATTTGTTATTGCATTGCAAAAATTGTTGAAGAATAATAGTGCAATATGCACACAATAGAATGTACGGGAGTGAAAGTAGTAAACAGCGTAGTTCATTTAACAAAAGATTCTAGCATAGGATAAACACCTGTCTATAGTTTATAATCCGTTGATTTTGTAACAGACAAGCGTTCATCATAGCGTAAGGGATTAACGATGTAAACTGAGAAAATTGCTTGTCGGGTTCACCGAGGCAGCAGGTACTGACAGAAGAGTCTGACGTTAGAAGCCAGGTCTTAGTATTTATAAGAACTGATGGAACATCAAGGATGGTAATGTTGTGTGTGTGTGTGTGTGTGTCTGCAGCGTCTGACTACCAATAAATGAACAACAGTCAGTGAAGAGCGTGGTGACGAGGAAACATAAACGATCCAAATAGACAAACTTTAACTCAGCACCTTTCAGCATATATATCTCTAAAGAGATGGGAAAAGAGAGAGAAAGAGAGAGACGGTGAACACTTTAACTCCAAAATGGAAACAGACGTTGGAACGATGGCAAATAAACTCGCTCAAGCTAGTTTGACAAGTCAATCCAAGCTCCCAGGAGCTGTCACAGGAATCACTAAACGGGCCTGTTTGAACTCCAGCTATAAAAGAACTAAGTACATGCCACCGGATTTACTTTAACACCATCCCCTGTCACAACTATACAATGCATTTGCATTATATTGCATCCATGTTTTTCCACTACTGTGAGTAGTTGGGTTATATGCTACATATAATTACATTCTACGTAAATGCGAATGAGGCCATAGAGGTAGGGAAGATGATCTTCGTACCTTACCGTTTCATGTTTAGCGGAGCTCCAGACATCACAGAGGAGCTTTGTATGTAATCATTTCCATGGAACAACACCCAAATAATTCATGTGATGAGCTTGGAAGATTTAGCTACCAGTGGCGGTTGTGTTATCATGAGTGTCAGGAATTAAATATTGTAGGCTTGTATTCATAAAGGAAAGGAGCGCACGAGTGGCAGGTTACAGAGAGGAATGAATAATGAATTCAGTCTTAGTTTCTTTCGTTGCGTATACTTCTTGATTTCAATAATCTAGCTGCATGAAAAGTGATAACGTGGCAGGTGAAAATTGCTTGAGTATGCTGGAGTAATAATTATTACTTTACTTCCAGTTCCAGGATTATCTCGTGTCAAAAAGGAAGAATATTTTAGACTCAAGTAGTCAATATAAATTTATACAAGTATACATATCTATATATATCATATCTATAAACCACTTCAATATTTTAATACAAAAATTTCAATTTTCATTACTCATTAATAAGTGACTTGATTCCATATAGGTATACATAATGTTTATTATTAAAGAATATTGAAGGCATATGATAGTCAGAATTCATAAAAATATGTATATCTTCGCACAAGATGAAAAATACTAGAAAATACAAATCTAAACAACATCTAAAACTCTCTGATCTTACCATCGCAGAATCTTGATAAAACATTCTTCAATTTTGTGTTGTACAAATCTCTAATTAATGAAAAGTACAAATCAACCCAAATGGAAAAAGTTTTCCGAAAAGTAATAACGCATTAATTAAATTCTAGTTTCTTCGATCACCACAGAATTTACCCCTTAATTAAATTCACCTGTTATTCGTTTTCTGAGAACTGTTCCCATTTTTGATGCATTTGTGCTCAAAATTCTCACTGGCTTCATTTTGAGTACAAAAGATAATGAATGAAAAGTGTAAATTGTTGGAAGAATAAGAGGGGAAATGAGAGCAAGCAGACGCATATACCATGTGTTAATGAATGCAGGTTCATCATCTTCGCATAAAAGAAACAACTCAAAGAGATGCTTACGAAATGATTTTGCTCGTGCCAAAAGTCGGAGTGCTTTCCAAACTCAAGATGGGTCAAGCTCACCTATCTCACCAGGCTTTTTACCCACGCCTGCCTCCCGGAGATCTAGTCTCAAAGAGATGAGAAAATACACTTCACTCCCGCCTAATTCCATCAACATTCTCTCGCTCCTTATTGAGTCTAAGGTAAGGAGAACTCCAGTAAAATACATGTATGCGTGCATGCTCCCCTACTGTCTTTCTTTGCTTGTACAATTTACTCCAAGTTTTCTCTCCTTTCACCATTTTCACTCTTGTTTGGCAGAACGATTTTAAATGTAGTTTTTCTTTAGACGCATAACAGGGTGAATATTTAATGACGGCATCGCCTAAATTGAAAGATATGAATACAATCCTATCTCACTATACACAGCTAGCAGACTACAGGTATGTTCCCTTGAATGGTGAAAAAATGAACCGCTCAATTCATATCCTAATTAAGTACCTTGTTAATGCAAAATTCATTGAACAGTAAAGTTTTCGGCAACTTTGGGACACGAGTCTTATTATGTGGATAATAGCGATTGCCAATGGGTTTACAGCGTTCAGCACTCCAACTACTGCGTTCTGTTTTACTCTCACTTGCTCTATTATGCGTCCTTACCTTGTTACAGGCTATACTCTTTTGTGAATACAAGGATTTTCGAAAGATATGTGTGAATTTTATGAATATAAATCAAGACAAACCCCTTGAAATAGGTTGAGAGCCGGGATAAGAGGGGAGGAGAAAATATTTCAAGAGATATCATATTTTTATTTGCAGGTCAAATTACCTCGGTACGCCTCAAAAAACCTGGAAATCAAGCGCGAACTGAGGAAATCCGATGAAAGAACCTTCTTCTTGGATGTTGTAAAGGACATTGCAAATGACTTGGACCTAAAGAGTTTAACAAAAAAAATTACCGAAAATATGGCCATTCTGTTAGATGCTGAGGCAGCATCCTTATTCCTCGTTCAAGGTCCTAAAGGGAAGCAAACGCTCGTCTCTAAAGTAAGTCCCGTTGCATTATATTGAATAGTTACTCTCCAAACACTCGTTTAAAAATCTCCATATTGAAGATGTAAGGATTCTCTGTCTACGAATACTAACTCTCATTGCATGTCACACTACTTCTACTGCTCTCTATTTCTTTAAATGAAACATTTTTCTGAACTACACAAATGGCATTGCACATACGGCATTTTCAAACACACTGTGCCATAGGAGCCTCCGTTCTAAGCTGCATTCGAATACGAGTGTGTTTTAAAGTATTGGTAAACAGAGAAAACATGGCTAAATAGCATATACATACATACCCAATGGAATTGCCAGATTCTGTATACCTGGCAGGGAATAAAATAGTTGATTCAGCCTCGTGCGTGAGCGAGTCTGTTTGCATGCACATTCTATACCAAGACAGCTGTTACAGCACGAGTTTAAAAAATCTGCATGCTTACTTTCCTTACATTATTTGATTCCTATGGTTCTGTTATGCACCTCAGTCGAATACCTCAGCTTTCATTTTCATTCGTTTTCTTCCCTTAAATTATTTGATTCGTCTACTTTCCTTACCTCATATGATTCCTATACATCCCTTATCTCTTATGATTCTTAAACATCCCTTACCTTATTCGTATGCTCCCCTTACCTTATCGTATGCTTCCCTTACCTAATGCGATACATGCCCTTCCTTTACTAAACAATCTTTGCATTCTCGTCAGCAACTTAATAAAAACAGGACAAGTGTGAACGCTTTCTGTATTAGATTATAAAGAAAGCGTGCGTAAGCAAACTTAAAAATTGTCCTGTAGAGGATCCAATCTAAAGCAGATAAAGACAATGAACATGCAAAGGTTTATCCCAAGGTTACTATTCAACTAAAACTGGAAGTGCAATAAAGTTACAAGTATGAGAGATACAAATTCGTATGTGCTGGCAGTCATCAACTCCCAATAGACCTTTCGCTTTATGCTCAGTTCCAGTTTTGTTGGCGTCATTGAAAATTCTGACTGTCAACAGAGTAAAGTTTGATTGCCACTGTATACGCGTAATACTGCCAGTCAATGGATGCAAACACGTTGTACACAAGGAAGAGGAGTTGCTTTGAAAAGACCATGACTTGGAGGCAGGAAATACAAAGTAAACCAATAGAGCTTAATGTGTATACTATACACATTAAACTATGTATGTATTGTACATAGAACGTCACCACAAAGTCGACGGGTTATTTACAATGCATATTACATGAGTATCCAGGGAAACTACTTTGGAGCTAGGCACTTGAAAACTTACCATTCTTGTGGGGTCGACAATAAAAGATGGTTTTTGTAATACACATTTCAGGTTTTTGATGTTCCTTGTGGAGCAAATATCCTACCATCGCATTCTGATGATAATGCTGTGCAAGTCCCTTGGGGTAAAGGAATTCTAGGATGGGTAGCCGAAGTCGGTGAAACAGTTAACTTACAATCTGCCAGTGAGGTAAGCAACTTTGCTTTTTCATTTTGTTAAAATAAGCATTCATGCGTCTATAATTATTTCTTCAAATAACTACCCTAAGAAGCATTATTAGCAACTCCTGTGCTTCCTGACGAAAACCACACAAGCTTGACCTCTTTTCCTTTTAGTAGTTCCTTTAAAATGATCTTTTGCAACTATGTTCCTTCCTGTCTTTTCGCTGTGTGAAGCTAAACAATGCTAATTAACACCTGGCTTGCATGGTTGAAGGCGTTTATATATTAACCCTATTGCTCCTATAAATTTACAAATTTTCATATATTCACATTCAGGTGGTCCGATTAGAGCTCCAACATGTAAGTCAGACTTTTTACTCAATGACAAATTATTATTCGAATCGCTTACTTCTTGTAATACTACAGTTTGTGTGACTCCAGTTCTTCAAATCTTCCCCGAAGATGATTACATTCGTAGTCATGGATGACAGGACTGCAAAGCAGCATAATTGATAGAAGTACAAAGTATAAGTATATACAGGAGATTGGAAATTCTTTTAGGATATCTTTATTTAGTAACAGCATTAGACTCACTGTAACAGATTAAATTAAGTATATAAGTGTGATGAATATAGTAAAAGGTAGTTTCTACATAGTGTGAATTTGCTGCCATAGAAGCATTTATACATGTAAGAACTCCCACTTGAGGCATTACAGTGTTCAAAGTAAGTATAATTGCTTTAAGAAGTTCCTTTACCTTTAGCAACTGAAAGTTTGTTACTATAAGAGCGAAACGTAGTTTACTTTTTGGAGGGAATAGCTATAACACTAATAGAGTTTTGCCGAACACCGCGCTCAGTCCAGCCTACATGTAAGATGTAAGTTGATGTAGGACTTCAGAAGAACAATTGAGCACACAAGTCTTTGATCGACCAAAAGTGACAATTTACCGAATAAAGACCTTTACACAATCTTTCATCGATATTTATTCGGTCGCTGTAGTATTCTTTTATAGGGAAAATTGACTTGAGACGGACAGGAAGGTCCTTGTTAGCACCAGCTAGGAAGTCTTACTCGGCACTATTTGGCCTTTCTCCCAACGGAAAGGAACTCTTGCAAAATCAAGCCACTATGGATAGGAGAACCATGAATGGAGAAAGTTTGCTTTTCACGAAGATCCCCAGCCCACTATTATATATGTTTACTGGTTCAAAGAAATTTAGACCTCACTGTTGAGAGTAGTGCGAATTGACGCTAAAAAGCTGCTGAGTGAACCCAAAAATGCCTTTTCCTTTATTTACCTTTCGCTGAATACATACTCGTAAATATCTCAAATCAATTTCCCACCGACGGAAAGCTAAGAATACGTGTATCCTGGTCTCCTGCAAATTACAGTAGTGTGAGGCTAGAGCTGATAGTACTGACAACCTTGTACTTTTATGATGACATACCACCATTGCAAGATGTATGTATATATCTTACAATTTGGTACGTGTGGAGCACCTCTGTAATAAACATGAATGCCGCCCGTGCTGTTGAAGCTACTGGAGTTACGAATTTGACTGAGTATTTGTCATTTGACATATAGGATGCAAGGTATAATGATGCAGTGGATAGAATTTTGGGACAGCAAACGGACTCACTCCTGTGCATGCCTGTACGAAGTGCATCTGACGACGAGATTATTGCTGTAGCTCAAGCAGTTAACAAAAACCCCAATTGCAGTTTCAGTTGGACTGGAAGATTTGATAAAGAGGATGAGAAGGTATGTTTTCAGTTCGTTGCTTTTATACATGGTACGCTAACATATCGTATTAAACATAATTTGAAGTACATAGCCAAACTTGAAGTTTCATATTGACAAATATGTCAATCCACACATAACTATAGAACAGAGCTTTAGAAGCATATAAATATTGAGGTATAGAGCATGTAAGTATGTATATCAGACCTTGGTACATGAGTACAAGAGATTTTGGGTTTCTTTCACCAAATATTCCTTATCTCTTTTTCGATTGCATAAGAGGTAAAGATTTAACACTGTTCAAAACCAGAAAGTAAATATTGGTTTTTCAGGTTAGGATGGTTTGGAGCCTTATATAGTTGTGTGTGTATTTGACAGACATTAATTATATCGATTCCGTGCTCAGACGGAGTCAAATATGCCTACGCTGTTTCAACAAATTAGTTTGACTTTGTTCTTTTGAATTCCGCACCATGATCTTTAAACCACGAAATATAGCTGGGGGTCGTAAAAAACCTGGATTTATTTTAAAAATAAACGCTTTCTCAATATATGTATTCACAGGTACCGGTATAGTAATACCAAACCGATTTTTGTAAAGAATTTCTTATTCATTCCTTCGCCTAACCTATTCATTCCTCAAATAGTCGATTTCAGGGCTCCAACTTGTCTTACAGTTATAAAAACTTTTTTCTATTATATTGCTTATGATATTTTATAAGTTTAACTTTGTTAATTACGAGGGTTCAAACTTTTTCTAATGATTGTTTGCCCGTAGCAAATAAACAAATCCTCCTTGGATTATTTTTTTCTTTGATGATAATTTCCTTTTCATGTTATTGCGTAGAACGTCTCCTGAATTCTAGTCAATCACCTTTATTTCCTAAAAGTTTAATTAAAGTGCAAACAAATACTTATAAGGAATACGTCTGAATTTGACTGGGTCTAGTTAATCTATGCTTAGTTATAGTAGATACAACAACAATGCCATATACCGTAGGAGAGATGTTAGAATTATCGTAACATAGCTGAAGTGTTCGGATCTTCGGATGTTTTATCGAGAAGTTGGGTTTGCAGCCGTCATAAAATACAAGGATAATGCTGCCGAAGTATAAATAATATGCGAAATGTAATAATCGCTTGTGGATTCTAAAGTGCTCTCCTTGTCTGAAATAAATTGTATTCGGATGAGTTTGTCTGAAATCGTATTTGGTAGCGAAGTAGCCGAAATTTACTCTGACGGTTTTATGGAAAACAGTGAAGCAATTTAGTAAATGTGCTTTAACATTTAATATAATCTTGTAGGCAACTTTCCCAGTGGTGAATGCTGCCATTAGATTTTAAGCTCAGCACATCACCTGTTCAAATAATTGTTGGTGAAGCACTTTCTACTTCCATGTTAGGGTATAATCTTTGACATAAATGGAGGTTTTATTGAGGGGGAAGGACTACCAATAACCTTCGGAGTGGTCTAGGCTTAAAAGGTTTTCGAATGACTGTAGCATGAATTCAATTACTTCTTGAAAGCATCATTATAAGGGATATTAACTGTAAGCACAACTTTATTCGTCGTATTGTCACTCACGTTGAGTGATGACGCGGGTCTTCAGTTTCTCATACTATCATTGTAGTCATTATTACAGCTTTCCTGAATTATATATTTACACAATATGGAAAACAGGCCCACTACTGCAATGCAACAAGTTGTTAGTAATCGCGGTTAGCACTCCTTTTAACAACAAGAAACGAACGCCGAAGTATTAAGTGTTCGGTCATAAATCAAACTGTCAAACCCAACAATAATATTTATCGATAAATATAAATATCTAACTACTATCGTAAATTATTCTGAATTCTTGTGGATACCAACGATAACAGTTATTCTGATAATATATTATAGATATGTATAATCTAGCTATTCTAAATAATGAGAAATGAAACTTAATGAATGGTTGCAGCTGTTGGAGACTTACTTGCAATTCGTAGGAATCGCCATAACAAACGCCCAGATAATGGAGGCATCGCGTAGAGAATATGAACGGAATCGGGTAAGCATTCTTTAAAATAAATTGACTGTAAAATTCAAGTAACCAAGATTGCCCTGAGGTTTCCACATTTATCGCAACTGTTTCTAAATATCCCAAAGCAATCATTTAGTCTAAATAATATAACCAATAATCCAGTAACTTCAATAAAAGACGCATTAAAAATATGTCAAGCTGGAAAAGGTAGCAAATAATAATAGTAATTACCTGCATATAAATTGCCCGTTGCTCACGGGGGAAAGTTGGAAACATCAACGTACATGAAATGAAGTTGCGCCGAAGCATTAAATATGCATGGAGTCATGATGGATCGTAGATTTATACAGAAAGGTCACTTGGGACGGAAACGTATCTGCCGATACAATGGTTGTAACACAGCTACAGCTACTTCACTCTTGATTTTTTGATGAACCTTGACAAACATTTACCCACCTTGGCTGTTACATCAATACCAACATCAGTCCTTCCTATCTGTATTCTATTACTCTTTTGCCTGTGCTGAGGATAGCGCCCATGCATTTTTCAGTATCACTTGTCACAAAATGTTGCTCGAACAACCTATGACATATCTTAATTCTTGATACACCGGTCTACAACTGATCTGACAAGAGTTATCTCCTCATATTGGATGTATGTACATACACTGTTGACTGGTATTTTTGTCATTTTTTATGAAGTCAAAAAATCAAGATAGGTAAGTAGTCATTGGGGTATCCAAAAAATCAAGATACTTTATTGGTATCAACAAAATAAAGTTCAAAGTTCAAATAAATACACCTGTGTGTTATAAAATCTAAGTTTATTCTTTCCAATCATAAAATAACATTCTTGCTTTCAAAAATCAATAAAAAAAAGTTTAAAAACATAGCTGAAATCATGGAATAACATTATTTTATAATCATGTACGTCCAGCTCTGTACAGATGTTGGTATTATTTGACAGCATTAAATCTTACATTGTTCCTACCTTGTTCCAGAATCTGCTTGAAGTAGTCCATGATTTATTTGAAGAACAAACATCGATAGAAAAAGTCATTTTAAAAATAATGGAACGAGCTCAGAAACTACTGAAATGTGAGAGAGCAGCTGTGCTTCTTATCGATGAAACTGTCAGCCAGGCTGTTCAGGTGATTGTGTGCCATCTTTTCAGTTATCGTAATGTAATCCATTTTGTTTTAGTGTTTTTTTTCTAAAAAAGCCCCCACTGAATACCTTTTGTTCGTTTTTAGGAACACGTCATTTTTTCAAAATTGTTCGAGCTCAACTCACCAGGAGACAGTTTGAATTCCAGTCATCATGTCGAATCCCGCCAGCTGAGGTAAGTTTCCTAATATTTTTTTGGCAAAAATATATTCGTCAATTTTAGGTAAAACCCTATAAAAGCAAATAGATACATATCTGTATTTTAGAATATTTTACAATTATCTTAAAAGCTTGAAAAAGTTCGTTTCGAAACTACATCATTTTTTTTGAAGAAAACTGAATGCATATTCCTAACTTCTAGTACTCACAAGTGTCTCACATTCAAGATTGAATTTGAATATGTTCCACATTTTGTAAACGGGTATAGAAAACTACTTTACTCCTGAATGTCGACACTGTCGAAACGTTTTATATACCGTGAAAGACAAACTTTGAGATCCGTGCGGAAACTTTTTGTATGCTTTTATTCCTTTATATATAAAATACAGAAAATAAACGAAGCACTCAGGTGCAACCCAAAGGTTGCAAACGTTGACGCAAATCAGGTTTGCTGTTTTCCAAATGGTGGAATTTCCCAAACGCTTTGCATTCTTTCCACCGTAAATAGGGATAACTCACTATTCAGGAGTTTATTTGACTGAGATTCTTCTTTCTTCTTCGATTCATTTAATCCAATATAGAAAGGAAGTTTCATTAGAAAGTGGCACATCGAGATTGAAACTTTAAAATGTGTTACCTGCGGAAGGATACAACAACATCTGGGAGTCAGACTATTCTTGCCCAAATTTGCTCTAGTCTTTTCTGTCCCTGAATTTCATGGAAGAGTGGAACATTGGGGCATTATGCGTCTATTATTTGAAAGAACCAAGCTGCTGTTGACGTTCATTAATTTCACGCACTTTTGCTATGCCTATAGTAGTTTACAATATTATATGCGTATAATAGTACGTAGTTTATAACGTTAAATGACATATACATATATACGTAACGCAAATAATGAACATATATGACCAACTGTCGATTATTTTGCCTTTAATGCCTAGTCCCGGAAAAGCGGGTGAAGAGCAAATTTCCTGCAGTATCTTGAAATTGGCGGAACAAGTAGCATCAACTGGTGAAGTAATAAACATTGCGGAAATGGTGGAAGTTGCAAGAGGCTGCTGCGGAAATCTTCGTTCATTGCTGGCAATGCCCATCCGCAACAGACATTCCGAAATTATCGGTATGCAACCATTTTTCTCCATTAATCTTTAACCGCAACGATTACCTTTTGCCTAGTTTTTCCGATTCCTTTCATAATATGGAAGGCGGAATAATGACTAAATTCTTAGATCACAATCGTTAACCTCTAGAACTAAAACCATTTAATTTGATTCATTTATGACTTTTACAGTAACAGTGTCTTGTTTTGGATATCGGAGTTATATTTATCATTTCTAAACTAGTAATAATTATTAGAAACCATCCATGTATTCCTTTAATTTGTGAACCAATGGTTAATTTTAATTTTGAATGTCTAATGGTAATTTATTATTGTGGAACCAAAGGGATTTAATTTGGAAACCGAAAATACATTTTGATTTCAAATTAAATAATATCCACACATTATTTTTATTACAGGCGTGGCAACAATAGTTAACAAATTAAACAACATGCCATTTAATGACATGGACGAGCAGCTGTTTGAGGTAATAGATTTAAAGATTTTAATGAACCTAAACAGCATGAAATTTTGTTGGCCATAGTTTCACTTATTTTGGGCGATAATGCATTGAGTGCATGTGGTCGTGTTACACCTCACAGATCTTCACTTAATGTATTATTTTAAAATTAGTTGAATTGTTGGTAGAGTACGTATAGGTACGTCTATTCCATAGAATGGTGTTCTTAATCAGGATTGGCTTGGAAGCTCAAAGATTAAAATATACATTATATACCTAAATGATGAATTCATCTATAAGTAAAGCAGTATTCCTTAGCATGTACATAATTCATTTGCATGTAGGCATGCATTTTAAACTCACACTGTAATTTCAGTGTATTAAGTATAACCACAACAGAAACTTTTTTCAATAGAAGCATATTAAAATCTTCAGTTTTAATTCTTTATGAATCAACCTTTTGTATATGGCATGCATACCGTAAGAATTTTGCAATTCATTACGGGGCATAAATAGATTTATGTTGCAAATTTACATTTGATAATTTACACAGGCGTTTACAATATTCTGTGGACTGGGTATCAACAATACACTGATGTATGGCGAACTGGAGATGGCAATAGCAAGGCAAAAAGTGGCTATTGAGGTAAGACATTTTAGCTTTTTCCTCTTAGATTTTTTATAAAGTTACAGTTATCTGACAAGTATGAAGACATAATTGTCTCCCGGGGAGGAGGCTATATAAAATGACGCCCAGTAAAAGTCCCAAAGCAAAACATTAAAAGTTTTTACATAGCGCTGGTAACATTATTGTTTTTACTTCTTCGGAAAGGTCATCCATTTTTCATTTTTATTATAGGTCCTCTCGTACCACAATACAGCAACAGTGAAAGAAATGGAGTCCGTAACGGTGAGTAAGAATTTTGTGTACAACAATTTCTATGATTCCATGAGTTAGAAAGTGGTTGAATTTTTTCGGTGAGTGGGAATTTCCTTCTCAATATTTTCCGTGTAGTTCACCTACATCATAATAACCTTACGTAAGGGTTGAAAAAAAATTATTTACGCATTTCCTCAAGGCCAACTTTGTCGTCGGTATCTTTGTTGTTCCATTGACTGGAACTACGCTTTACAAATGTGAGAAGAGAATAATTTATTCGTGTTTTTATTAAACTCTTGTGCTTTGAAGAGCAAGGAAGTCCCGAACGCTGATGATTGGAACCTCTGTTCGCTCACATTTGATGACTTCTCCTTGGATAAAGACGAAATGGTGCTTGCAGCCGTCCGTATGTTTCTTGACCTAGGCCTCGTTTCCAAGTTTAAGATGGAATATTCGGTACGCGGAACATTTCTAACCTTCATGTCCTCTAAGCTCTAAGTCTTGAAATAGTGTGATAGGTCCTATAATAGTAATTCACGATGCTTTAGGGGGTCTTCCCAATTCGTTTCCTTGTACTTATCTTCCCTTTATTTTTACAGGTTGTAGTACATAGATATAATCGAGAAAAAACGTCTTCTCACACTTCATTTTGGATCTAACGACTGTAATCGAGTAAGATAAAAACCTGTTGTATTATACAAACGGAGTAATTGACATTGATACTCACAGCGATCTCTTTTTTGTGACTTTGGCCGATCTCAGTAAATAATTATTTTTATTTTTTTTTGCCTTTGTACATATTCCGTACAAACGTTGGGCACGTCTGAGTGAGATACTTTTACCCGAATTAACTTCTTCTTCCTCTCACTCTGACGACGAAAATATAGACGGCCTTGTGTTCGTAAGTGTAACGAGAAAGGGAATAAAAACTAGTACCTTTTGTGTCGCTATATACCCATATGTATTTATTGATGTGTACTGTATATATTCCTGACACTGCCCAGTTTATTCTGCTAAATGATATAGCATTTTCTCTTGCTCTTTTCCAGACTGTTTGTCGATGGCTACTAACGGTGCAACGGAACTACCGTGATGTTCCATATCATAATTGGCGTCATGCTTTCAACGTGGCTCAAGTCATGTTTGCGATTCTCACGGTTCGTATCTCTTTATTTTTATCAGCGTACTTATATATCCTCCTATGTATTTCGTCTTTTTTCCTACTAAACGGTCATCATTACGGCTCATCTCTTCTAAAGCTTGATATTTTAGTACTACTTCCCTGCACTAAACTTATACTGTATATACATACGTCGCCTTACTCAAGGCATGTCTTGCTGTGAGGATATTTAATTCTCTGGCATGCTGAAGAGCCCTTCATCTCTTTCCACTTCATGTTTCCTACTTGCTGAATTGATCCTTGTAGCACTCATCTCATGATAACTATGTACCGTAACTGGATGGTACGGGTGTAACTGGATGTGCGATGGAATGTAAAATTAGGAGCAGTACTAACCTAATTATTTTTATTATTTAAAACTCGACATTGAGGTTTGCTTCCAGCGTCTGAGTCTTTGATATATAAATTAGTGATTCCCAAATTCTGTAATTAATCGAATAGAGTATTCGGCATGTTAATAGCTACAGGATTTGTAACCATTCAAAATTACAGGTATTTATTAATTATTTCTCGTAATTTTACAGAGTTGCGAAATGAAAGATACCTTTCCCGAGCTTGAAGTTTTGGCAATGTTCGTAGCCTGCTTATGTCATGATCTGGATCATCGTGGGACAAACAATTCCTTCCAAGCCAAGTATGTACTTATCGTTAATTTAAATGGTAATATTTACGCTATAATCCGACACTCACATCGACAAAATTCACCAGTGTGGTGTTAGCATTAACATACTCGAGCTGGCAAATATACGCCTACGTACATTAAAAAGTCGCTGTTAAAGAGATGGGCATGACAATACCTACAAGATATAATTTGTAAGTTATACCTGCATGTACATTGGTTTCTAGCATGTAACTTGATAAAATGATTTAAATAAAGTACAGGGAAGTTCGAAACAATTTTGATGTCATTACCGATATACCGTGATCATATGCTTGAATTCAAGTCAGCGTGAGATGTGTAGCATATTAGATTGAGTGTATTGCAAGCAGAAAATCCGATCCCCTGCCTTGCCAAATGAATAGCAGTTTTCTACTCTGACGTTGATAGAAGCATATATGAATACTCGATTATAATAGCTGTCATTTCGTGATTATCTACCAAAAATATTCCCATAATTTGTCGAAGTCGTAGCAATTCCTTCGTAACCTCGGTATTAGAAATAAAACTTTCCGGGGCAGGACATTCATAGAAATCAGAGGGCAAGCTACATATTCGAAAGCCCAGCACAAAGATCTCGACGTTTGGGAAAATGACGTTCATGGTTTTTTTCAAAAGGGCAATCCATAAAATCAGACAACAATATATTTTGTACATAATCTACGGAATATGTAGCGTTATAGTGATCTACATATAGAATTCAGAATAGTTGTAGCAGTTAAGTATGAATCTTGAGAAATTAAGTTGTACTTGAATACACCATGAGGAAAGCTTAGTCATGTGACGTTACATGTATATAATCCTATGAAAGTGAAAGCAATACAGGTTTGAAGCTCCTGTGATGACATGATTATTTCAAGCATCATTTTGCAAATCCTAGTATCATCTTACGAGTTCAAGCAACGTTTTGTGAGTACAAGTATCTTTTGACCTTACTGGAGATTATTATAATCATCTGGATAATAAAATAACAAGATTTTGTTTTCCCTCAACTACACTCACTATATACTAAGTACAGATACATGAAATATGAATACTTATTTAAATATAGTCCTTGTACGAATTTTTGACAAGCTTATTTTCTTGAGTTTATCTCCTTTGAGTCATGATTTTGATCATATGGGTTTGATGTGCACAGGACCGGTTCTGCAATTGCTCTCCTGTATGGTACACAGAATACGATGGAACACCATCATTTCAATCATGCTGTGATGATTATCAACAGTGAGGTATGATTGCTTATTCTTGATTTAAATTCTTCTGTAAGATATTCGTGCATCCTTACTTGGTTCATTTAAAGTTACATCATTACTGCTCTTTGGATTTAAGTTCATAAAAATTTTTGTGTACATCAGTAATTTTGACATTGCCTTTTGTATTTGCATTTAATCAAAAGTACATTCTTAACAATGTTTCCATAATCTCATACTATAAAAGATACCCCCTTTTATACTTACAAAAAAGTTTGTAATACTTCTTCCCACATTTGGAGGAATAAAGCTCTTAGCTTTGCATCAACTGTAGAAAACGTATAAGGACGATTTGATTCCAACTTAATTAACTGGAAGAAAGAAAAGTTGATAAGAAATCTGACTGCTGCAAGATTTGAAAACTTTTGTAAAACCCCAAATAACATGTGTTACAACGGCGGGAGAATCCACGTACTGTAGGTACAGTGTATAGGGATTTTAGTGTTAGAATGACCTTGCTTGGACGCTCGCGTTGTCAAATAAATAATGCTGCTCGTTACTTTGCCAACAAATAAAATCGCGGCAGCTACTTACTGCTATAAAACACGTCGAATTTTGCCCCCAGTCGAATACAGTAGCAACGACGCAAAGTGAAATGGAGGCAATAATAATTGGAGGAGAATAGGGAAAATAGTTATGGACCTGCTTTCACCACAAATATTACTGTATTCTACGAACACAGAGTGACGTTTTGAAATATCTACCTTATTCAAACTCAAAGTATTATGTTATACATACCAGTCATTTTTATTAAAGCAGTTAAAACTAAACTGCATGTTAACTGTTATGTGAGATGTGCCTGAAGTATCTCGAGTTTCTAAAACTCAAAGGCTTTTCAAAAGTAAAATCCCTAACCTCACAATCGAAGCCTGCATTTCGGAAGAATTGCTTCAACGCCTGCAAGTCCTTACATGTGTTTCCGTCTGCAGCGGGAGAATGGAAGAAATCAGCAGAATTCATTTCTTCCGTTTATATGAGAAGTAAATCAAAAATTAGGCCAATTTTCTTCATAGAATGGAACTTCAAGAATGGGACTCTTTGATCTTTCCACATCCATCGAAATAGCAGCTTTGAGAGGCGGAAACCGAAAGTTTAACTAAAACAACTTCCATTCTTTTGAATCCCTTCCGTTTATTCTTATGAGGTTCCGACTATTATACGGACCTATACTAGTTCTATTCTATTTTTCTTTGGTTTAAAAATGATCGTCAGTAGATTTCACCACACTTATATCAATGTATATTGGAAGACCTTGATGTGTTTGACAATTCATAATTCGTATTTTTTGCGGAGGGCATATGATATTGATTTTTCTTTTGTTAGCACACAACGGTCATTGTTCTGTTTTTTTATTAATTCGCCTTAGAGCATAATCGATGGGATTCATCAGACACTAACGATTATACTGCGGTAAAAGACTTCTTTTTTTATATTTTTCCTCTGCTCAACAAAATAAAAAGCTGTGGTCCATACAGTGAACATGCGCGCACTTACATCTTTTTGTATGAATAAATGAAAGCTAAGTTGACGTTGAAGAAAAGAAAAAACGACAGGATTTAGTTTTTTATCCTCTCCGTTTCCCTAGAAAGAATATCCGGAAGGGCTATTTCCCTTCTGAGTCTTCTCGCCGCACGTTGTAACAACTTTATAAATATAAATGTACCTTATATGAAACTAGGCCACAATTGGCCGGACAAGTTTTGACGATGCCATAAAGAACATGCTCGTCAAATTTGAAATATATTTTGAATTTAAAAAACACAAGTTTTTTTTTAAATTGTAAAAGAATTCTCAACTTCAGAGATATTCAAGAATCTAATATCCACAAGTTTCTAGCACATATCTACATATTTTACGTTCGAATAGATTCATACATTTGAATTTTGCATGAACAAATTATAGCAGACTGCATAACATTTGATAGCTCATGTGTGAATTCCAGACTTTAAATCCGTTTTTTTTTAACATTTTGTGTTGTGTAAACAGGGTCACAATATATTCTCCGGACTGTCGTCAGAGCACTACTCCAGAGTTATGAACGTCCTGAAGCAATGCATTTTGGCCACAGATCTCACCATTTACTTCCAGTAAGATGATAAATGCAAGATTCGTTGGCAGCTTAGTTATTCATGAGAGTACAGAGGAGCAGACAAGAATTATTATCATCTCTCTTGCATTGATCCTCCTTTGTGCCCCCCTCTCCTTATCATTTTGCCAACCAACCAACAATCGACTAGACGACAACCAATCTAGAATTCCATATGCCACAACATTGTCCTCCTTGACTGAAGTAAACTAGTATTACTCGTGAAATGCCTCTGATTGCCGATATTACATTCCACTCATGGATGATCGTTTTACCCCATCTTTTCCATTCTTCTTCTGAAAAAATAAATACTTATTGCTGCGTCTGAATGATTTCATACGAGCCCATGCAGGCAAAATTTGTAAATTTTGTGTACGTACAAAGGTTGATTCTAAAGAAAAATTCTATTTTCTTCCTGTCGTTTTTGATAGGGAATTCCTATAGATAAATTTCTAATTGAAGGATATAAAAACTAGAGCGACTACAAAACCTATCTTATCTAATTTGAATTTTAACATTCAACAACTTTTTTGGAGTAACATGCTATATTTTCCCATGTTAATTCATCAAATGATGCAAGAATATAAATTCCATGGGTGAAATTTATATAGCTCATTGCATTCTGTTTGGGGCTTACTTGGGTAAAAATATTTTTGCAAAACGTTAATTATGTAAATGTACAAAAGAAATTCTTACAAAATCCTACAAAAAAGGTTTCCTTTTCCCCTCGTAAGTATTATACATTTTGTGTTGGCTGGCGGCGGTTAGTTGGCAAAAGAGATAAGTAATAATTCAGGAAATGTCTGTGAAGATAAATGTAAAATAACAATAAGTAATATGTATTCTTTCCTATCAGGAAACGAGATATTTTCTTCGACCTTGTTGCCGCTGGCAAATACAGCTGGGAAAATGAAGAACAACGGGATGTTCTCAGATGCATGTTGATGACTGCTTCTGACTTGGCAGCATCCACAAAACCCTGGACCGTCCAGAGGAAAGTTGCTGAGCTAGTAACGGCTGAGTTCTTCGCCCAGGTATTTACACCAAAAGAAATGTAGCTAAAAAGCATGCTCACTGTTTTTTCTTTTAAGCTTATAGTACGTCGATGGTAAATTCACCAGTCCATTGGCATGCAATCTGCAGAGAATGCTGAAATAGTTTCTTAAGTCGGGTCTTATTATTTCCTTAAACTTTCCCGGACTACATGCACGGAAACAATGACAATATAAAGTGCATTATTTGAATGCAAAACAGGCGTGCATTCATGGCAAACCACTATAATTTTATTTTATTTCATTCCTCCAAGTTCATTTTCTTAAATGGAGAGGTTTACAAGGGTGAAGGCACCGTTGTCATTTGACCTTCTATAGATAATTCTGTAGTGTAATTTTTCTGGAACTTTATATTTCAGTTATTATAAATTGAATTTTTGGTTTATTTACGATTGAAGTAATAACATTATTTATTTATTTCTTCTATTGCCGGTTATTCTACGTTTTTAATATGAAAATATCCTACATGTTGACTTTTATAACTTATATCCAATCCACCATAAGCAAGGGAAGTTCCAACTAAAGAAGAATGGAAGAAGCTCCAGTTGGCCCCTCAAGATCGCTGACTTGCATATGAAATTACTAATTCTATTCCAAAAACAATATAGCTTGTGTACATCTTCATCACTATCCTTATTTTCTGGTTGTCATCAATTTTCCTGGGTCTAACACAATACATAATAGAATTACCTGTGGTATCCTATCGCAGTTTCCAGATAGAGTTGCTTCACAATACTCACATCTTTCATGTTTGATTGACGTTGAAGGTATCTGAGGATGAGTTGTAGGTACCTAAAGGTAGATAATGTAATATTCTCTACAGGGAATACAAACACTAAAGTTTAGGAAGCTACAAAGGTTTCTACTGAAAATGGACTGCTGGCACGAGTGCGGGAGCACAAACGCTCATTTCCCCCATACAATTCATTATATACTACAGTAAGTACACGTGACTTCGTGTTATGTAACATGCAAAGTTATTTCTGGAGCTTTATAACTCATTTTTGGTCAAATTGACCAAGAATTTCGTCGGAAACCAAGATTTGATAGCTGAGATGTACATATACTTGACTTGTAAAGAGCAGCGCGAGGGATGTCAAGTTCAATCGTGGTTACTACTTTCACCACATTTTCCACGTAAATTTTGTGAGATGGACTAAACTTCAGACATTTGATGCAGAAATAGCTAGGTTTGTGTATAACATGCGGGTTTTTGAAGTGTTTCCTTTTTCGTTGATATCGTAAAATCTGCATTAGTTCTCTACACTACGCGCTACAACGTGCAAAAACTGTGGTCTCCTATTTGCGGTTAGTATTTTGCTAGGAGTTATAAAGCTTTTAACTAAAGTGGAAGAAACACTCACAGAGTACTTCTCAGATGCCTACAGCATTGTGGGACACATTTTCATGGAGAGAATAAAAGAGTAACAATAGTATAAACTATCTCCCTGCGCATGGTTGAAGTTGTTCAATTCAATGGAAATCGCCTAATCTGCAAGTTATTTTTACAACGGCAAGCCTTGTCGAGTTACCTAGTTAAAATTTAGGATATATGATAGATGGAATGAAACATGTTCTCTCCATTAGTGTAGGCAGTTAGGCAGTGTAGAGATGTAGTATTGAACATCTCAAAAATTGTACTCCATGGAATTGTTAATAATTTTTTGTCTCTTATTTTTGTGGCTCGTATTTTTACAACAAATTTTTTGAGCTGTTATATAACTTACTTACAATTAAGACAGGCCCTGTAGTTCAACTACTAGAAGCTGTAAATGCTAATACTATGAAGCTTTCCATGGAATCATGATTTCCCAAGATTTGTAATATGCTGCCTTGGGCTGGAATTAAAGTAAATGCTAGAGCATGTTACATACCTGCAATTAGCCTCAAAGCGTGTATCAAGTAAACTTGTTTTAGTAACAAGCCCAATATTTTTCTGACTACCTATTTAAGATTTTTTTGTATACTTCCTAACAGGGTGATCAGGAGAGACAACAGTTGCAGATTACCCCACCCGCATCCATGGACCGCGAGCGGGAGCATGAGTTACCTCAGCTTCAAATGAGCTGGATAAACAATATTTGCCTTCCTCTTTATCAGGTAAATGGGAATTTTCCTTCCATTTCTCATCTCTGTAGTGTTTTGTATTTTTACTAAATATTCTTATATACCTACATACAGATAATGATTCTGTACTACATGTTCGAGAAATTATTAGCTAGATTTATCATCTGACTATTCGTAGGTGTGTACATGGAATATTAAACTCCTCTGTTCCTTCCAGTTTGGTGCTGCAATATGGCTTTCCTTTTCGATAGTCGAACTCCGTAATTTCTGTTTTTGAAGCCCGCTATTTGTTACCATAAATAATTTCATACCTCGCTATGAATATTTATATAGACGTTTGCTAACAAATACCTAAGGTGATGCACTTAGAAGTCATATAATGTAGGGACTATAAATATTTATATAGACATGAAACGAGTACTTGTAAGCTAAGCATACGGAATACGGAGCCGTGCAGCACGTACACAGGATGACATAAAACTCGTTCTATTTTAGCATAGAAGACCTGCATGCCACTTGCAGTAGTAAATACGGCAAGAAAAACAGAAATAACCCAAGTCTTTCCTTTGATGCTCACGTTAAAATCACAAGACTTTTATGTCTGCATATCATCAGCTGGCGCACAAACCTTGGACTTGTAGCAGGAGTAGGAGTATAAATATTCCAACCGTATACCTAAAATACATTTCTGTATTCACGACTTTTTCAAAAGGTTAAAGGATATATTCATTCACATTTTTTACATTTCGTTTACTTGTATGACTCTGAAAAATTCCTTTCAATTTTCACGAGTCTTTTGAAATCACTTTATATAAATTGAAACGTCAGGAAGTTCAAGTGTATGAATTTTAATTTGCTCCAATGTATATCATACCATTGTTGAAGTAGGTTTTGTTGATGCCAGTGAAAACCCCTTATTTTTCATTTCAAAGCAGTACCTGAACTTTTTTTGTACATGAAATCACATAACTACTTTCATTGTTAGGATGAAGATGTAATGTAAAAGTACAGGTATACTACGCACTATACAGATATACCGATAAAAGCATAATGTCAAATAAGTAGCAACAATTTCCCCAAAACGTGTGATCTCTCTGCATCTGTAGATGTGAAGTATGTGGAGAAAGTTTTACATTGATACACAATACAATGTGTGACAGTATACGTCGTTAGATACATGAAATCGTTGATGCAGTAACCTTGCAGGAATCTTGTTATTTTGTTTTTGTTTTTTTATTCGTTCCATTTCCACCGATTGTCATTTATGGCGTCACATAAAATATCCTTTGGATTATGTATACCAAGTACCAAACATATGTTGAAAACCATACAAACAATAGGAACAAGAAAGAGGAAAGACGTCCCGTCGTCAGAGCAAGTCTGACGACGGGACGAATTGAGTTAAACTTGTATAGTAGGATGTGAGTTGTATTGATATGAAGTTATCTTGTGATGTGTTGGCAGTCGTTATCAGAAATGAATCCACGGTTTGAGACGATGAGGAGCGGAGCCATGGAGAATATGATATCATGGGAAAAACTTTCCAAACAGCCCGGTCATGACACTTCAGAAACTGCTGAGTAAAAGTTGAGCTTTTCATATTATTCTGTAGGTCGAACACAGCTGAACAACAAATTTACCCCATTATCTTCTACATATATATATAAAAACTACGGGACCCGAGGATGCAGAGATTAATACTGCCACATATGTACAATACATTGTACAGTAACTGTAAAGGTACATATATTGAACACTCACAGGCATGTGTGTTGTAGCTACAAAAATCAATCTCATATTACACCTGACACTCAACAGTATGGACACTAAATCCGTATAGCAATATAGAAGGTAAGCACTCATTTAATAGTCATATTGCATGTCCCGTTACCAATTCATAATATGATTAAAATATTTTCAGATGATAGTTTTATACTATTAAAGATATAGATTTATTATTCTATACACAGCTACATTATTGAGAGGAATGGGTTCATTCGTGGAATTAATTCCTCAACTGGTTCCACCAATAGGGAAAGCATTATTTAGTGGGAGGAAGCAAATGACTAAATATCATAGCAACCATTTAAAAACTTATCTTCTTCTATTTGTTTAAAATATGTAAAGAATTACCAACACAAATTACTGGTAAGCAAACGATGGTAAAAATATCGCTTAGGGAGTACCTTTACTATTGTCAAAGGGTTTAACTTTGACTTAACATTGTCAATGCGTTCAACGTCAACTTAACAATGTCAAAGCGTTTAATGCTAACTTTACATTGTCAATTAAATTTAATACATTCACTGTGCTTAACTTTAAGTTCACATTGTCGATGCTTAAAACTGCAACAATTTGTATGCGTTTATCTTCAACATTATCTATGCATAAATATGGTAGAAAGGCTTTCAGTGCCGCATCCTAAAGGGTGAAGTTTACATAAGGTTAGATAATTAAATTTTGAGGCAGCGACTCTTGGGGAGTAGATAGATACAAACTTTCTGAGGCAGGAGCAAGTGTCAAAACTTTGGCTTACTTGCTATTTTATGTATGTATACACAGACGCGAACAAACGTGCGCTTGTAATTCATTCTTGGATCCACGTAGTATTTATTTATGGATTTAATCAAATGTCAAAGTTTCAGCTTTGATTTTTAAATAGATGAATCTTTCCTTTGTGTCAGTAGCTGTTGTTTTTAGGTTTGTTAGTAGGTAATATTGTGTTCGGGAGATATCTCAGCTTACCCCAACACAGCAGTAACATTGATTTTGGCTGTATAAAGGCGGATGCCACTAAAATCGACCTAATAAATTCGTATTCGTAGTATCATTGGTTAAACAATTCTAAAATTGCTGCCCTAGTATACCAGAACGGTACCAAACAAGCGAATAAGGAAAGAAACAATTTTCTGATTTTCCTGTGCTATTACGTAAATGAATTAATTCCGTACTCGAGATATTAATAAACGTGAAGTATAGGGTAGAATACAATTGCACGGATTTCACGAGACGGATATACCTTTCCACATCAAAAGAAATGACTATTAGTTTTACTAAAAGTGAATACCGCTCGTAGTACATCATTGGTGAAGGCTGCACAAATTAACTTACCCATCATGGGTACGAGATTCAGCAATGTTTTTGAAGACAGATCACGCAATCGAACTAGGCAAGCAACGCGTTTATTAACTTATAACATCTCCGGGATATAAATTTAATCCGAGGAAATTTGAGAACTACCGTTGGAATAAATGGGTAAAATAATGTTTTCAGGAATACAGCTTAGTAAAAGTGAAGAATCTCCAGAGGATTTTTTACGGATTCCCACTCGACTTTATTTCATGAAATGGAAGCTTACTCGACAGAGATAAATATGTATATATTACAAAACCTTTACATTTTTGTGGAATGAATGTGATCTTTTATTTTCCGTCTCATATCCATGTAGGCGTACCTCCTATAACGTTTATCATATTCTGATTTATCTCCGTACTTTTCCCTGTACATTCCCTGTGTGTGTTCGGTACTTTTGCCTCCAATCCCTGCTATTTTTTATATGCTGTGCAATTACCTGTACTTTCGCCTTTGTTTTAGCAAGGCAGGGAGATACTTCACGTAAATCGCTGGGAATATGTGTGTGGAATGCCCAACGAAGTAGGAGTCCACACATCCGAATCCCACCATAGGAGACTACTTCTCTCCTTATCTTTTCATTTAACTTTTTTGAGGAAACAGTCTCCTATAGAGGATTGTGGATACATTTGTTTCAGTGGGTTGCTCTTACGTACACAAGGGGTAAACATGCTCATTTGTGTCTGAGGTTGTAGCTAAATAACAATGAAGGTCTAGGAATTATTGTACCGCAGGGAATGTCGGCACACTTGATTTCTGAGTATGCGTTAGTAATTATTAAGATCAGAGTGGATGTATGTCATACAATACTCATGCCGGGGATAGAGTTACTAAAAGTTGAATCCTGTGATTAAATTCCTTGTGTTGGATGTGTGAAAGCTATAGTTATGTGCATCGGGCGTTTATTTACATTAGTGGGTATCGGCTGTGAATGGACCAATAATTAATTTCTCCTCACGGAAAATGTTCACGTATGTAGTCATTTCTTTAGGGTAGTTGCCTACAGTGAGTTGATTTAAATGCAACAAAGATGTCCTTATGAACTAGTACCTTCAGCTGTCTGGTGTGAATGTTATCTCACAGTCAAAACTGCTTGGCTAAGCGTAACCCACGACCCACAAATAGGATTTAATACGGTGAATAGATTAGCATAACTGTTTCGATGATGAGTCGAGGTTAATCTACTGTGGTTTAGTTTATGTATATATAAACATATTACTAATTTTAGAGTAAAGCATAGGGTAGTACGCACGAGCCATACAAGAGGGTAAAGTAAAATATATGTCGATGATGATTACTACTTAATCCATTCTGTATAATTATTACTTAACTACTCTTGTTGTTACATACATTAAGGATGCACTTGTAGTTCTTCGGTCTTTTATGAATGAATTATAGTATTATAATTAAGTTTTTCATGCTGATATTATCAAAGTGCAACAATTAGCTAATCAAATATAAATATAAAATAATGAGTGTTGTAACACTTACTGTAGTCACATGTGAACTTCCTTAGTTAAAAATTATTATGGGAGTGTTATAAATTGCATGAGGTCCATACGTTGCATTATTATTCTTAGGAATTTACCAAAGTATAATCTTTTAAATATAAACAGACACATGTTAGCCACGTTGGATGTGTAGGTTGAAGGAAAATTTACTATTTTAAGCTTCGCTTTAACCTGAGAGTACAAATGTGTTTACCTTAAATCTGCTTCAGAGTTCGTAATAAGTGTGTAGGCGGCATTAAGAAGGAAAGTGAAGCTCAATTTGAATTGCAGCTATGGTGCTGCTTCAGCACCCTTGAGCTATATATAAATCAGATTTTGTTAGACAATGCATTCATCATATATGCCATTACGAATTTAGGTTGCTTGCTTTGCGCTTATATATAACTTTACATTATAAAGCATATTAGCTTTGTGCCATGTCCTGTTCGAAGAACTACTAGTGCAGTGTCTTTAAAATTTCAAGAAGTTCCACATATTATAAGTACATTGAATGCACTCTAATTAATTCGACTTGTTCGTCAGCAACTGAGTTGAATGCATAATAATGAGAATTAATTCAGAGGTTTGAAGTTTGCCATTTCTTGTGAAAACATTCCAAAACAGCGTTTTCTTTAGAAGACACGTGTTAGTGCAGAATATTCATCATGGCATGCATTCGCAAAGTATTAGGTCATAGCCCTGTCATGTAATTATGATTATAAACCTATGAATTGTTACTTGTGTTTCTGGTCGTTTAATGTGTAATATCAGGGGCCCAGCAGCACAAGTCACTATCTACGAGTATGTATGCATGTCAGTGTGTGAGACGAGGAAAGTTTAAATGGGGTGTACCATATTCAAAAGGTATCCGGTTATGTCAGAGTACATTACTAAAAGTCTCTTGATAATTATTACATACATAGAAATGATAGAAACTACTACATAGGAAATGCGCTTTCTCCGAAAGGCTTTACCCAAAATTTGAATAATATATGGAACTGGGAAATGTGAACAGTCCTCGTAGGTTTATAGTTGTGTATAACATGAGGAGGGAAGATGTATGAATGGTTATTATGAGACCATTTTCTCCTATGTAATATTGAAAAGTTCCAAAAGAGAAAGGGCTTGAATATTCTGCAGTATTGTATACTTTAATCATTAGATGAACGTTCTATTCTGAGTACATTTCCCTTGTACTCATCCAAAATGACTGAGAGTTTCCTGATACTTTATTACACACAGTCGTGCGTAAACATTTGTATACAATCTGTAGAGAGATTTCCTGGGGAATAATTACTTTAGGAGACGTTTGTAACAGAATATTTTAACACGGAGTCCCTCGGCAGTTTAAAACTTGTAATTACCATAGAGATAATTATAATAAGAAGGCACGGTCCTGAAGATGAGAGTTTATAGGATATAACAGCTATTGTATAACATTGCAAGTTTGTATATCTGCATTATATGTTTGTAACTTCGGACAAAAACTACATGTGATTTGTTATGGTGCGAGCATTATTGAATGTACATACATGTGTAATTATATGTATTAATAACTCTATTTATATGAATGAATAAAAGTGATTGAAAAGATGTGAAGCTTAATATTACTTATTATTGTTAGTGAGATAGAATTCAATAAGTATGTTAATTCTTATAATACTTTGATTGTTATCCTCTTTCTAATAATACGTTAATATGTTGATTTTAGTGTTAATGCGTAAAATAGGTGTTGTAGAAAATAGCTACAAAAGGACGATATCCTGTTTACACATTTTATTAACAGTACTCATGGTAGATTGTTCATTTGTGCACATAAATGTCTTGGAAATATGTATGATTGCACGTGCTATATATTATACTATTTGTATACGGAGCACATTTAAACTTATTACATTGGAGGAGGCACAAGAATGTTACTTCTGACTATGTAATATGAGTGCACGGTGAACCCTTTGTTGATAGAAGTTGGAAGAGTAATTATTATTATCTAAAATATCATAATGAGAAGTACAATGTTGTTAAAAATCAATAGGTATCACATATACTTATGATTTTTTAATCACTTATTATTGTTACCAAAAGAAGTAAAAAAAAATAAGCACAAGGGAACTAAAATTATACTTATACTGTACTTGTATATGACGTACGAATAAATGTTTAAAAGTAAAAGTGAAAGTCATATGTATCTGTAGATGAATATTCCCAAAAAGTTACAATGTACAATAAACACTTTCAGCAAATATATGTACTATATAATTATCTATATGTATGTCATTCACACTCTAGAGACTCAATATTGAGAGAGAGAGAAGTTACGAGAAAACTCCTTCATTTCTTGTCACCCCGAAACGTCCTCTGAACTTCTGTCGTTGTCATTCTTGCAAGTTTTGAAAAACTTTGTAATTCACACAATTTTTAAAGCTTACACATACAATACATATATATATATAGGTAAAGGATACATAAGTGAAAAAAACATAATACATGGCATTGTACTTGGAAGCCTATGAGTATAACTTACAATACTGGAATATGTGTGTATCTACTCACAAAGAGAGATATTGTTGAGATTTATCATTTATCGTATAATAAAACTATATGTTACAGTGACCACAAGTATGTATCAACCCCTCATTTCAACATTGATCTATTATCCTTTTTCATTCCTAATATGGTGAATATCAATAATCGCATCAAATCTTTTGGGTATACTTAAATTCAATGGGTCCTAAAAAGAGGGCTTAAATGTTTTTTCCATTGAAGTGTAATACAAGAGAAGATGTATAAAAAGGCAGATGAAGATTTGTTTTTGCAAATTCAATCTTTGCAGTTTAAAAAAATAGTTAAAGCCGTAGGCAAATGTCTTTTCTTTTCAAAGAATAATATTTCAATCACAAATATGACAAATCTCATATTAAATAACTGTATGAAAGGATTTCAACTTCGAGAAAATAGGAGCTTGAAGGGTTTCAAAAAAACACAGAAGCTCTCTTGTATGTGGCACTGTAAATGGAAATGCCAATTGAAATATCTAGTGTTTGCAATATCACTCGTAATAGACTTTGTTATTTAACCTTACTCTTTACTGTCTGTAGATTTGACTGTAAAAGAAGTGACAAGGGGAGACTTGACTGGGGAGTCAAAGTTTTTTTTCAGACTTCGATTCCGCCTGGGGTAAAAGTATCCATTCTGGGAAGATGAAATGCTATTGCCGACCAAAGGGATTGAGCTGAGTGTTGGACCGCTATTATAAAAGGTATTGGCAGGGACTGAGGTATGATTAGAAACCCCGTACATAGAGGAAGGTTCTGAACCTGACTGAGGTAATCCATAAGCCTGTGTAAGCACGGCATTATTTATTTCCCCACCTGCACCAGAACCGTCTTGATTCCAGCTTCCTTGCCGTCCCAACTGGTTGAATGCAGGAATAATCTCTGGCTGGAACTGCCCCGGCTGAATTTGATTGTTGTTTAAGTCATTAAGTTGTTGCTGTGTGTTAGCGGGATAAGACTGAGGGAAATACTGGACCTGAGGTTGCTGTTGCTGGTGAGAATTTACAGGTACGTAGTACTGAACAACATTGAGGTTGTCATTGGGATTTGCTCTCATATCAGACTGGGATAAACTGCCAATTTCTCCGAAGGAAATCTGTGAGGAAAGGACTACTGATGAATCACGCTGATCAATGGGAGCAGGAAAGGAGTCCGGATCAACCACAGGTGCTAGAGGGATTCCGTAAATGGGCTTAGGAGAGGGACTAAGAATTTCATTTGCGCCCAAGGTTCCGGCAAGATAACCTGAATTGGATGATGGAGCGTCGGCAGTGGGCTGAATGTAGCGTTGAGCGTCGGAGGTCTGGGGACTGTCAGCAGCTATTTGGGACTCCTGATAAGGTAAAGTTTGATGTTGGTTTGTGTCCTGGAAGTGATGCTGCTGTTGCTGTGGAGCACCGTACACTGAAGGTTGAACATTATTATTAGAGTACATGTTCCTGTTCTGCTCCTGGTTGGCATTAAAAGAATTATCCGGAGGTGAGGAGACAGCTTGCTCGTAGTTATTATATTCGTTATTTCCGGGATTAGATGATGGGGAAAGCTCCGTGGGATGGATGAGAACGCGATTAGAGACCCCTTGGACACTTCCGTAAGGAACTTCGTGCACGACAATCGTGCGCGTGTTGCCGTTTGATGTGTAGCTAGTTGGGTAGAATCCTTGATGCTGAGATGTGTGTTGAGGTTGGTCATGCTTGGGTGACAAAGAGGGATCGAAGTCTGCTGCTGGTTTCCTCTGAGCATCAGCCTCATTTGCCAAATTTTCATTGTAATTAATGGAGATGGGTTGAGAATACGGGATACCATATTGATTACCAATCTGTGCAGTGGATTCATTATTATTAGTAGGATGGATTGCACGGCCCTGACTCTGAGCATTCTGGACGCCATAAAATATGTTAGGATTCCCAATTTGATTTGACGTCTGTGCATTCTCTGGATGTTGATTCTGTTGCAGATTGTATCCGATTGGGCGGTTGTGCAAGTCATTCTGGTAGGAATTTATACCCCGATTTTCATTTTGTACTTGCTCATTGCCCCTATTATAAATGCCAGGAGCATTTGGCTGTTGGTTGTTAAACTGTGACGCCTCACTATGTTCGGCATTGCCATTGCCGCCCGTCGAGGTCAACTGTTGTGCAGGATATAAGGTTCTACCCTGTACAGCTGGGTTATTTGAGTTGAAGGTTGGATTTTCGCTCAGATTCTCGCCATAGGATAATGGCACAGATGATGGTGTGTATTCTCCACGTCTTGAATCGTCTCCACGTGCTCTTGAAGGAAACTCGGGTTGCGTCTCAACAAAATGATCAGTAAGAATAGCCTTTTGGTATTCAATGTGTGGCTTGCCACTACTTGATTCTTTGATAGTGGAAGGATTTTCATTTGATCTCTGTCCTGACTCCTTGGGATCAGGAGTACTTTGGGGGCCATTGGTGGTGGGAGCGTTTGAAAATAAAGGATGAGGCCAATTCACTTGATTTTCTGGTTCGTTATGACTCTGGGCGGAAGGCGAGCCATACTGTCGCTCGTTACTAATGCCGTTTGCTAAGTCAGGATAGATTTGCTGCTGCTGCTGTTGGTGATACTGATTTTGGCTTTCCGGTTGGAACTGATGTCGTGACTGTTCTGTAGGGCTTAGTGGAGAAGAATAAACTTGCAAGTTCCGATTTTGATTTTGAGGGAAAGTATTATGCTGCTCTTGACGAAATGGTTCCGACTCAATTTGAATATCAGGCACTCCATACGGAGAGTTTAAATAGTTTTTAGCCTCTCCACCGTTATCTCCACGCTGCTGTGGCTCTCCAAAATTTTGTGCTGATGGGAAGGGCTGAAGAGACCTTTGTCTCTCATCCTCATTATGCATGCCAATTGAATTATTGCCTGCCACGGACGGCCTTAAATAAAATCCCTGGTCGTTATTCAGCCCACCAGGGTTGTAGGTTGGAGAAGGACCAAAGCCTTGATTGCTATTACCAGTGTGAGCCCCTTCACTCGGCTCGTTAATATTGTTAAATTTTTCTTGTCCAATATGATTATTATTATGGAAGAATGCTTCATTAGCCTCATTTACACGTCTAAGCTTCTCTTGAATCTCCTTTTGTTGCCTCTCATGCTCTTCAATAATCTGTTGAACTCGTTGAAGTAGTTCTGCATCAACGACATTGTCATTGTCATGGAATCCGTCAAATTCAAATATGTCATTGCCTGAAGGGGGAATTCCATTAGGTCCACCATTTTTCGGTTCAGCTACCCCTTGATAGTTTTGATGACTCTGATTTGGATCTTGCCGAAAATCGTTTCGTGGTGGTAAATACTGATTTTGCTCTAGTTGCGGCTTTCTTCCTTCATTCTGAACTTCTGGTTGCCTTTGAATCCCCTGAATGAAGTACTGTTGAGTTGGTTGAAGCTGCTGCGGAAACTGGGTTTGTTCTGTGCGGTAATTTCCTGTCGGATTTGGTTGCCTATCATAATTATTATTCTGTTGACCGGTATGCTCTCCCTGGGGAAAATACTGCTGCTGTTGTTGTTGTTGATTTTGTTGCTGGTGCGACTGCTGCTGGGCTTGGTGAGATGGAATGCTTTGAGAATCATAAGACTCTCGAGGAGAATTGTATTCTCTAGGCATAGGATTTTCTCTTGCAATTTGAGGAAACCTCTGAGGTTCATTGTAGGAAGTCTGGGCCGGCTGTTCATAAGATCTTGCGGGGCTGGTGTAAGTTGGGCTTTGTGGAGGTAAGTACTGCGCGGGCTGGAAAGCATTCCTTTGAAGTTCGTTATTCTGAGAGTATTGGTTTTCATAAGTGTTCTTGTTCTGCGGATCAAATTGGGTTTGAGCACCCTGGATTTGTTCTGTCATTCTGGGATCAGGCAGAGACATTGGATGAGCTGGTGGTCCGTACTGTGGTGAAGAAACACGCTGCTCGTGAAGTTGCATGGACTGGTCATGATAATTCTGATATAATAAAAAGTCATCGAGCTCAGATTAGAAAACAAACATCATATACGTAACGGCGCCTTACAGTTAAAACACTGTATTATATGATGCACATACCTATATGAAGAGTGCGTTATAATTAATGTACTGATAGTCGATAAAAATATCTTGGTTTGTAGATTATTTCATAGAATGTTAGTTTCTTATACTGATTTTATGATGCTTATGCTCGTCGAAGTGTTTTACTTAAGTAGTAATTTAATTAAATGCAAGAGCCGTCAAATGTATATGTTTACATTAGTATATTTAGTTCTGAATACAAATAAGTATAATGTATACAAAATTATCGCGTTGCGTTCCTATATCGTCGTTATATAAACCCATGGCAGACAATAAGATAACCGATACCGTCGTATATGTGAATCAGTTTCAAATATTAGTAGTGCATCCAAGTGAAAAATAAATTCATGCGCCTATACAGAGAGACTGTGAAGGAACACGAGTCTCATACTCATTGACGACGTTGTAAATGGAAGGAACCACAATGGCAATTTTCCTCTTGTAGCTGATTATTTCACAGAAGACTGGCTATGAAAGAGAAAGTTGCTAGAGAAGACTTGTTAAGCATCTGTAAACTTTGTACCAACACATTACACTCGTGTATAATCGCACTCAATGTATATGCGTACCATACATACCTATGTATATGGAACTATAGTATAGAATAAATATCCTGCCGAAATCTAGAGGAAAAAAGAAATATTAAAAAACATCTCCGCTTTGTCTTGCCGCTATTAAAGTATGAATAACGAATTAGGCTTTGTATATGCAGGGGGGAAGTGTATATACACATCAAATCTTTGGAATAAAAATCCTTTGAGAGCAAAGAACATATTATACTAAAAGCATCATCACACAGTGAAGGAAATAATAATCACATTTATATCTTTTTCTTTTGCTTTTTATCGACGACATCAAGCCATAAATACGTGCAAACAGTGATCTGTAGCAACAATGGGGAATGAAAACGAAATATTTTAATTCAAAACGTGCATAAACACTTCAAAACACCACTGTCAATAAGAAGTGTAGAAAAGAGAAAAAAGACGGAAAATTTCATGATCATGATCACTGAAAGAAAACATGTGTACAATAAACTACATAAAGGCTTAAAATACTTGCACCTATTTCCCAGCTAATATTTACATATTTGAGGATGCCTATCCCATTGAAAAAACTGATACTTTGCAGGGCCTATTAGGAATCATAATAAGGCCGGCATTGTCCTGCTGTCTGTATGCACCCTCAGACATATTTGGATTGTAAGGAGCGTGGATCTGCTGTCTATCGTTTTTATTGTGGTACACAAGCGGAAAAAAATCTGTTGAGTTGTATAATAAAAGGATTTTCTTAGTTTTCATGCCTTGGAAATACTTCAAATAATAAAGATCCCTTCATATGAAAACTACAAATCTTTTCAACGATCTAATGTCTTTTTTGTCCCGTAATATTTTATTTGAATACCAAGGAAGTTTGAAAAGATGGTGCGGATTTTAATAATTTGCTAATTGTTTTCTCTACTAATTTCCTGCTTCAGTGATTCCAACCTGAGATGCACGAAAATAAAATGCTTATAATTGCACGGAAACTACGGATTTTGTTAAATACTTCACCATTACCATGTCTGTTAACTATGTCTATATAGCATAATAAATATTGTAATACGAAGTTTCACATGCTCAGAGATGATCTTTATATATATCTGTAAGTATATCATAACTTCCCTGAATCCCTTTCCCACTGTCAACTTACTGTCAGAAGATTGTTGTGCTTTGTCTCCTACAAAGTCGCTAAAATACGTACATACATATGGACATCAACTTACTCTACTCTAATAAAGTGAATGTAATGAATTCCCAACGTTAAAAATGAATGGTGAACATATGTGTACATACTACATATATACAACATGTGTTGGACAGTTATCGTTCAAATGAATGTTTTGCTTATATGATTTGCAAAACTCATATGAAATATGATTTGAAGAGCTACCATCAATTAGACGTTAATTGAAAATTTGATATTACCATGGATGGAGGGGAAATCTGAGTATGTTGAGGGAAATGATGATTTTCTATTTGTTGTTGATCCAACGGTCGTTTAGGTTGCTGCTGATTACGAGAGTTTTCAAGTTGTTTATTGTTATTATTTTGATAATTTTGTTGCTTTCGGGAGTCACCGAAACCACTGTAGCCACCGGGGTTGTCCTGACTAGTTGGGTAAGACTTATCCTGGACTGGAACGCCGTACTCAGCAGCCGGCATGTCCCGAGGACTCTGGGTTGCTAAGGTAGTGTAAGGATAATCCTCAGAAGTATCTTCCTCCCTATCTTCAAAATAAACCTCGGTGGTAGTGGCGTCTCGATCCGTACTACTCTGCTCATCCACTTCGTTATCCTGAGCATCCTGCTCCTGATGACTTTTCGGTGCAGAGTATAATGCCGGGAGATCGGGTTGGCGGATGTTGTAGCCACTTTGTATTTCATTGCGGTCGCCTTTATTATTACCACTTGACGGGTTTATAAAAGCTCCAGAGCACGGCGTTGCTAGGGAGGCCAGGAGAGCGCAGAAAAGTATCTATACAAAATTCAAGTACACTTGGATTATTTCAAAACCAATTTTACATATTTTCCCTCCGTCATCTAAAAGTTAATAAAATATTTAGACCTACCCTGATTTCCCTTAGAAATCTAATATTGCAATAGAAGGACGTAATAAGTGCGCTTCTACTACTCATACTGCATTTTTATATTAATATGCCACCATATATGTTCATATCACTCTACTACACTTCTATTTTTATGTTCCTACTTACGCAAAAGAACTTATGTTAATTCCACATTATTACTTTTCAGATTGACGAAGAGAAGATGATTAATTATTAGCGGCACTAAAACGTACTCCATATTTTCAAGTCTTATCCTAATAATACTTGGAAAAGTTTTCCAATTCCAATTCTCGACAAACTGATATAATAAGGAAAAAAATCTTGGAAAGTGAGGGCAGCAATTTAAACCTACTTAACTTGATGGTCTTCTTATAACTACTATATATGTATGTATATGTCAGAATTACACACTTGGTAATCTCCCAACCAACTGCATTATTGTGGGACATTACTTTATATTTTATGCTCGCACCCTATTACAACCATCATTAGTTACAAAAGGTTAATAAGTGCTTGATCAGCTCAAGGATTGGGGTAACCCCTGACTAAGTGTCTTTAAACACACGAACGTGTATAGTCATAAGAAACTGCTCTTCACACAGTCATGTGCGGCCTTTCCACCGTATAAATGTTTTATAGCTGTAGCGAATGCACGATGGAGCGCAAAAAATGCTTGAAATATACCTCAAGCTCTGCTTATTATTATTGTTATGAACGGAGAGTAAAAGCGAGACATTCTGATGACACTCGAATGTCACAATAGAATGTCAGACTGAAAGTTCCCATGCGCATACATACATAAAGTCTCACCATTATGCGAGGACTTAAGATATTAAATGCACTATCTGCTGAGTTATGCCCCCCTTAAGATTTGATGAGGGAATATATACATATAGTAAAGCATGGGATGGACGACGGGAGAAATGCATTTTGGATTTCATTCGCAAAATCTTTAATTTGATTGTTTATATCATGCGATAATTTATATCATTGTTGCTCAAAAGCTGTTTAAAAAACTATAAAATACACGCTAATATTTATTTACTCCTTCTGCATTAATGTCCTCTACAATATCCTGTACAAAAATGTTGAAGTACGCAGGGCGGTGAACGTGCATTGAATAAAATATAACCTCAAGCGGCATTATTTTTGATGTCCTGCTCACTACATGGCACCTTAAGTTTATACTCTACCAATGACATTTGTATCCCTTGTCATTCTAATCTATTGAATACACCTATGAATAATCTACTTGCACAATGCATTATTAATATTTTTGGAGAGATAAATTGCATTTTTTCACTGCATGGATTTGTTAATATTTACATGTCTAAAGTGTCTAATTTTGGATATCTGCAAATGTTTACTTGTATACACTGTATACCTAAGTGGGCAAATATGGTATGCATACATTTTCCAAGTAAGTATAATATACATAGTGTTGAAATGGATAACCCTCAAGGTAAAATTGTCAGGATGGACATAAATATTGACAAAAAATATCATTAATTATTTAAACCGACTCTGTGACTTAACTGTTTTTGGCTCGTCTGGTGTATAGTAAAAGGTGAATAGGATTGTTAACCATTTGTTAATTTTTACTATATGATTAAGGTAACTGATTCATCAAAAATTAGTGTCGGTCGTTTCAATTCACCTAATGTTTTTTCAAGACTTCACGGTGTACAAAACCTTCACTAACGGCAAGCACATGTACATACTATAACTTGCGGTTTCACAGCTACAGTCAAACTATTTGCTTGAGCTTTAAGACTGAACTAAATTTGTCATGGGTAAAAATATTGTTATGGAAATGTTCTATTATATAGTTAGCATCGTAGAAATGTAACTACAGTTACGAGGAGCATCTTATAAGCTGTGGTCTTTGAGTTTGATAACACCGTTTGTAAAACTCATGCAAAGGGACATAATAGGATGTAATAATCAATAATGAAGCGAGTATAACGATAATTGTGCGTTTTGATTGTTTTTGTAAAGTTGCTTCAATTTGAAACGTGATAACTATAATTAGATGGAATTAGCTTTTGGGACTCCAATAATAAAAACCCAGGGAGGGAGAAAATGCTCACGTGTATAATTTAGAAAACCTAAAAAACGATGTACGGGCAGGCATAATTTGAAGTAAGTTATTATTAAATCCCTACATTATTAACCTTTGAATTGCAGTAAATTGAATGGGGGATGAAAATGACAAGTTGTACGGACATGACAGTATTCATACCTTTGGGACATACTTGTTAAGAAGTTTATTTTTATCCGAAACGATCAATGAACTTCCTGGAAACCCTATATATAATTTCAAATTACTCTCTTCTTGTTGTATTTTGCATGCATGCAAGATTATTACACATCTCCTGGAGAAGTCCGTAGTGATATATGAACATTGAGTTACATCTCATGACATGTTCCTGATGTGCATGAAACTGATCTCAATGTGACACCACAGACGTCGTCGGTGGAAATGGACGAATTACTTTTATGGAGTTGACGTGTCTAGTTTTAGGACTTTAGCCAAGCTTCAACATTTGCCATTCACTATCCAGCCTGACTAAAGTACCTATACCATAAACTCTTATGACGGAGTCACATATGCTGAAAAACTAATATGATTCTACATGCTTGTGTGAGAACTTAAGAGATAAAACTACTAATAAATCTGAAGTACGGTACTATAGAACTAAAACTAAATTTTAAATTTGAAGGTAGGAATGGGCTTAATACATGATTCTATGTGAAGCTTAGTGACCATTAAAGAGAGAATTCACATTCATTTGCGTAGAAGATACAACTCCGAGGGGTCGTAATGAAGTGCATTGAATTGAATGACTAAAAGGAAATCCCTATGCCAAAAAGCTTCGAATCTAAGATACTTTCAGCCACAGACAGTGGCATGCATATGCTATCTATTCAAAAAGAAAATTTCTTTTCTCTCCTATAATTCCTCTTGGTTTCCCATCGGAATAATAACTACTATGCTAGGGTTTTTGTGAAAATATTCTAGCCTATAGTATGTCTGCATGAACCATCCGGTTATGCAAGTAATGTAAAGAATTGAAAATATTCTATCAGGTATATATCTACTACAAGATACTATGGGTCCGAAAAGTCCACCCCGAATCCTACTAAGTCAATATATCTGTGCTAGCTGGAGTCAAAGTATCTACTGTATCTCTGGTTGAGAGAGAAGATGAATTCGAAGAGCAGAACCGCATCCTAAATCCTATTAACTACAATGGTGGTGGAAAAACATGAGAACCGTCCAGCAGATCTGACAGGCTCTAATGTACTGTACAATAATTATTAAATCCACTTACCGCGAAAGTTGCGACTCCGCTCCACATATTCATGATGTTGGATCTGTCCAATTATGCTATATCCAGTTTATTTGAAAATTGTGACGCTGTTCAGGTACAGCAAGACTAGTACTTGGTACCCGTAAACTCCCTTCGGTCTTTTTGTATTCAAGTTTTTTAAGTGCCGCAAGGTATATATATATATATATATAGGTTTGGGTACAATGGAGAACTTGTAATTTCAGCAAAAACAGCTCACTAAATCTTCATTCCACGCGATTATTTCTGCTCGCTCTGTTTTTTGTCAGTATTAGATTTTAATGTTGCAGCCGAAGAAATAATTTCACTCGATGATGTTCGGCTGCAACGAATACAAACTGTTTATAAGAATTATTTGTCTTTGTACTAATAATGTGTTTGGACGTGATGCTGTTCCGCTAAACTGTTCGGAAAGAACTGCCAGAGTAATAAATCACCAAGAGATATTAACAGATAAGAATAGCGTATTTGAGGTTTGGAAATGTTGTGATGCACAATTGCAGCTACCATGAAAATATTTTCTTCGAAATATGAAATTGCGAAGAAGTTTTATGACAACGACTGGTTAGCTACCGACGAGATCCTTAAAGACACTGATGGTCAGCTGAAAAATCAGCTTGGAATTTATACCTCTTGATAATAATAATTATGCGTCATAATTTTATTACAGAGGAGTGTTTGGTTGCTACTTCTTACGCTAAATATCTTGTATACATGAGGTGCGGGTGTAGTACACATTGCCGTCTCAGGAAACTTCATGAGGAAAGATGTGGCCTGTCCAATTCAATTGGTTTTTGCTTAGTCAACACAGTCGTGCTTACTTCTTGCGCTTATCTCAGGGTGCTTTACCTCAAGGGGCTTTTTCCAATCCTTCTCTCATCTAATCAAATAAGAATGCATAACGACGGACTGCATTCATTCACTGTACATTAGAGCTTAAAGGTGCTGCTGTCAATGCAGATAAACAAAACTGTCTACATCATGTTATGACTTGTACTTGTCAGTCATTTAGCCCACATATAGATCTCCACATTGTTTTTTAATAACTTCTGTAACAACGGACACAATAAAGTCGTGTTAACATGTCTGGAAGTTATTAAGTAATGTGAAATCCCTCTTTTGTCCCAGCTCCCTGCGGAATTGTGTACACAGTTATTACAGCAATCGTTTAAAAGCGAGCCCGGCAAACACTTTGAAATACGATAGCATTAATTATGTTGGTATTAAATAATTATTATTAATTATCGTTTATCCTTTTTTAGGAGATTGTTTTGTTGTGTAACGGATTTTTATATCGAGCTTATTCGTGAAAAATACATTAGTTGCATGTTGCATTATTACATTTAGCTCATTATTACGTATGACTTGATCAATTGCAATTTGAATTTTATTTATTTATTTAATTTAAACAAATCTTTGAAATAACTTCAAAATCGTTGCTTCTCTCTGAATTATGGATAGATATATTCAGTTCAAAGTAATAATGTGATGAGATGATATGCTAGAGTAGATTCACCTATGCATGTAGAAAAAATATAAATACAAATTTGTTATTCACATGCCATAAACGCGGTGTATAAAATATGAAAGGTCGTTAACGATGTCAGTATTTAAAAGGAAGGAAATGTGTGGATGACACTCTGAGCAAAAATAAGCCCCATGGAGCTTAACTTGGCGTGGCAAACTTACCATGAAACAGGATAGTCTTCGGAGAGCATTAGGGGCAACGTAATACAAAGAGTAATAACATAAACAAAACAGCTGTAGAGATGCTGAATTATAAAACATGCCCTTTCCGCCATTCCCAGCAATTGAAGTGGTCTTATGTGACGACGATTCATAATAATGCCTTGTAGCTACGAATGTTATATATAGTTGTGTATTGTCTTGGTAGACATGGAATGGCCAGAATTTGTCATCCTCGCTCTATGCTTGTTTGTATGTTAAGCCTCATGGCCAGGATTCTCTCGTACTTTCATTATTTGGTGGTGGTTCTGAAAAAATTTCCCATTTAGCTTAAATATAAGCACCTTGGCTATCTTCTGCTGCTCTATGAAGGTGCATACAGATTAACTGTACATCCCATCTAATCAAGTTGAATGCTTCTGCGGTTTTTGACTGCAACCATTTAAACTGGCTACTATAAAACTGTTCTTCGTGGTTTTATCCATAAAAATTGATTAAAGCCGCGAATCATTTAGCTATGAACTGTTGCGTCAGAAAACATTGTTAAAAGAAAGAAAGTAAGGTCGTGGCCGTCAATGCGAGTCAACGGAAATATTCCTGTAATGTGCAAAAACAAAACTTTTGCTCATACTTATTGCGTTACATAACTTAGAGCATTAGAGCCATTGCTTCCCACAGACATGGAACAATTTTTTTGGTACCGGAGATGAGTATAGTGAGACACAATTTGTCAATTTTTTCATAATTTTTAATTCTTATGGGAACCTTATGTATAATTGTAAGGTCATATGCCAGAGTTTTACCGTTTCCGACAACTTTCATCTACAGATAAAATGGATTACATCCCGATGGCAATTGTGCATATTTACAAATCCCATCTCAAAATTCGTCCAAACGTTTAACTTATACAGACAGAAGCTTGTTGGGATGCTTTTGAAACTACTTTCACGTCTTATGTAGCTGTGGAACGAGGGAGAGAATAATGATAATTAAAATCAGGAAAGGAATGAATACCAATGGATCTCCCGCTGCTTTCACCTATTGAACTGTAACCAGCTAAATTGACCCGATTCGATCCGTTTGAAATACTGAACAATAATACAAGTGTTTGGTTTATCGTTTTGATAGACTAAATCTTTCTAAATCCTGAGAAAACATTGTAGTGGAAGCGTGAGGTTATAGGGAAATAGCTCTCACGATCAATTTATTTTCTGATTTACTGACAGACTAAATCGTGCTTTTAAATTCTGTCCACTTTGAATCTCAATATTCTCCTATTGTCATCCAAGGATTTGTATACCTTTCAACTGTTTAATTATGGACACATATCGGACATTTGCTGCACTCAATAAATCACAATATTATTGTTGTGGTGGTATTTCCCATTGTTTGGTAACGGGAAATTGAAGGAATATTATGTATTATTAATTGAAGCAAACTCAAATTCAATTCTGCGGTGGACAGTTACAAGCGGTGAGTCAATATTTGATGAGACGCCTTATATTGCAAGGGTTATAGATATGTACATAGATATATATGAATAGCTATATTTGTAGATACATATGGTGAGAGGTATATCATAGTTAATATCAGGTTATTGATGTAGTTTCCCTCTCTATAGTTTATTAGGATACAGTTTCTCCATAACATTCTCAGTCATAATGAAGTATTTGAGTATCCATTATAACGTATTTTATTGAATTTTAGCACATTATAAAGAGCTTTAATAAAATTGGAATGCATCCTGCAAAAATTTTAATAGTACTTTAGGATGCATCTAAAATGTGCACGTGCTGTCGGTGAATAAAATTGCACGTTGTCACTACCTTTGCTATTGCTAATTAGAAATTTTCACTGACACCAATTTTTCTATATAATAATATAATCATTTTATACTACCGGAGTCTTATAAATGATAAATATGTAAATGGTATTCATATTTCGATGCGTATCCGTTAAGAATAGAATTTACACTTACAATAGAGCATAATTCATATCTTGAAAGAATGCTCTATTATACACCATTTTGGATTGGACATCATCCCGTTTCCAAAACTGGTTCATTGATACTGATACCTTCACAAGGCAATGAGTATTTATATATATTTAAAGGGAAAAATAAAAGTTTCCATCTTCGCATATCTTGTTCTTCTTTCCAAAATAATTTAAATGGAAATTACTTGTATTCCTTGTAAACATGTATGGCTAAACATATCAATCGCATGTATGTTTACTTATAATACTAGTATTTACTATTTTTTACACTTACTATGTATTACCCATTTACTAATACTTTTGGGAAAGCTTCGAATATCTACCATTTTGATTACGTATGTGCATTATATAGAATGCAGGTAGTATAGGTTGTATATCTACTATGTATAAGTACATTCAATATGTTGACTTATCCAATGTAAGCACCTATCAGCTTTTCTAATAAAAATAAATTTAATTCTAAGGTTGTTGAAGCATTTAAAGAAAATTAGAGGTTACAATAATGTTTGCAATACCTCATAGAAAAACATAGAACCGACAGCACAATATCAGGAAAAACACTATGGTAAACAGTCCATTCTGTGGATAACAACATATAAAGCGGATTCAGATGGTAATGACGATATCTTTGATACATAGTGCTATACATATGTTTTGAAAGCACTTTTAGGCATCGAACAAAAGTCAGCAGACACGCTGGAGGTGCTATATAGTAAGTAATGAAGCAGATGGTCTAGCTGAGGCAAGTAAATCATAAAGCGAATCATAAGAATCAAAAGAATAGGAAAGTAAATTGGATTGGAAGCCTTTTTCTAACTGAGAGCTTAGCTGGAAGCCTATTTCCTCATGCAACGCATAGAAAATATTTTTATGCACACTTCTCTGTAATTACTTATATTTTTCTCCAATGTTCCCACCATCTAAGAATTTTTTACAGTTTCATTGAAAGGACCCAAACCTAATATGCCCATCACAAATTTCCTTAAGAGGGTCTATGTTCTGGTTTTTGTATTTGAATATGAACCGACTACGAAGCATTTTACACTTGGACACATCTTTCCGCTGTATGAACAGATATTTTGATGCAGATTTTGATGCAATGCGAATGCACTTACAGACAGGAAACAAGAATATACTCAGGAAAATATATGGGAAACAGAACTTCCTCTGCTAATTTTGCATCTCCTATTACAAAAAGTAGTGTTGTATCCGAGTAGCATGTATGTATTTACGTATGCATACTTAATTCGAGTAGCATGACCATTCGTTTAAAATTACGTAAATTTATGCTATTGGAAATAGTATGTCTTAAATTTTTTATTCGTAACAACAAGCAAGATTATGTTAGGAGGATGAAACATGTAAAGCATAAATGTTCGCACACGAGAAGACGTCAAATGTTAAAAGGAAAAGGAATCTTTTATTTGTAAACATGTATTTGTCGTTGGCACGAGCGTACACGTATAACAAATGTGTGTTGTATGTGACCAGACAATGGGACAATTTTTTTGCACCTCCCAGCACGCACTCTATGCTATGTATACATTCAAAAATGTAATAACACAGTAATGTTGTATATTGTGTGTAAATTAATGAATAAAGTAGAAGAGAATTTTAATATAATTTCACAAACGGCGTGGTTTTCCTTAATTATTATTAAATTGCTACTACGTTACAACTGCCTGGAACAGTAATATTTAATCCAGAGATGAGATCTAATCGTAAGCTATGCACAAACGGTAAGTGGAAGACCCGGTCTAAGTGTTTCAATGGAAAAGCTTTGCAGTAACATTTCTATGTGGTGTGGGTATATATTAATTATGCTCAAGAATGTGTTTAGTCTTAGCAGAGAAGATGGAAACTTGGAGTAGTATAGTATTTATTCCCTTTCATTTTTCATCTTGAAGGAAAACAAGAGTTGCCTGTATAATGCTAAACGTTGTCGGGTTGACCCAATATACACTGTTAGAAAAATTTGACCCCAACCAGAGAAATCGGTTAAAATCATTTAAAGTTAAAGAGAAATCTTGCAATGAAATAGGTATAGAGAACTCTTTTAAAATTTTTAACAGATATATCTGTAAAATCAAAATTTTACAGGAATATCTGTTAAATACTGATGTTTAAAGAGGATGTGGCAAATAAGCGACAAAAGAGGAATCTGTATGCCGAATATAACTACGGCTCCTGTTAAGGTGTTCAATTTTAAAGAGATTGCTATACATCAACATTGGGCGGAGGAAGTATGTATGCACAAAAGAAGAGGAAATTCTGTAAGTTGCAAAATTTAAAGAGTA